>RJVU01023818.1:95011-128094 GCA_003731715.1 Anabarilius grahami
ATATGCTAATTTTTTGAGATAGGAATTTTGGGTTTTCATGAGCTGTATGCCAAAATCATCAGTATTAAAACAATAAAAGACCTGAAATATTTCAGTTGGTGTGCAATGAATCTAAAATATATGAAAGTTAAATTTTTATCATTACATTATGGAAAATAATGAACTTTATCACAATATGCAAATTTTTTGAGAAGGACCTGTATATATATAAATGGTTTCTTGACCAAATCAGCATATTAGAATGATTTCTGCAGGTTCATTAAAGACTGGAGTAATAGCTACTGAAAATGTAGCTTTGACATCACAGGAATAAATTACATTTTAAAAATGATTAAAGTAGAAAAATATTATTTTAAATTGTAATAATATTTCACAATATTACTTTTATCTTTTTTGTTCAGATACAGCCTTAATGAGGATGAGACATCTTTCAAAGACGTAAAAAAAAAAAATCTTACCAACCCCAAACCCATAATATATATATATAATGTCTTATTCGTGCCTATAGAACCTAGTGAGTCAGGACTAAAATTGGTGAACCCTTCCAGAAAACAAAAAATAGGTGCACGATGCCCTTGTTCTTCTCTAGGAAAGTAGAGCAAAATAAATAAATAAATTAATAATTAAATCACGTCAACTTTAGCATATAAAGGGGGTGGTAAGTGTTTCAGAAAGGATCTCTCATCTTTTCAGAAACGAGTGACAGTGATGCTCATTAAACAGGTGAAGCTAAAGGCTGAAAAAGAGAGTTTAGATGAGGGGAGACACTATTCTCTTTCTTCTCTGTCAGAGACTGGCAGTTTACAGCAACAATGCATGAGGGAGGGGAACGGTTTTCCTCTCACAGCCGTTTTTATTTCTTTTCTTCTCATGTTTGAGACAACGGCCTGCTCTTTGTGGTTTTCCGATAAACTGGTTGAGGGTGATAGGCTTCAGCTTCCCACAACCTTATATAGGACAAGTGGTTTGGAGAATGGATGGATGAGGGTTGTCCCTGAGGGCCCTGAGATAACTACAGGTGGATGTTTAGCAGTCAATAAAGCAAAGTTCTTAATGACATCAGTGTCTCATGACCTAAACTATTATAAGTGACAACGAATAAACTTAAACCAGAGGTAAACTCAGTCCACAACCTTGTCTCACTAGTTATTCTTGGACTCAGTGACTACATTTGCACGAGGCATATTGACCAGAGGCATTTGCATGAGGCATGGTAACCATACGCTTTGTCTAAACCACATTCGGCCATTTTCAGACGCCACTTCACAGTAATTCCAAACATACTGCTTTTACTGATTTCATAATCACTGAACTCAACTTTACGAGATAATGGTTGTATACAATGGTGCTTTACATACATCCAAAAAGAGCTCTAGCTCAGTGTGGAAGCTCCAGACATACTGTAGCAGCAATTACAAGACATCAGCAGTTGACGTTTAATTTAAAGGGTTAGTTCACCCAAAAATGAAAATTCTGTCATTAATTACTCACCCTAATGTTGTTCCAAACCCGTAAGACTTTTGTTCATCTTTTTGATCTGAGAGCTTTCTGTCTCTCCATAAACATCTACACAATTGAAACTCTAAAGCGTTAAAAAGTTTAAAAAGTGATCATAAAACTTATCCATATGAATTGAGCAGCTTAGTCCAAGTTTTCTGAAGAGACTTGATCGCTTTTTATGATGAACAGATTTAATTTAGGCTTTTACCAGTGAACATACAGAAGCTCAACAAAACCTGAATGACGCGCAAGAACAAACCTCTTGATTTGAACCAGCTTGTGTTGCTGCTTAACACACGAGAATGAACCTCAGTAGTTCTCGCATGCTTCAAGCAAACATGCTTAAATTTCCATTTACCACAACTGATGTGTGTTGATGAATGTTTACATGTGAATATAAGCCTAAATTCAATCTGTTCATCATATAAAGCGATCGTGTCTCATCAGAAAATTTTGACTAAACAGCTCAATCATATGGATTCGTTTTACGATCTCTTTATGAACTTTTTGAAGTGTCAAAATTTCAATTGGGTAGGCTGTCTATGGAGGGACAGAAAGCTCTCAGATATCAAAAAGATCTTCATTTGCATTTCGAAGGTGAACGAAAGTCTTATAGGTTTGGAACGACATGAGGAGAGTGAGTAATTAAAGGGGACCTATTATGCCCCATTTTACAAGATGTAAAATAAGTCTCTTATGTCCCCAGAGTGTGTATGCAAAGTTTTAGCTCAAAATACCTCACAGATAATTTTTTATAGCATGTTAAAATTGCCACTTATAGTGGTTGAGCAAAAACGAGCCGTTTCAGTGTGGTCCCTTTAAATGCAAATGAGCTGCTGCGATCGGCCTAAGAGGGCGGAGCTTCACGAGCTGATTCACCGGTGACAGGATTCAGTCAGGACGCACTATAATGTCAGAAACTGCAAATATATGCTGCATGGAGATAGAACAGGTATAGTTTAGTTAAATTACGGTTATAACTTATATTATCTTCTTGTTTTTATCCACTATATTAGTACAAGCCTGTTGTACCGTCCGAATGATGGCCAAAACTATACAGATGAGTTTATGACGTTTATTGTACTTCACACAAAAGATGAAGCGTTTGTTTTCACACTAGAAAATCACTGTAAGAGCTTAATAAAACAGTGCAAGTGTGCACTAAAATATTATCCATAAACTCTCTCTCTCTCCCTTGTATCATCACCAACATGCATAGGGAATAACACAAAAACGCTCATTACAACTAACAGTAACGAATATATAAAGACCTTATGCCTTTCAGGTGGTGCTTAATAAACTTTATACCCGTAAATAAACTCAGATGAACTGTAATAAAGAGCCCTCACCTTCATTACTGCTGTATCCAGTATCACTCTGGAGACTGTAAGCTGGATCACGGACAGTTTTTATTTGTATATCCTCTTTGAGTAGCACAGTCTCTGTTTTGTATTGTCCCTTTGTATTGATATTCGTTCACTAAGCAGTCCGGTGTGAAATGATTCGCGCAGACATAAACGAATTTCGACAGAACTGAGGGAGCATTTTCCTGGAAAACCAAGTTAATCCACCTCGTTTTCAGTAGCTCAGATTTAGGTAGTAAATGAAGAGAGCTATGTGGATTAATCCATCCAGCTACAGAACGTAAAACGCTTGGAAGATGTTCTCTTCAGTGCAGCAATGGCGGACTTGCTGTGAACGCGCTCAGGGCGGTTCTATGTTCAAACGGCAGTGTCTGTCAACACTTGTGGGTGGGGCCTGTGGCTTTTATGACGTCACACTGCCAGGGATCTGGAAACGGCTTGTTCTGAGACACTGCTTATGATTTTTGGAAATTAAAAAAAAGGAGTGGGTGGATTTTTATCACTATAGGGTGGTTGTGTACACACACTGCCAACACACATTTATGTCCAAACACCATGCAAAAGTGAATTTTGCATAATAGGTCCCCTTTAATGACAGAATTTTCACTTTTGGGTAAACTACTGTAACACTTTAAATCCTGTTTAAAATTGTTTTTTAAAGTTGCTTAAACTGTCTCTTACAAAGAAATGCTCACCAAGGCTGCACTTTTTTAATCCAAAAGACTGTAAAATCAGTAGCATTGTGAAATACAGCATTATTACAATTTGGTGCTTAAGGAACATGTGACCCCAAACATTTTCAACACTTCTACACAATCCACTTCAAACACTTGGCCACTTCTGGGTCAAGAACGCTGTGCGCGTCTGTGCTGCCGCTTCACACCTGGACTGTTTGTATGTTTTTGTTTGTATGTTTTTGCTACATGTTTTTTTGCAGTTCTGTTCGGATTATTTTTCAGAATTCTGTCTGGATTACACCATTTCTCACTGCTGATCTTTGAACTGGACCGTTTTCACTATCAAACTTTTGCTGTCTGTGAGTTTGCCATCGGGCTGCTGCGAGCTCTCTACCTGTAATGTTTGGAATAGAGACGACAGGGTGGTAGATCCAAATGCAAGCTTTATTAAAAGAGCGTAGTCAAACAAGCAGGAAGTCAAACACCAGCAAACAGGATCAGGAGAGGCAAGGCAAAGAGTAGTCCAAAAAACAGGCAAAGATCAAGGCAGGCAGCAAACGATCATAATCCAGGAAACAGTCCAAAGTCAAAAAACACAGGCAAGGCAAGGAACACGGAGACAAGGAATCTCTCTGGTGCCCAGCAACGTTCCTCTGCATCATCACTTTGTGCTTTTGAACTGTCGATCAATCTCGGACAAAGCCCCTTATCTCAATGAAATTATCACTGACAATAAGCTTGACATTTTTCTTCTCACTGAAACTTGGCAAGTTAAACTGGTTTAACTTGATGATTAATCTGCATGGATTTGATTTTGGATTTGATAACGATTTTCTGAAGTTAAATCTTCTCGCACCTAAAGGATATAAGTAACTGTCTAGACCTCCACTGCACAGTAAAAGGGGGTGGTCTCGCTGTCATTTATCAGGACAATCTCCGACTCACGCAACTTTCAACGATTTTCATGATACCAATACATTTGAATATATGCTATTGAAAGGCTGACTGTCTAATAATTATCTTGCTCTGTCGTCCTCCGAAAGCCTTGTCCAACTTTTTTTCTGAACTCAGTGAACTGTTAACCCTTGCCTGTTCATTGTAATTTCCCATTCTCCTGCTTGGTGACTTCAATATTCATGTCGATACTGTTTGCTCTAAAACTAATCAATTACTGTCTGTTTTTGAATGTTTTAATCTGATTCAGCATGTTCATTTTCCTACCCATACTCATGGTCATATCCTTGATCTGATATGTACATCAAGGGTTGATATCTATTCTTCTGACACTGGTATTTCTGATCATAAATTTCTTGATTTTAGCCCAAGTCTGCCTATGCGTAAAAAATGCCCTCCAACTGTTATATCATACCGCAATCTGAAAGCTATTGATACTGCGTCATTCTGTACCGCTATTGTTTCTTCAAACCTCTATGATGTCCTTGATATTTCTTCTCCCTCCCTGATATTATCTAATTAGCACTCCATAATTTCTGAAATCTTACAGGAGCACACTCCTATTAAGACCAGAAGTGTCCATTCCTCCCACTCTTCTCCTTGGTACACTCCACACTTCTTAAGGCTACTGGTAGACAGCTTGAGCGTCTCTACAGAAAAACCGTTCTTCCTGTACATTATTTAGCTTTTCTTGATCATCTCAAAACATACAAATCTAACTCGGCTTGCTCTAATTTTGTCTCTGCCACAATTAATAAATCATGCAAAAGGCCAAAAGCATTATTTAATACAATAAATAAGCTTACCAAACTTCCACCACAGGATCCTCTAGCTTCTAATGGGCTTTGCTGTTCCTTTGCTGTCTGCTTCCTGACCTGGGCCCCAGTTTGTCATGTTTTAGTTCTAAGACTATGTGCCATATTACTAGAGAGAAGAGCAGCACTCTCTAGCA
Source organism: Anabarilius grahami (assembly GCA_003731715.1). Classification (NCBI taxonomy): domain Eukaryota; kingdom Metazoa; phylum Chordata; class Actinopteri; order Cypriniformes; family Xenocyprididae; genus Anabarilius; species Anabarilius grahami. The sequence goes on from RJVU01023818.1 coordinate 100,459, forward strand.
ATATGGCACATAGTCTTAGAACTAAAACATGACCAACTGGGGCCCAGGTCAGGAAGCAGACAGACTGGCTAAACCGACCGTCTGCTAGCTGCCTCACGTTACAGAAGTCAGATAATTCCCAACACATAGAAACTCTCACACCTAGATATTATCACATAGAGACTGTGTCTGTACCCCGAATTAGTAAAAACAAAAAACTTCCAAACCCATTTAATGGTAAAAATGTAATTGATGTTCAACAAATAAAAAATAGAGATAATAATGATAAACAAATGATAAAGCTTGGGTTGTTAAATATTAGATCACTTTCTTCAAAAGCACTTATTGTAAACGATATTATCACAGACAATAATCTAGATGTGCTGTGTTTGACAGAAACCTGGCTAAAACCTGACGATTACATTACTTTAACCCTCTGGAGTCTGAGGCTGATTTGGGGCCTGGAGAAGTTTTGACATGCCCTGACATTTGTGCTTTTTTCAGTTGTTCATAAACATATTAATGACACAAGTGCCGATTGCCGATTTTCTATCAGAATTAGTACTAGCTGCAGATAAAGTCCTTGTTGTTGGTGATTTTAATATCCATGTAGATAAAAAAGACACAACGTGTCAGGAGCCACTCATTGTCGTAATCATACTTTAGATCTAATATTGTCACATGGAATCGATATTGATGCCGTTGAAATTCTGCAGCAGAGTGACGACATCTCGGATCATTATCTAGTCTCATGTATACTACATTTAGTTAAAGCGGCTAAACTGCCTACCTGCCATAAATATGGTAGAACCATCACTTCTACCACTAAAGATCGCTTTATAAATAATCTTCCTGATCCGTTTCATCGCCATACCATACCAGACAGCTTAGAAGACCTCGATGTTGCAACAGAAACTATTGCCTCTGTCTTTTCCAGCACATTAGACTCAGTTGCTCCTTTGCGTTTAAAAAAGATTAAGGAAATTAATCCAACGCCATGGTACAATGAGCACACTCGGGCCCTAAAAACAGCAGCTAGAAAAATGGAGCGCAGCTGGAAGAAAACAAAACTAGAAGTATTTCGCACTTCGTGGAGAGAGAGAATGATTGAGTACAGAAAGGCCTTAAAAACTGCAAGATCTGTCTATTTTTCAAAACTTTTAGAAGAAAATAAACACAACCCTAGGTATTTATTTGATACAGTGGCTAAATTAACAAGAAATAAAGCTTCAACTTCTGATGTTTCCAAAGAGCACAGCAGTAATGACTTTATGAAATTCTTTACTTGCAAGATTGATAATATTAGAGAAAAAATTATAACCATGCAACCGTCTACTACAGTATTGTGTCAGACAGTGCATTGTAGTGTCTCTGAAGAAAAATTCAATTCATTTACTGCTTTAGGAGAGGAAGAATTGTCTAAACTTGTTAAATCATCAAAATCATCCACATGTATGTTAGACCCTATACCGACTAAGCTATTGAAAGAGATGCTTCCAGAGGTCATAGATCCTCTTCTTAATATTGTTAATTCATCTTTATCACTAGGATACGTACCAAAAACTTTTAAGCTGGCTGTTATTAAACCTCTTATTAAAAAACCACAACTTGATCCTAGAGAATTAGTCAATTACAGGCCGATTTCAAATCTCACTTTTCTGTCAAAAATACTAGAAAAGGAAGTTTCATCACAACTATGTTCCTTTTTAGAAAGAAATAGTATCTGTGAGGATTTCCAGTCAGGATTTAGACCGTACCATAGTATTGTGACTGCCCTCATTAGAGTTACTAATGATTTGCTCTTATTATCAGATCGTGGTTGTATCTCTCTATTAGTGTTACTGGATCTTAGTGCTGCATTTGACACTATTGATCACAATATTCTTCTAAATAGACTCGAAAGCTATGTTGGCATTAGTGGAATTGCATTGGCATGGTTCAAATCATACTTATCTGACCGTTATCAGTTTGTAGTAGTAAACGATGAGATATCATATCAATCACAAGTTAAATATGGAGTACCGCAAGGCTCAGTACTAGGACCGTTCCTTTTCACTCTGTACATGCTACCCTTGGGAGATATCATTAGGAAGCATGGCGTTAGTTTTCATTGTTACGCTGATGATACTCAGCTCTATATCTCTTCGCGCCCTGACGAAACTTACAAATTCGCTAAATTAACAGAATGTATAGCTAATATAAAAAACTGGATGACCAGTAATTTCCTACAACTAAATTCAGAAAAAACAGAGATTCTAATTTTTGGAACGAAAACTTCTTCACACAATAACCTAGAATACTGTCTAACACTTGATGGCTGCTCTGTTAAGTCTTCGTCGTCAGTTAGGAACCTGGGTGTGCTCTTTGATACCAATCTTTCATTTGAAGGCCATGTTACTAGCATCTGTAAAACCGCATTCTTCCATCTTAAAAATATATCTAAACTACGACATATGCTCTCAATGAAAAATGCAGAACAGTTAGTTCATGCGTACATGACCTCAAGGCTAGATTACTGTAACGCTCTACTGGGTGGTTGTTCCTCCCACTTGATAAATAAACTACAGCTCGTACAAAATGCAGCAGCTAGAGTTCTTACTAGAACTAGGAAGTATGACCATATTAGCAAAATTCTGTCATCACTGCATTGGCTTCCTGTTAAACATCGTATAGATTTTAAAATCTTGCTAATTACTTACAAAGCACTAAATGGTTTAGCTCCCCAGTACCTAAGCGAGCTCTTAATGCATTATAGTCCTTCACGTTTATTGTGATCTCAGAATTCAGACCAGCTGATAATACCTAGAATATCAAAATCAACCGCAGGCGGTAGATCCTTCTCCTATTTGGCACCTAAACTCTGGAACAATCTTCCTAGCATTGTTCGGGATGCAGACACACTCTGTCAGTTTAAATCTAGACTAAAAACGTATCTCTTTCCCCTGGCATACACATAACACATTATCAATTTATATTTTCAAATCCGTTAAAGGATTATTAGGCTGCATAAAATAGGTCAGCCGGAACCGGGAACACTTTCTATAACACCAGATGTACTCGTTACATCAGAAAAAGAATGGCATCTATGCTAATATTAGTCTTTCTGTTTATTCCGAGTTTTACCGTAGTCAACCGGATCCGGGCCGTATCCAGCTGAGACCAAGGACCGGAGCCATGACACGACCACAACGCAGCCCTGAAGTATCAGCAGAGATCGAGTCGACTAGATCATCCATTGTGAAGGCCTCATCGACACGACAGCCAGTAGCACAGTTCCTCAACAAACCGTCCATACCGGCGTGATGAATACGATCCTCAACTGGACATGACCACAACGCAGCCCTGAAGTATCAGCAGAGATCGAGTCAACTAGATCATCCATTGTGAAGGCCTCATCGACACGACAGCCAGTAGCACAGTTCCTCAACAAACCGTCCATACCGGCGTGATGAATACGATCCTCAACTGGATATGACCACAACGCAGCCCTGAAGTATCAGCAGAGATCGAGTCAACTAGATCATCCATTGTGAAGGCCTCATCGACACGACAGCCAGTAGCACAGTTCCTCAACAAACCGTCCATACCGGCGTGATGAATACGATCCTCAACTGGATGGAACTGAAATAAACACTTTGATTGTTGCGATCCTATCAGACTTATGATAGCAACCTGATTCGTAACAAAGCACTGTTCGCCAGAGGAGAACTGGCCCCCTGACTAAGCCTGGTTTCTCCCAAGGTTTTTTTTTCCATTTTAACACCTATTTGCCACTTGTTTGCCACCTGTTTGCCACCTGATGTCACCTGATGGAGTTTGGGTTCCTTGCCGCTGTCGCCTTTGGCTTGCTTAGTTGGGGACACTTGACATTTGACTTGACATTTGATATTCAACAGTATTCTTGACATTTAATCAACAGTGCTTCTGATCTGCCTGCATTGACACTATTCTTTAAGAGCTGCTGTGCAGCCAAAATTATGTACCAGTTATCAATGTAAAGCTGCTTTGACACAATCTGCATTGTAAAAAGCGCTATATAAATAAAGGTGACTTGACTTGACTTCCTGGATTAGCTGCTTGAAAAGACCAATGCCATCCACCAATGCTTCTCTAATGATACTACAAAGCTTAGCTATTTGCCAAATCTATCCGGTCAGTCCCTGTCTTGTTTTTCTCCGACTACTTCCATCTCTGCACCTATCTCTCACTTCATCAATAAATCTCTTACCTCTGCTTCTTTCCTCTGCCACTCAAAACTGCTGCAGTTACCCCTGTTCTTAAGAAACCTCACCTTGGTCCCTCAGTTTTATCTAATTACCATCCTATTTCAAATTTACCCTTCATTGCTAAATAACTGGAAAGTACTGTTGCCTCCCAGCTTCAGTCTTTTATAGTTGAAAATAATCTCTTCGATCCCTTTCAATCTGGTTTTCACCCCCTCCATAGTACTGAAACTGCACTTGTAAAGGTATAGTGAATGATCTACTACTGTCTGGTGACTCTGGTTCTCTGTCTATTCTTCGGCTACTCAATCTCAGCTCTGCCTTCGATACCGTCTCCCATGAATTACTTATTTCTCGTCTCTCAGATTTGGACATTTCTGGTACTGCTCTTTCTTGGTTTTCTTCCTATCTCTCTGACAGACAATTCTACATTTCAGTTAAGGATTTTCGATCACCTACTGTCCCCCTGAAGCAAGGTGTTCCCCAGGGATCCGTTATCGGGCCAATATTATTCATAATTTACATAATACCACTTGGTCAGATCTTACAACGTCATGGTCTTAACTATCACTTTTACGGTGATGACATTCAATTAAACTCTATTTGTACACCTGCTCTACCTGCCCAAGCTGACAAAATCTCTGCTTGTGTGAAAAAAATAAAAGATTGGCTTAAATTTCCTGAAATTTAACATGGACAAAACTGAGATTATTTTTATTGGAACTCCCTCACTCACTAGCAATATTCATTCCTACCAATTTCACCTGTGAGATTACTGGTTCTCACATCAAATCATCTAGTACTGCTAAATATTTAGGTGTAATCTTCGATTCTACTCTCTCCTTTCAGGCTCATATTAACTCACCAAATCAGCATTCTTTCATCTACGTCGCATTGCCCAACTCCTTCCCTTCATCAGTATCAAAGACGCTGAAACTGTCATCCATGCATTTGTCTCATCATGCCTTGATTATTGTAATGCCCTTTTCATTGGTTTACCTGCCAGCTCCATTACCAGATAACAATACATTAAAAACTCTGCTGCTAGAATACTTACCCATACCAAGCGTTCTGCTCATATCACCCCAATTTTGTATGATCTCCACTGGCTTCCAGTTTACCGTATTAAATTCAAAATTCTCCTGCTCGCTTTTAAATCTTTGCATGGCTTGGCTCCCCCTTATCTTTGTAACCTGCTCCTCCCCTACACTCCGACTCGCTCACTACATTCCTCTGACTCTGGCCTTTTCGTTGTCCCTCGGCATCGCCTCTCTTCAATGGGGGGCAGATCATTCAGTGTTGTTAAGTGAGTGAAGTGACATGTGGCCAAGTATGGTGACCCATACTCGGAATTTGTGCTCTGCATTTAACCCATCCAAGTGCACACACACAGCAGTGAACACACACAGCAGTGAACACACACACCGTGAACACACACCCGGAGCAGTGGGCAGCCATTGCTGCGGCGCCCGGAGAGCAGTTGGGGGTACGGTGCCTTGCTCAAGGGTCTCACCTCAGTCGTGGTATTGAGGGTGGGGAGAGCGCTGGACATTCACTCCCCTCACCGACAATCCCTGCCGGACCTGAGACTCGAACCCATGACCTTTGGGTTACAAGTCCGACTCTCTATCCATTAGGCCACGACTGCCCCCTAAACTCTGGAATTCTCTCCCCTGCTCACTCTGTTGTGCTAATAATATTTCTGAATTTAAATCATTACTCAAAACTCACTTATTTTCTGAACGTTATGTCTCTGAATTGATGGATTAACTAACTAATAATTAGGGATGGGCGATATCTTATCGTTTGCGATATACCGTTGAAAATTCTCCTCACAATAAAAATTTGTCTCCTCGCGATAATAGCGATAAATCTAGTTGATGACGTAGTTTCGTGCACGACCAATTCACTGTTCACGTGCGGAGTAAAAACAAGCATGAAGGAGCTTGTTGTTAAGCGAGGAGCTACCTTCACAATTTGGAACTGGTTTGGTAATAGAAAATCAGATGCGGAGCAAACTAAACTACCGTAATCACTATAAACAAATGTTCAATGCAAGAGCCGTATGCTCTATGAGCAGTCATTTACGGCGTCATCACCCGGGTGTTGATAGCGCGTGAGCGCAGGTGAGACCTAAACATCTCAAGTTGCTATCTGTGTTTAAACTAAACTCATTTAAACCTTGCCAATTTAAACATTCAACCGTACGATGCAAAAGAGAACTCGTGCGCGCTGTGAGGAGATTTGTGTGTACTCATCCGAAGTGCGTACACGGAGAGCTGCGTCACAGCTGTAAGACATAGTTGGGATCGTTACTTTTTGATACAGTGTTTGCACTATTTTTACAATTTGCTCCATGGGACAAGAGTGTTGGAAATTTAACTACCCAATTGGTGGTTGCATGTTCCACATACGTATTATATTTACGTGTTTTATTGACTGTTTTACACTGAACTTCTTTACTTTATCAGGTTCCTTTAACATGTTTGTTACTTTATCAGGATTTATTTGCAGTTGTACTCTTGTAATTTTGAAACACAACTGAAGACGTGATTGGTGATTGTTACTTTTGCTGTTTGCACTATTTTTGCCACTGTTTGCACCATGAGAGTATAAATAAATACAGAATCTGCTTACATAATTGATTTTAATTATTATTGTGTAATTGTTGTTGTGTGATGTTTTTCAGCACAGTCACTGGAACACAACTTAAACATAACATAATCTGCTATTTTATAGAAGAAAATAATTTATTATATATATATATATTATCGTCATTGGTATCGTTATCGCAATAAATACCTGAAATTATCGTGATAAATTTTAGGCCATATCGCCCATCCTTTCTAATAATTCTCTGAATGTTATGTTATGTCTAAGTTCTGTTTTGTATTTTTTTGTGCTTGATTCTATTCTACTGTATGCCCTGTCCATATAATGTTTCTTTACTGTATCTTCTAACTATTGTTTGTCATCATTGCCTACTCTACTAGTATTATTTCTTCCTTGTTAAATGTACATTGTAAAGCATCCTTTAGCCCTGGAAAGGCGCTATATAAATAAAACTTCTTCTTATTATTAACACTGTACATATTCCTTAAACATTCACATACATTTTAACTTAAAAGTGTTTTCCATGTTCAACAATAAAATACCGCAGTCTGTTGTGCTATTATTTTTGTGGGATGATATAAATATTTCGGATGGGTGCCACACTTAAGCCACTGGAATAAATAAAAGACAGCCGAAAACATGACAAGTAGAACCACACAGATGGGTGTAATGGTGGTGATGTGGAAAGATGGGGATGGGGCTGGTTAAGGGGTGAGAGGTGTGAGTGGATATACTGGATACTGTATGAGCTAATAGTCACAAAGAAAATAACTACATTATTACCATTTTAGACACTACAATAAAGGTAATACCATTGTATCCTTTGCAGTAGCCTATCATTCTACCATAAATGAATACGACAATTACTCATTATTACTGTGGTATACATCAAAATATTACCATCACTGTACCATGGTTAAATGTATAATTCCATCAGACGTAACACAAAAGTTACAGGACATGGATCTGCCACTGCACAGAAACACAGTCTGTGAATCACAAAGATACTGAATGCATGGAGAGGTGGAGGAGGAACCAAGGACAGAAAAGAAGATAGGGGTTCCAGCCTTTCATGTGAGGGGCTGAGCGCTGGGTGGGTAAGTTGTGTCCTGGGGGAGCGAGGGGGACTTTGAGTGCATTAGCAGACCCCGCTTTAAAGTGCGGAGTGCAGAGCCCCTCTCACATCAAACAAACTCTAATGATGGTTTTAAGAAGAAAAGCAGCTCCACAGTTATGATTCATTAACTCTTTCTGCATGTGTGTGTGCAGCACCCGAGGGGCAGGAAAAGTATTAGAGCACCTTGACAGATCCTAGATAATGCCAGGTTGCCACGGTGACTGTGTTTGTGCTACTATAACCATTTGAACTGAATCAATATTCAGAGCAGCCTTACTCTGATGTACTGCAAGAGTAAAACTTAAATTTAATATAAGGCTCTGATGCTAGCATCATCAGATATGCAGCAATCATTTTAGATACTAACAATGACCTTAATAACAACAACAACATGAAATACACACTCTCCTCATCTGAAGACTTCACACAAAAGCAGTTTTCACTAGCTTTGTTTGAAATGTCACTGCAGAGTCTGTGTGTGTATGTTTTTTCGCTGAACTCGGCAGACTGTCCCAGTTTTATCTCATCATGTGGATGATACTGTATCGTCTGATATTCCACAGCAATGATTAAGAATCCTAATATTTAGTAAGGAGATTCTCTGTGATTTCTTATGAAGAAATATCTGGGTCATACTTAAGCATAAAATCTAACTAAATAATAAAATAAAAAGAATAATTAAAAAAGAAAAATAATAAATAATAAAGATGAATAAAAATAAATAATATTTTTTCCATTAAGAAAATGAAGCATATTTTAGGAGATATTTTAGCATGAATTAAAATGTACAAATGTATAAATATACTACAACTTTAATATAATATAATTATTTGTTCACCTTGCAGCACTGAAGTTTATCATTGAACAAAACTATGTAAAAATATGATTAATTTAATAGCAGAGACACAATCCACGCACATATCATACAACAGCATATAAAAGTAGTTTAAGAACATCATCATAAAAAAATTATTAAAAAAGGTACTTGGGGGATATTCATGCACTCTTAAAAAAACACTCTAAAAAAGGACCAATGTAATGTTAATATGAAGGATTTTTTTTAAATTACACATTGCATTGTGTTGTGTTGCAGGATTAAGGGAAATGTCTGTAAACTTAGTGGAACATTTTCAGTACCTTTTCAATTTTTCTACAGATTTTTTTTTCTGTAGTCCAAAAAAAAGTTTCTGTGTGTGATGTGAGATTTCCATGTGCTATGATTGAATGGGTATGATACCCATTCAATCATAAATTGGTGACCTGAAAAACCCACCAACCTAGTTATTTTATTATTATAAGTATTTTTTTTTTTCAAATTTGAGATAGCTTTAATTTTTATATTTTTCAGTTTTTAAATATAAAAATAAGTTTTGATTTTAGTTTACTGTTTAGTTATTTTATGTGATTTTATCTTTTTTTTTATTTTTTATATTTCTATTTAGCTTTAATTTATTTCAGTATTTAATTTCACTTGGTTGCCAAGGCAAGATTTTAAGTTTTTCATCTAATATTTATATTTTATTTTAGCTTTTTTTGATTAACAATTTTCAAAAGTTAATAGTACCAAGCCTCATGTAGACGCCCACTGACAGACTCTCACCCAGTCAGAGTGTCTAACTGCAGCTCTTGGATACACATTGAGTAACAAAAGAAGAAAATTCTCTCACATTCTCTCTCTCTCAGAGGATATCCAATAACCCTCGAGATGAGGCAGTTTCCCCTTTTTGAATACAACAGGCAGAGGTAAACATCTTGCCAAAGAGACGGAGGTATGAATGGAAAGATCAGTTGAACTCTACAGTAAGGATCACAGTACACAGCATGTCATGTCATGTCAGGCACCTCTCAGATGGTTTCGGGGTGTGTACTGGTTCTGGCATGCTGTACATTGACTGGGGTGACTTGAGTGTGTGTAAGAGTGGATGCTGATGTGACAGGAGTGTGTGTGTGTGCTGTGACCTATTTCCAGACAGATGGAGACAGTAAACAGAGTTCAGAGGGTTTAAACAGTCTTACTCCAAAGAACAGGCACAGGAACTGCCTGCCACTGAGGGAGAGAGGCAGAGAAATAAAAACTGGTGGTTAAATCATTATATGGGACCTAGTGAATTTTGTTTTCTACTAGCTGTTCATACTCAACTACAGTACACAACCGTATTGCGTTTCCCCCCCCCCCAAACCATTTTAGTGCAAACTCTGCCCCACACCTGATTTCATTTTTTTAACTCAATCAAACAGCCACCTGTCAAAAAAAGTTCCATTGACCTCAACTGTCATTAGATTTTGCTTCTTTACCTCAGATAGACAACTTCTCATGGCAGGTTTAATTTTGTTCTGGAGGCTGAACCTGTGCTCTTTTGTAGTTGCACTTGCAACCAACTGAACAGGGGTGGGAATTACTGTACAGTTACAAGTTACAATAGATCACAGTGTAATCCGTTAAAACGACGGACATCCTTCCGATTTTTCAGTCACTGTAAATTTAGTCAATGGCTGAAAATATTTGGTTAACGTGACCTCTGGTCTAGGCAAGCAGCTCACAAGGATTTGAAGCAGAGCTGCACACAGAGAGATACAGAGAGCAAGCATTGTCTGTGATCACAGTGAGCAAACACAGCCATTAGCATGTGAAAGCTCATCTAAACACAATCAATATGAAGCCTGAAAACACAAGCCATACATTCATATAATGAGCTTCTCCACGGAGCCGCACAAGGCGTTAACATCATTACAGAAGTGCTGAGGAGAGAGAACCATCCTCAGGCATAGAGCACACATATAACATGGATACACATTCTGCGTGTTTATCTGTCTCTCTCATATGAAAACACTTTAGTCGTGGTGTTAAATAATTACACTGAGGAGAGATTTCAGTCACGACGGGTAGTGCTATTTTGAGGTAAAGTACATAGATAATAATGTGCAGACTAGCTGAATGATTTAAAAAAAAAAAAAGTCAGATACGGATAATATCTAGAGAACAGCGTTGCTACAATCCAAATACATAATCTATATAGTTATTTATTATTAATAATAATGTAATTATTTAAAAAAATAAACAACTATTTAAGTTTAGGGTCAGTAAGATATTTTAAACGTTTTATTTTTTTTATTCAAAATGTTTTTTAATGTTTTTTTTTTTAAATGTCTCGGTACCATTTTATTTTAAGGTGACGAAGTTACATATTACTACATGTTCTTATTATAGTAATAACAGTAAATTATGCATAATTACAAGTAACTAACCCTAAACCAAACCCTAACCCTAACGTAACTCTGTAGTAAGTACATGTAGTTAATTAATATTATGCAGTACTTATTTGAGTAAGTACAATGTAACTACGTCACCTTAAAATAAGTGTAACCGAAGTCTCTAATGCTCACCAAGGCTGCATTTATTTGTTCAAAAATACATTAAAAAAACCATAATATTGTGAAATATTCTAATATATAAACTTAATACTTTCATAGAAACTGTGCTGCAGCTCAAAAGAACAGCATTTATTTGAAATACATTTATTGTAACAATGTAACAAAGTATTAAAGCTTGTTTTTTATCTGAATATCTTATCTTGTTTTTTATCAAAAGTTTTTATCTGACAATTCTGACATTTGCAAGACTTTTTTCTTGCAATTGCTACTTTATATCTCGCAATTCTGTCTTTATAACTCACAATTGCAAGTTTATATCTCAGAATTGTGAGAAAAATAGTCAGACTTGTGAGATAAAAAGTCGCAATTAACTTTTGTATTTTTTTTCCGTCGTGGAAACAAGCTTCCATAACAAATTCTTTAAAAGTATATAAAAAATATAGCAAAATGATCACTTGAACCAAAACATCCAGGAAACAACTTTACAAAGAACCCACACACACTCACACATCATGAGATGCAACATTTAGACAGAACGATTCCACCTTCACCCTCATGAGAAAGACACAGACAGCTGTGATTTAGAAAGACTTTATGAGAACATCACCCTGTGCCCGATCTGTCCCGCACTTCCCCAATAATAACAGGCATGAATGATGAAACAGTACGTCTGCAGGGGATGTCTACTGTATATATAAAGCTGTGGGTTGGGGTTTGTATAGAGGCTGACAGATGCAACACTTTGTTTAAAGACTACATGACCACATGCTCCACTCATACATGAGTGCTAGAACACACACACACACACACACACACACACACACACACACACACACACACATATATATATATACACACCTACAGATATGTTCTTTAGTTGTTGTACATCAGTACTAATGCGCTGGAATGCAGCATGATGTCCATTATGTACGACAGCACGCAAAAAATGAAACCCCGAAAAAACCTGCAGAGACGTGGGAAAAATTCCAGCCTTAAATATGACTAAGAACAATTATAATCGCTCAGTACTATTATATCTGGAAACTTTGTGTGTTATTGCATTTGCGAGTCTTCAACAAAGCGTCTGCCAATTATTGCTTGCCTTTAAACTAATTTTAGTGATGGAATTAAAATACAAAATGTGGTTAACAAAAAAATTAAAACAGATTAAGTAAAATTAAAATAAATTTGAAAATAATTAAAGTAATAAATGAATAAAAATATTTTTGACTGTGTGCATCAATAATGGTGATCATTTTAAATAGCCTAAAATGTAATATACATATACGCATGGGTCAGGTTTAAAAAGAACAATCAAACATTCAATATTATGCAATACATTGCAGGGGTCCTTGTTATGTTTCTCTATCACAATAGGGACCTTGGCCTGAAAAAGATTGAAGACCCCTGCATCAAAATTTGATGAAGTCTGATTTCCAAATACTAAAAATCCTAGTAGTAGGAAGACTTTTCAGATCTTTTTTTAATGGTATCTATATAACCTCTATAATCTTATTTTACAGAAAGAGCTGCAATAATAATCCAGGGAATCCAACTTAAGGAACACAAAAAAACAGATGCTGACAATACAAACACTTGTCGAGTTGCAGAAGAAACTAGATTTTTACATTTGATAAAATACTTTAAATTCAAGTAGTGCTTGACTGTGCAAAACTCACAACCATGATGCCATTGTGTGGTCTGGATAGCTGGCAAGGGCCAGTGTGGTTGCTGAGGTTTTTGGAGCATTTTTTAGCTTATTAATTTAAAAGAAAAGAAAATAAGTTCAGACTAACCCGATCAGGATCAGGCTTACTAGTTAACCCCTGAAAGAGGTCACACTATAATCAAGCCCAGGCGACCTCTGACCTGGAAAATTTGCCACAGGATCAGAAATGACTCCAGTCATTGTTGGGTTGGCAATGGGAAGCTGAAGGGTGAAAGGTGAATGACAGTGTGTGTAGCAGTGGTTCTCAACCTTTGGAACAAAAGCATTTAAGCATTTTAATTTAAATTATAGTTAGACTTAGGGCTGGGCGATATGGCTGAAAACTGTATCACGATATCAGTGTTTCATATCGGTCGATATCGATAATTATTGATTTTTTTTTGACCCATTTAAAATAAGGACCAGGAGAAAAATATATTACATTTAAACATTTTTACTTTAAACTTAACCTTCCTCTGATCATAATCCCTCAGTTATTAAGACAGAAATGTCAACAACCATGTAAAATAATTAAAATGTAAACATAAGTCTAAAGTAGGGTGACCACCCGTCCCGCATTTTGCGGGACAGTCCCGAAATTAGGAGCTTTGTCCCGCAAGACTTATGTAGTGTCCCACATTTCATTTATGTCTGTAATTTTTTTTCATCCCTGAAATTACAATACCACAGTAAGAAATATAATAAAAACTGTGACGGGCATTTAAAAATCTATTTGTGCAGCCGTCATATTCTAGCTGTGAAAATAACCAACCAGCGCAATCATAGAGAGAGGTTTTCCCTCTGATGACAACTGAGTGGACAGCCCAAAGAGCTACAGCGACACCAGCAAGGATTTCATCTCACATACTGGATAAGAACCTCAAGAGCTGCTTAAATCGATGATTTAAAGCATGTAATCATCCATCCTGATGTTAAATATTTCCAACGAACGGCGGCGATCAAGCGCCACACACGGAAATGGTCGAGCACCTACAGAAAACGAGATATTCTCCATTTGTTTTAACCAATACAAAATGGCGAAATTCAGACACAACTTTATTCTCACGTTAATATTTCATCTAATGCGGGTTCTATGGCGTTATTATATTGAAAAATGTCGAGAGCGCATCAAATGCGCGAGCAATCTCTCCACTCACAGGCGGATTCCCTTCTCGCACAAAACTGGACGCGCGCGCGCTCTCGCTCAGATATCACATCTGCGCGCTCAAACATTGTCCTCCTGCATGTGCAGCCGGGAATCTAGAATTGTCTTCTCTCCAGGATGTTGCCGTAAGCGCAACATTATAGTGTGGGCACCCCCCAGCAGAAACATTAGTAGGCGCATGTTACTAATGTTACATGCGCCTACTCGCTCGCTGCGGCACTCATTTTCTGCTTATCAGTCGCCGGTTACTGAAGAGGAATCCAGCAGACAAGCACAAGACAACGAGTGCCTTTGTTAATGCAACCAAACTTGCTTCGCAACCTCTGTTTTCTTCCGACGAAGAATAAAAAATATAGAACGTTTTATCGAACACATTTTTTATTGATATCGATCACGTGTCTATCGCGATACATATCGTTATCGTTTTATCGCCCAGCCCTAGTTAGACTGTTTAAATATATCAACAAAATTGTATTAATTTAAATTCTTTTAAAGTGCCCCTATTATGCTATTTTAAAATTTCCTTTATTTTGTTTTGGAGGTCTCCTATAACAGGTTTACATGCATCAAAGTTGAAAAAAAACAACTTTCATTTTCTCATAATATACATTCCACATCACCTAATTTAAGAGTCTGAAAATTACTTGTTCAAAGATTCATTCTCTCTAAGCCCTGCCTTTCCGAGAGCTACTCTGCTCTGATTGGTCAGATTGCCCAATCTATTGTGATTAACCGACTGCTTACAGCACATGTCGGAAACAAAACGTCCATTACCATTGAATTTCAACTCCGGAGGCTTCCTAAATTCTCAGCGATTGTACACACTGTAATGACAGTAACAATGGTGTCAATTTTACCACATTAATTCGAGCGCGTGTATGATGATGAAACAAGACCTAGTTATTCAACCCAAACCTCCATCGCAGGGAGGACTTGAGCAGAACATTTCTCTACATCAGTATTAACAAGTGTATGTCCATCAACAAGCTGATATGTATATTTCTAATATATTAAGGTGCACATGTGGGAACTGTATTATTAATTGTATCACTAACAGTGCCGAGCACTAACGTGAATGACTAATGCAACATTACAGTTTGTTAACAACAATCTTTCTCCATCCTTTATTATTACTCAAAGTAGTAAGAATGACAGACAATCTGCATTAATTGTTTTAGGTAATAGTAGACCCACAGGTGATTAGCAGAACTATTTCCGTGAGACAGTAATAACGTGACTTAGCTGGTTAGCCGGAGACCTACAGCTGCACTGGGTGTACAAAATATAAAACACAAAACTACATATTTTGAATACTCTGTAGAAAATATAGACATCAATAATTAATCATACTTACAGGTTGTGATTCAGAGGAGCAAGTTGGTCCAAATAAACTGGGTACTGTCCCATCTTTAATGGATAAGAGTTTTTAAAATCCCACATTGATGTGAGAAGATGTGAGAAGCAATTGTCAGTAAAATGAACAAAAAAAGGTTGTGAAAAAACTGAGGCTGTATCGCTGTGGTAACTATAAACACTCACTCCTCATCCTTTGGAAGTGTAGAGAATTTTTATTAAGTTTAATATTAATTTGTTTTTTTTTAAGTCTTACAAATACAACTATAAATATATAAAAACAATAATGAAGTATAAAGAAAAGAACCAAAGAGAACAAGAAAAAAACAAGAAAAAAAGACCAGTATNTGTTAAGTTGGATATCAGAGAGATCATTTAAAATAAAACAAATGGGAACAAAGGGACCAAAACATTTAATATAGTGGACAATTTTTCTTTAACCATATTCAGTTAACAACCCCAGGGCATTCCCAAATCCTGTGATAAAAAGTACCAATTTCCCCTGTATAGAACAACGTACAATTAGGATCGGGTTTAAGCTTCATATTACAGAGTTTACGTACTGTTTATGATTTATGGGGATTATAAAAAAGGAGTGGGTGGATTTTTACCATTATAGGCTGGTTGTTTTGTTTGCACACACCGTGGACACACATCTGTTTAAACACCTTATAAAAGTAACTTTTGCATAATAGGTCCCCTTTAAAGTGATAGTTCACCCAAAAATGAAAATTTGATGTTTATCTGCTTACCCCCAGGGCATCAAAGATGTAGGTGACTTTGTTTCTTCAGTAGAACACAAATGATGATTTTTAACTCCAACCGTTGACAAACATTGATGTCCTAAGCCACGAAACGATCAGTTTGTGTGAGAAACTGAACAGTATTTATGTAATTTTTTATCTCTAAAACACCACTATGTCCAACTGCCCTCCATATCCGGTTAGTCTGATCGCGCTCTGACAACTCATTGAAGCAAAGCGCGAGAGATCACTTACGTCATCAGATCGCGTTTTTTGACCTCACTAACCGGATGTGGAGGGTAGTTGGACATAGTGGTGTATTAGAGGTAAAAAAATTATATAAATACTGTTCGGTTTCTCGCACAAACCGATCGTTTCGTGTCTTAGGACATCAATGTGTCGTCACGCGCCGCAGGGTTTAATTTGGATTTGTCTGTGCGTGTTTTTTTTACTCTTATAGATGGAGTTTCCACTGACGCGCATTATACGACTGACAGACCGCAACGGTTGGAGTTAAAAATCATCATTTGTGTTCTACTGAAGAAACAGTCACCTACATCTTGGATGCCCTGGGGGTAAGCACATAAACATCAATTTTTAATTTTTGGGTGAACTATCCCTTTAAGTCATCCTGCGGCCCCCTTGAAAGTTTGCTGCAGCCCCCTAGTGTGCCCCTGCCCCCTGGTTGAGAACCAGTCTTATATACTACTTGAAAACAAAAGGTTTTTGCAGTAAAATACAGGAAACTATACATTATTTCTTACAGCCATAAGTCATTTGAACAATTACTTCTCTATTTACAATAAAAAACATCTGTAGGGATGATAAAGTTTCAGTTTTAATTTCAAGCTGAGTACATCAACATTCAAAATAAATCTAAGATAAGCAGTTGTGTGTGCGCTGAGATGACCTGGACTGTGTCATGGAGTTACACAGAAATGACATAAGTACATAACGATGAGCTCACACAGCAAGAATGATCTGGACATCTATTCTGAACACTGATGTGCAAATCTGAGATTCTTAGCAGCAGCAGTTTAGGTTGTCACAGCATAAAATATAAAAATAAAAATCAACAAACCCTGTATAGTTGGCTGGTTTTGGGTCCATCAGACACATTAGAATAATTTTTTAGCAACATATGGATGCTAAGCACAGCCCTACAATAGAATGATAAATATTTAAAAAATAGACTAAGACTACATTAATCCGGATACACTTGAAAACTGTTTTCATTTCAAAATGCTTTGTGCCCACACTAGCATTTTCCAAAAGTTTCTCACACAAACATCAGAAGATGCTTAAATTGTCTTACTGCGCACACTTTATGAGATGACACTGAGAGACCAGACATAATAAAGCTCTCACACAATTCGTCTGACACAATCATTTTTTTTAGCAAATATCTCACCACTTAGTGGTGCATTCTAGTCGCACTCAATAGCCACTTCACGTATGGTCTAAAATGCAACTGCCCTCATGTTTTGCCACAGTACATTTTCTGTCATCTTTGGAAGAATGTAATAATAAGATTGTACAAAGCAATATGTATCTTTAGCAACACTGAAAGTGAATAGCACATTGCACATACTGGTATAGATATCTATGTGCACAATTGATTGATTTGATTGATTGATTTTGATTTATTTGTCACATGCACAATTATATAATATATAACCAGCAGTGAAATGAGAGCCATCAACATGCCTCACATGACTAAAAATGCATTGTTTTCAAATAACTCTCTTCTCACAATCCACACTACAATATACCGCTTAGGAGAGCATCTTAAAAAAGCTCAATTTTTGCAGGACAAAAACGACATTTCAGTTTGGATGGAAGGCCAAAATATAGAGGAAAAAGATGTGTTTACAAATATATCCAGATTAGCGTAGACGTAGCCTAATAGGACACACTTTTATTGCACAAAACTGTATAAAACAGACGTACTGAATGTATTTTAACAAGATCACTGGTCACAGTAGACAACATGATAGGCTACAGTAATAGTTCTTGACATTTACTGCTGAAGTCAGTGGATTTGTTACAAAAGTTCTGCTTTGATGTCTGTAGTGCTGGTGCTTTAACGGGGATGAATTTAGTGATACAACTTCTCAGAGAGCAGTGGTGAACGAAGTACACAAATCAAGAACTTGAGTAAAAGTACAGATACGTATCATAAAATACGACTCGAGTGAAAGTGTTTAGTGTTCCTTTTCAATTTTACTTGAGTGAAAGTACAAAAGTACTTGATTTTTAATGTATTTAAGTAAAAAAGTACTGATAGATGAATGTTTATTTTGTAATTTTATATAGGCCACTTATATAATTTAATTAATTTTTATATATTTTATATAATCCTATTGCTCAAAATAATTATGAATGATTATGAATTGTCAAATAGCCAGTCAGTATGGATGGAAGATTAGTGGATGCAAATGTGTGTTGACAAACAATATAAAAACAGACGAAACATATAGGGCTTAAATACATAACATTTAAAAAAATTGCTGCAGCAGCAGGGAAGATGAACGTGCATGTGTTATTTTAATTTGTGTTGGAGTTGCACGATTCTGGATAAAATGAGAATCAAGATTTGTATTTGTTTCTTGCGAATAATTAATTACTAAAGGACAAAATATTAGTTGCTACAGTCTATTTAAAAATATTTAATTAATTAATAAAAAAAAAGGTTTGAATGAATGATTTAATGACTTGTTTCATTACTGGATGAATCAATGTTTGAATGAATCATTCAATGTCAAATACATTTTAACAGTCACTTGGCGCCTCCTAGTGGCGTAATGATCGATAATCGATACAACCGTTATTTGAAGCGGAAAGTTAGTTTTAAAATGTGATTTGATCTGTTTGAATCGAGATCACGATCTGTAGACACATTGATGTCGCATTAAAGCATTTCAGTGGGCAAACAGATCGCCCCTTTACAGCAGATTTAGTTAAAAAACAACTGACCTAAATATGATTTTCAATAACAATAATTCATCCTAAAATTCAACATTAGTAGGCTGACTTACTTTTCACCATCAGTCGCGCACGCACTCAAGAGGATCCAGTTCTTGGCTAATTTTCAGTCAGATTTGTAAATTCATTCACTGGAGAGTCGCTCTGAATGGATCACTGAATCAGTGAGTTGTTGACTCGAGAACAGCTGCAATACGATCAGTCCAATTCGCGAATGAATTGTTGATGTGATTTGAACCGATTTAACAGGATGATTGAAAAGAATCAGTTCGTGCACGAATCGGACACCGCATTTGCTTCTCTGAGCATGTGACGATTTCTTCATTTTAAAATAAGGAGTAACGATATGTTTTATGAAATGTAGTGGAGTAAAAAAAAAAAAAACTCAAGTAAAGTCCAGATACTTGAAAAATTTACTTAAGTACCACTGTCAGAGAGCGTTTTTAGCATCCTTGATACTCAGGATGTTTAGCTAAAGACTTAACTAGATTTTAATTTTTGATAGCTAAAATCATCTGCCTGAGAAGCCTCTATATTGATGCTTTAAAAGATTCTAATTCTAGTCAGACTTAAATGCCTGACACCCCTTAATAAATCAACACTAAAATACTGTTATAGAACCACTGATACAAATATTAACATAAAAATGCAGAAAAACCCATACCTCACTGAAAAATATTTATAGCTCACAAAGCTGTGTAAAAGAAGTCAATGTGAACTGTTTTAGGATTCATTATTCACATTTGGGTTTCAGTAGTGGTGCTGTACCACAGAAGCTGCTTTAACTAAAAAATGGCTGCCAATTACCTCTCATCAGCACTTTAACTTCCTGCATTATGTATTAATTACTTTTTTATTGCCAATGTGTAAACAAAGCTTGTAACAAAGGTAAAAAAGTGAAAGTGAATGTGATGAGTAGCCAATGGTGTCCCATACTCGGAATTTGTGCTCTGCATTTCACCCACCCAAGTGCACACACACACACACACACACACCCGGAGCAGTGGGCAACCATTTTTGCTGCAGAACCCGGGGAGCGATTGGGGGTTAGATGCCTTGCTCAAGGGCACCTCAGTTGTGGTTAATGAGTGTGGAAGAGAGTGCTGTTCATTCACTTCCTCCACCTACATTTCCTGCCGGCACTGAGACTCTTAACCATTAGGCCACAACTGCCCTAAAGGCTAAAAAGGAGACCTTCTCCATCTTCCTAGGTTTTCTATGAAAGCATGTAGACTGATTTTTATGTTATTTTTAGGACTCTGGACATTTTTGCTGGGAAAATCAAAAGGATGTGACATTTACACATGCTTTCGAGAGCCTCTCTTCCGTTCTAAAACACATGAAACAAATGAGTATACAATGTTCAGGATAATGCCAAAAGAGCTATTCTGTACTGTAATATCAATGTGTCAGGCAAAGGAAAGAGATGAAGTCAAACTATAGTCTCAATTAGCCAGATATACAAAGTTCTGTCATGAAACTCTATGAATGGTAAAAATTTAATTGATGTTCAACAAATAAAAAATAAAGGTAATAATGATAAACAAATGATAAAGCTTGGGTTGTTAAATATTAGATCACTTTCTTCAAAAGCACTTCTTGTGAACGATATTATCACAGACAATAATCTAGATGTGCTGTGTTTGACAGAAACCTGGCTAAAACCGGACGATTACATTACTTTAAATGAGTCTAGCCCTCAAGGTTATGATTATAGACACAATCCTCGACAGAAAGGCAAAGGGGGAGGTGTTGCTGTAATTTATAGTAATATTTACAGTATCAGCCAGAAGTCTTTCAAATATAATTCCTTCGAAGTGATGGTGCTTTACGTAACATTATGTAAGTTGACATTTGTGCTGGCTACTGTATACAGGCCACCAGGACACCATACAGACTTTATCAAAGAAATTGCCGATTTTCTATCAGAATTAGTACTAGCTGCAGATAAAGTCCTTGTTGTTGGTGATTTTAATATCCATGTAGATAATAAAAAAGACTCATTGGGATTGGCATTTACAGACATTCTAAACTCTATTGGTGTTAGACAACACGTGTCAGGACCCACTCATTGTCGTAATCATACTTTAGATCTAATATTGTCACATGGAATCGATATTGATGCCGTTGAAATTCTGCAGCAGAGTGACGACATCTCAGATCATTATCTAGTCTCGTGTATACTACATTTAGTTAAAGCGGCTAAACTGCCTCCCTGCCATAAATATGGTAGAACCATCACTTCTACCACTAAAGATCGCTTTATAAATAATCTTCCTGATCAGTTTCATCGCCTTAGCATACCAGACAGCTTAGAAGACCTCGATGTTGCAACAGAAACTATTGCCTCTGTCTTTTCCAGCACATTAGACTCAGTTGCTCCTTTGCGTTTAAAAAAGATTAAGGAAATTAATCCAACGCCATGGTACAATGAGCACACTCGGGCCCTAAAAACAGCAGCTAGAAAAATGGAGCGCAGCTGGAAGAAAACAAAACTAGAAGTATTTCGCATTTCGTGGAGAGAGAGAATGATTGAGTACAGAAAGGCCTTAAAAACTGCTAGATCTGCCTATTTTTCAAAACTTTTAGAAGAAAATAAACACAACCCTAGGTATTTATTTGATACAGTGGCTAAATTAACAAGAAATAAAGCTTCAACTTCTGATGTTTCCAAAGAGCACAGCAGTAATGACTTTATGAACTTCTTTACTTGCAAGATTGATAATATTAGAGAAAAAATTATAACCATGCAACCGTCTACTACAGTATTGTGTCAGACAGTGCATTGTAGTGTCCCTGAAGAAAAATTCAATTCATTTACTGCTTTAGGAGAGGAAGAATTGTCTAAACTTGTTAAATCATCAAAATCATCCACATGTATGTTAGACCCTATACCGACTAAGCTATTGAAAGAGATGCTTCCAGAGGTCATAGATCCTCTTCTTAATATTGTTAATTCATCTTTATCACTAGGATACGTACCAAAAACTTTTAAGCTGGCTGTTATTAAACCTCTTATTAAAAAACCACAACTTGATCCTAGAGAATTAGTCAATTACAGGCCGATTTCAAATCTCACTTTTCTGTCAAAAATACTAGAAAAGGCAGTTTCATCACAACTATGTTCCTTTTTAGAAAGAAATAGTATCTGTGAGGATTTCCAGTCAGGATTTAGACCGTACCATAGTACTGAGACTGCTCTCATTAGAGTTACTAATGATTTGCTCTTATCATCAGATCGTGGTTGTATCTCTCTATTAGTGTTACTGGATCTTAGTGCTGCATTTGACACTATTGATCACAATATTCTTCTAAATAGACTCGAAAACTATGTTGGCATTAGTGGAATTGCATTGGCATGGTTCAAATCATACTTATCTGACCGTTATCAGTTTGTAGTAGTAAACGATGAGATGTCATATCAATCACAAGTTAAATATGGAGTACCGCAAGGCTCAGTACTAGGACCGTTGCTTTTCACTCTGTACATGCTACCCTTGGGAGATATCATTAGGAAGCATGGCGTTAGTTTTCATTGTTACGCTGATGATACTCAGCTCTATATCTCTTCGCGCCCTGACGAAACTTACCAATTCGCTAAATTAACAGAATGTATAGCTGATATAAAAAACTGGATGACCAGTAATTTCCTACTACTAAATTCAGAAAAAACAGAGATTCTAATTTTTGGACCGAAAACTTCTTCACGCAATAACCTAGAATACTGTCTAACACTTGATGGCTGCTCTGTTAAGTCTTCGTCGTCAGTTAGGAACCTGGGTGTGCTCTTTGATACCAATCTTTCATTTGAAGGCCATGTTACTAGCATCTGTAAAACCGCATTCTTCCATCTTAAAAATATATCTAAACTACGACATATGCTCTCAATGAAAAATGCAGAACAGTTAGTTCATGCGTTCATGACCTCAAGGCTAGATTACTGTAACGCTCTACTGGGTGGTTGTTCCTCCCGCTTGATAAATAAACTACAGCTCGTACAAAATGCAGCAGCTAGAGTTCTTACTAGAACTAGGAAGTATGACCATATTAGCCCAGTTCTGTCATCACTGCATTGGCTTCCTGTTAAACATCGTATAGATTTTAAAATCTTGCTAATTACTTACAAAGCACTAAATGGTTTAGCTCCCCAGTACCTAAGCGAGCTCTTAATGCATTATAGTCCTTCACGTTTATTGCGATCTCAGAATTCAGGCCAGCTGATAATACCTAGAATATCAAAATCAACCGCAGGCGGTAGATCCTTCTCCTATTTGGCACCTAAACTCTGGAACAATCTTCCTAGCATTGTTCGGGATGCAGACACACTCTGTCAGTTTAAATCTAGACTAAAAACGTATCTCTTTAACCTGGCATACACATAACACATTATCAATTTATATTTTCAAATCCGTTAAAGGATTATTAGGCTGCATAAAATAGGTCAGCCGGAACCGGGAACACTTTCTATAACACCAGATGTACTCGTTACATCAGAAAAAGAATGGCATCTACGCTAATATTAGTCTTTCTGTTTATCCCGAGGTTTACCGTAGTCAACCGGATCCGGGCCGTATCCAGCTGAGACCAAGGACCGGAGCCATGACACGACCACAACGCAGCCCTGAAGTATCAGCAGAGATCGAGTCGACTAGATCATCCATTGTGAAGGCCTCATCGACACGACAGCCAGTAGCACAGTTCCTCAACAAACCGTCCATACCGGCGTGATGAATACGATCCTCAACTGGACATGACCACAACGCAGCCCTGAAGTATCAGCAGAGATCGAGTCAACTAGATCATCCATCGTGAAGGCCTCATCGACACGACAGCCAGTAGCACAGTTCCTCAACAAACCGTCCATACCGGCGTGATGAATACGATCCTCAACTGGACATGACCACAACGCAGCCCTGAAGTATCAGCAGAGATCGAGTCAACTAGATCATCCATCGTGAAGGCCTCATCGACACGACAGCCAGTAGCACAGTTCCTCAACAAACCGTCCATACCGGCGTGATGAATACGATCCTCAACTGGATGGAACTGAAATAAACACTTTGATTGGTGCGATCCTATCAGACTTATGATAGCAACCTGATTCGTAACAAAGCACTGTTCGCCAGAGGAGAACTGGCCCCCCGACTAAGCCTGGTTTCTCCCAAGGTTTTTTTTTCTCCATTTTAACACCTATTTGCCACTTGTTTGCCACCTGTTTGCCACCTGATGTCACCTGATGGAGTTTGGGTTCCTTGCCGCTGTCGCCTTTGGCTTGCTTAGTTGGGGACACTTGACATTTGACTTGACATTTGATATTCAACAGTATTCTTGACATTTAATCAACAGTGCTTCTGATCTGCCTGCATTGACACTATTCTTTAAGAGCTGCTGTGCAGCCAAAATTATGTACCAGTTATCAATGTAAAGCTGCTTTGACACAATCTGCATTGTAAAAAGCGCTATATAAATAAAGGTGACTTGACTTGACTCTAGATGCGCAGACTAATAGGTCCTTAACTCAACCTGCTCATAATCACATCATTATCTATAGGACACAGATGATTGGTTTCTGCTGTATTACTAGCCAATGAGCTTGCGTGCTCAATCTTCAAATAAATGAGTAGCATTTGCCTTAGCAGGGCAGCGTGCTTTCAGAAACCCTCGACCTTCCCCAGCTCCACTTGTATAGATTTGCTACAGGTAATTCATGTACGCTATATTGTACAGCAACAGCATGTCTTACTTGCTCACAGCAGCGTGTCATGTATGTATTGGAAAATCAAAAGGATGCCAGCAGCAATAATCAACAGCAGCAGCAGCAGCAATAAAAATCTCTTCTGTCGACATGATGCCGATGAATTGCAGAGCTTGTGCAACATATCCGCATATAATCAGATGCATTCTCAAATGCTGCTTTACATTTACATTTATTTACATTTATGCATTTGGCAGACGCTTTTATCCAAAGCGACTTACATTGCATTATACTATACATTTGTATCGGAGTATGTGCAATCCCTGGGATCGAACCCATGACTTTGGCATTGCTAGTGCCATGCTCTAACCACTGAGCTACAGGAAAGCTTTGTCACAGCTGTCATTCTGTTGTGTGTTTACTGTTTTTGAGAGGAAAGCACACAGCAGCACATATTTACATATTCATTTAAACGTTGCTCCCAGCAGTGTGGATGGCATCTGGATGTTTGTTAACAGTATATCGCTGCAAAGGCATTTCCAACTTATTCTAAGCAATGAATGAAAACGAGAGTGTAGTGCCGAATTTGTTGTAGTGCCGAATTCTGTGACCCTAGTAGGCGCTGTAGTAACGGTAGGGTTAGGATTGGGATTGGGATTAGGAGTAGGTCGGATTAGCTCAATACAGGACCTACTAGGGTCACGTAATTTGGCTAAATATACAGTGGGTACGGAAAGTATTCAGACCCCCTTAAATTTTTCACTCTTTGTTATATTGCAGCCATTTGCTAAAATCATTTAAGTTCATCTTTTTTCCTCATTAATGTACACACAGCACCCCATTATTGACAGAAAAACACAGAATTGTTGACATTTTTGCAGATTTATTAAAAAAGAAAAACTGAAATATCACATGGTCCTAAGTATTCAGACCCTTTGCACAGTATTTAGTAGAAGCACCCTTTTGATCTAATACAGCCATGAGTCTTTTTGGGAAAGATGCAACAAGTTTTTCACACCTGGATTTGGGGATCCTCTGCCATTCCTCCTTGCAGATCCTCTCCAGTTCTGTCAGGTTGGATGGTAAACGTTGGTGGACAGCCATTTTTAGGTATCTCCAGAGATTCTCAATTGGGTTTAAGTCAGGGCTCTGGCTGGGCCATTCAAGAACAGTCACGGAGTTGTTGTGAAGCCACTCCTTCGTTATTTTAGCTGTGTGCTTAGCGTCAATGTCCTGAGCACTCTGGAGAAGGTTTTTGTCTAGGATATCCCTGTACTTGGCCGCATTCATCTTTCCCTCGATTGCAACCAGTCGTCCTGTCCCTGCAGCTGAAAAACACCCCCGCAGCATGATGCCGCCACCACCATGCTTCACTGTTGGGACTGTATTGGACAGGTGATGAGCAGTGCCTGGTTTTCTCCACACATACCACTTAGAATTAAGGCCAAAAAGTTCTATCTTGGTCTCATCAGACCAGAGAATCTTATTTCTCACCATCTTAGCAAACTCCATGCGGGCTTTCATATGTCTTGCACTGAGGAGAGGCTTCCGTCTATTTTAACCTGAAATACTACTTAAATTAGTTTTGTTGCAGGTGTTTGGCCACTTCTAACCAGTGTAACCAAGTTTCTTGAGTGCCAAATCACCATATTAGAGTGATTTCTGAAGAATCATGTGAGACTGAAGACTGTAATGTCTGCTGAAAATTCAGCTTTGCCATCACAGGGATAAATTACATTTTAAATAAATAAATATTTATGTATTTATCTATTTATTTGATCAAATAAACGTGTTCTGATATGGCATTAACAGGTGTAACAACCAAGCCGAGTACAGTCAAAATGTAATCTTGAGTTAACTAACAGTGATTGACATAATCAATAAAAATCTCTTCACTACATGAATTTCTCTGGAAAACTCCAGTGCATGAAAACAGTGACCATATAATGAGTTTGAGATGACCTCTTAACCAACATTCAGACAGAGAGACCCAACTCTCGTGGTATCGAAGAAATTGTATGCAAGATGTGTTGAGACGCCTGTACTGACAGCAAACCCTGGATATCTCTTGATGACATACACTTTAGTGACATCTGACGCAATGTACAGATGACACCTAGACAGGAATTCTGGATTCATGACAGAGAGTCTCTTTATATCTGAAGAGCCTTCACCATATCAAACCCTTATCACACACAAACATTTTCATCATAACTCACCACATACCACATAAGAACAACAAAAATCAAAGTTGTTTTTCTAAAAACTTAAATCTACAGTCTGATATCTGTAGTATGTCTGCAGGAAATTAGATTTAAAGGTGAGAGAAAATGTTCCTCTGACATTTCTGTCAAACTCTCTTTCGGAGTTACACTGACTAATGCGATAATTATAGGGGAAATGTCCTGTGTCTCTTACTTCCATCAGTGGACTTGATAATGATATCAGAGTCATGAATGAGGGATATAAGCTTTCAGAATCTTTATTTATTTATTTTTACTCCAAGGCACCCACAACAATATTCCAAGGCTACAGTAGATTTCCTCTGGTACATCTTATGTAATGACAAAGTATGTCCAGGATTTCCAAAGCCAAAACAGTGTTTTTGTATTTTTTTTATTTTGTGAAATTTTTATTTTAAAACATTTAAGTCATCTTAAAGGCCCCCTTAAAGTTTAAGGAC
>RJVU01023818.1:128100-145948 GCA_003731715.1 Anabarilius grahami
GCTCTGTGGAAAAAAAAAAAAAAATTATATATTATATTATATATATATATATATATATATACACACACACACACAAAAATTACATTTTAAATTAATAAATTATTAGTAAGATCTATGGTAAAAAATAATCTATACATATTTGTATATGATTTCTTTTCTTCTTTTGAGGTTAAAATATCAATATCACTCAAACTACAGAAGACTGTGCTGTGCCAACATGTACTGTAACTTTCAGTCAACCTGTTGGTTTAACATTTGAGTCTGTAACAGACCCGAATAAACTGAACTTAGAGGAAAACTTGAGGGAAAATGGCATGTCTAAAAACACTGTTGCATGTGTGTGTGTGTGTGTGTGTGTGTGTGCCATTTTCTTGAAAGCCAATTGTCTTTCAAGAAAAGTCCTTAACAGTTGTGTCAATGGTAAATATTTTATGGGCTGAGCATGTGTGTGTGTGTTGTGTAAATGATTTAAAGCAATAGCCTGATGGCTAAATAGTTAATCCACTCATCCACTGAGGCTGTAGCAACAGATAAGAGGCAGTTAAAGCACAGCTAAAGCAATTCAGCAGCTGAGCTATTAACTACTTCTCACTCAGTCGGTTTGCATCTAAATAAATAAGTATCAGGAAATGCTTGAGTTAGAAAGTACATGTATGAAAATGCTGACTCGACTACTGTTTGACGTAGCCTACTGGAATGTCGACCAGGACAATCACATCAAAATTCAAGCAAAGCACACACATGTTATTATCTACACAAAATTGAGTGTATTTCTTAAATCCTATAATAATTCTGACATCAGAAATCACATGTCCCTACTGTTACTATAAATCAGGAATGGAACATTAGCTATTGGTGCTGAGGTAGCAGAAGTCTGATGTGATTGTTTGATGGTTCCCTGAGGAGCATACAGAATTGATCAGACCTGACCACATGTGGACAACAGTCACTGTCCATAACCATGATAATATGAGAATAAAACACACATTACAGCCATGTGCAGGGATGCTGCAGGTACAAAGAGGTATTCTGTTGTATTCTATTAAAGTGCCCCTATTACGTGTAGCGAATTAACTTAAAGGGGGAATATTAATAATTATTCATAACTCATTATGATTATTAATTATGATTAATTATGAATATGTGGATCAGTTAATCGGATTAACTTGATGTAGCTACATTAAAATTAATATTACAATCAATTAACCTGTTTGTCCCGTGAACACTCAGTGTTAATTGTTTATTAATTCTAAGAAATGTTCATTTCCAGGTTATGGGAAACAACATTCTTATTGTACAGTACTACTCAGAGCATGTAGTCAAGATCTAAATCATTTAAGAGGCAATTTATTAGCAGACGGAGTCAGAACCAAACATGTATTGTGCACAAGCCTTATTAACTAACTCACAAACACATAACTAAACTAACAAACACATAACATACACGCAGGTCACACACATACGTAGGTAAAAATGAACAATGATAGAGTTGAACCGGAAGTGGGACCGGAAATGGAGCTATGGGAAAAAGTCAAAGACAATCTGGAAAAGAATCATCAGTTTCCTCAGTAATAAAGCACCTTAGCTGACACAGGTGCTTTACAAATTAATACTAAATCGCTGTTTAGTGTTCAAATGTACGATACTTGCAAAATGCCTTTAGGCTGAGGAGCATCGGATCTGACGGCTGAGGAGAAATCCTTGATGATTCGGTCTGGAGTTGTAACCAAAATCTTCTGCATTGGTCGAAGGCATATGAAACAACTTGAGCTGTTAATTTGACTCTTAGTGGGGAAAGAGTTCTCCCTCTCCTAGTCAAGCATATGGTTGGGGGCAGGGCAGGCCCAGGCCCAGGCCCAAAAGCCCACAAGCAGTCCCTGTGTTGTCGGAAAAGTAAGAGAGCGGGAGGAGCATTGCGTGCTGGCTTTAAGCTCTGGGAGAAGTCATACCCCTAAGGGTTGACCTGACCAATGAAATGGGCAGAATCTCAGAGTGGCAAAATTCCTCTATGGGGCTGCTGTTAAAGAGGAACTATTAAAGATTCTTGTAATACTGATGTGTTGCACAGGTATCAACATATCGTACACACAAGCATTTAAATCTTCTCGATACGAACCCATAGACACTAAACATGGCATAATTGAAGTTACCTTAAATGTATCATAAAACATGTGAATACAATACTGAGTACAATACAACAAATAGTAATAATGGATACCAGTCTATAAATTAATGCAGGAAAGTCTGTTTTCTGTGGGAAAGATGCAGGAAAGATGCAGGTTTTCTGTGTGTCTCTTTGTCTCTGCTCTTCCATGTGGCAAACAACATTCCTTTAAACTTGTAACTGAGAACTTCTCGGGGGATGGGGGACAGACCCCAGAGTGAGCTTTAAACAATTATTGGTTAACTAGAATAAATAATTGTGTCTGATTTGTCTCAGTCGTTACATAATCCCCCCCTTTCGATCGTTGTTGTCCCTCCTATGGCAACAGCGAGCGACATTGAAGGTGCAGAACAATCAGACGCATCTCTGGCACACAAGGCTGGAAGGCCTTGATGGGCTTTGGTTGTTTGTGTCTCCTGGACTGGTGGTCGATCCATGGCAGGTGATGTAGACAGTGTGCAAGCTCATGTACCTGAGCTTGTGCTGCAGGTGTCAAGGCATCCAGTGCCTTGACAGTGTGTCACCTGTCATCCTGAAGTCAGTTAGTTTGGGCGAGATGTTTGCTGGTGGCAAGGTTCAGGTCTTTGAGATTGCTCAGCAGGTGTCGAGGTAGCAGGTGCCTTGACAATCAACTCGGACAATCGACTCGGATCAGTCTACAAACATGGTGAGTCATGTCATCCTTTCCCAGTGTTATTTCGTGTTCAGTTTGTCGCATGTTTAGCATAGCTCTCTCTGTCAGTGACGAGGGATTTACATGTCATAAATGTAGGGAAATAGTCAGGCTGACAGAGAGAATCTCAGAATTAGAGACACGCATCCAAACTTTAATCGAGGATAGTAAGAATGCAGGGGCTTCA
This sequence comes from Anabarilius grahami, assembly GCA_003731715.1. NCBI lineage: Eukaryota > Metazoa > Chordata > Actinopteri > Cypriniformes > Xenocyprididae > Anabarilius > Anabarilius grahami. The sequence continues at coordinate 131,125 of RJVU01023818.1, forward strand.
GATACTGTTTTGGATGCGACTAGCTTAGTGAACTCTGTACATTGTTCGGTTCCGGCTGTAGAGCCCGCGCAGCAGGGCACTTGGGTAACGGTGAGGCAGCCTAGCCGCGGAAAACACCACTCTTCCGTTCCAATAAGAACATCAAACAGGTTCTCCCCACTCAGTGACGCACCCACTGAGAATCCTGTTGAAAGTGCCCTAGTTATTGGCGATTCTATTACACGGAACGTGAAAATAGAGACACCAGCCACCATAGTCACATGTTTGCCGGGAGCCAGAGCACCTGACATCAAAGCAAATTTAAAAGTGCTGGCTAATGCTAATCGTAAATACTCTAAAATTATTATTCACGTCGGCACAAATGATGTTCGACTTCGCCAGTCGGGGATCACTAAAATTAACATTAAAGAGGTGTGTGAACTTGCAAGTACAATGTCAGGAGAAGTCATTTGCTCTGGTCCCCTTCCTGTTCGTAGGAGTGATGAGATAGTTAGCAGATTATCATCACTCAATGGCTGGCTGTCTAAGTGGTGTCCGCAGAATAATATAGGTTTCATAGACAATTGGAAAAGTTTTTGGGGCAGACCTGACCTGTTGAAAAGAGATGGTATTCATCCCTCTCGGGATGGTGCTGCTCTTCTCTCTAGTAATATGGCACATAGTCTTAGAGCTGAAACATGACAAACTGGGGCCCAGGACAGGAAGCAGACAGACTGGCTAAACCGACCGTCTGCTAGCTGCCTCACGTTACAGAAGTCAGATAATTCCCAACACATAGAAACTCTCGCACCTAGATATTATCACATAGAGACTGTGTCTGTACCCCGAATTAGTAAAAACAAAAAACTTCCAAACCCATTTAATGGTAAAAATGTAATTGATGTTCAACAAATAAAAAATAGAGATAATAATGATAAACAAATGATAAAGCTTGGGTTGTTATATATTAGATCACTTTCTTTAAAAGCACTTATTGTGAACGATATTATCACAGACAATAATCTAGATGTGCTGTGTTTGACAGAAACCTGGCTAAAACCGGACGATTACATTACTTTAAATGAGTCTAGCCCTCAAGGTTATGATTATCGACACAATCCTCGACAGAAAGGCAAAGGGGGAGGTGTTGCTGTAATTTATAGTAATATTTACAGTATCAGCCAGAAGTCTTTCAAATATAATTCCTTCGAAGTGATGGTGCTTTACGTAACATTATGTAAGTTGACATTTGCGCTGGCTAGTGTATACAGGCCACCAGGACACCATACAGACTTTATCAAAGAAATTGCCGATTTTCTATCAGAATTAGTACTAGCTGCAGATAAAGTCCTTGTTGTTGGTGATTTTAATATCCATGTAGATAATAAAAAAGACTCATTGGGATTGGCATTTACAGACATTCTAAACTCTATTGGTGTTAGACAACACGTGTCAGGACCCACTCATTGTCGTAATCATACTTTAGATCTAATATTGTCACATGGAATCGATATTGATGCCGTTGAAATTCTGCAGCAGAGTGACGACATCTCGGATCATTATCTAGTCTCGTGTATACTACATTTAGTTAAAGCGGCTAAACTGCCTCTCTGCCATAAATATGGTAGAACCATCACTTCTACCACTAAAGATCGCTTTATAAATAATCTTCCTGATCAGTTTCATCGCCATACCATACCAGACAGCTTAGAAGACCTCGATGTTGCAACAGAAACTATTGCCTCTGTCTTTTCCAGCACATTAGACTCAGTTGCTCCTTTGCGTTTAAAAAAGATTAAGGAAATTAATCCAACGCCATGGTACAATGAGCACACTCGGGCCCTAAAAACAGCAGCTAGAAAAATGGAGCGCAGCTGGAAGAAAACAAAACTAGAAGTATTTCGCATTTCGTGGAGAGAGAGAATGATTGAGTACAGAAAGGCCTTAAAAACTGCTAGATCTGCCTATTTTTCAAAACTTTTAGAAGAAAATAAACACAACCCTAGGTATTTATTTGATACAGTGGCTAAATTAACAAGAAATAAAGCTTCAACTTCTGATGTTTCCAAAGAGCACAGCAGTAATGACTTTATGAACTTCTTTACTTGCAAGATTGATAATATTAGAGAAAAAATTATAACCATGCAACCGTCTACTACAGTATTGTGTCAGACAGTGCATTGTAGTGTCCCTGAAGAAAAATTCAATTCATTTACTGCTTTAGGAGAGGAAGAATTGTCTAAACTTGTTAAATCATCAAAATCATCCACATGTATGTTAGACCCTATACCGACTAAGCTATTGAAAGAGATGCTTCCAGAGGTCATAGATCCTCTTCTTAATATTGTTAATTCATCTTTATCACTAGGATACGTACCAAAAACTTTTAAGCTGGCTGTTATTAAACCTCTTATTAAAAAACCACAACTTGATCCTAGAGAATTAGTCAATTACAGGCCGATTTCAAATCTCACTTTTCTGTCAAAAATACTAGAAAAGGCAGTTTCATCACAACTATGTTCCTTTTTAGAAAGAAATAGTATCTGTGAGGATTTCCAGTCAGGATTTAGACCGTACCATAGTACTGAGACTGCTCTCATTAGAGTTACTAATGATTTGCTCTTATCATCAGATCGTGGTTGTATCTCTCTATTAGTGTTACTGGATCTTAGTGCTGCATTTGACACTATTGATCACAATATTCTTCTAAATAGACTCGAAAACTATGTTGGCATTAGTGGAATTGCATTGGCATGGTTCAAATCATACTTATCTGACCGTTATCAGTTTGTAGTAGTAAACGATGAGATGTCATATCAATCACAAGTTAAATATGGAGTACCGCAAGGCTCAGTACTAGGACCGTTGCTTTTCACTCTGTACATGCTACCCTTGGGAGATATCATTAGGAAGCATGGCGTTAGTTTTCATTGTTACGCTGATGATACTCAGCTCTATATCTCTTCGCGCCCTGACGAAACTTACCAATTCGCTAAATTAACAGAATGTATAGCTGATATAAAAAACTGGATGACCAGTAATTTCCTACTACTAAATTCAGAAAAAACAGAGATTCTAATTTTTGGACCGAAAACTTCTTCACGCAATAACCTAGAATACTGTCTAACACTTGATGGCTGCTCTGTTAAGTCTTCGTCGTCAGTTAGGAACCTGGGTGTGCTCTTTGATACCAATCTTTCATTTGAAGGCCATGTTACTAGCATCTGTAAAACCGCATTCTTCCATCTTAAAAATATATCTAAACTACGACATATGCTCTCAATGAAAAATGCAGAACAGTTAGTTCATGCGTTCATGACCTCAAGGCTAGATTACTGTAACGCTCTACTGGGTGGTTGTTCCTCCCGCTTGATAAATAAACTACAGCTCGTACAAAATGCAGCAGCTAGAGTTCTTACTAGAACTAGGAAGTATGACCATATTAGCCCAGTTCTGTCATCACTGCATTGGCTTCCTGTTAAACATCGTATAGATTTTAAAATCTTGCTAATTACTTACAAAGCACTAAATGGTTTAGCTCCCCAGTACCTAAGCGAGCTCTTAATGCATTATAGTCCTTCACGTTTATTGCGATCTCAGAATTCAGGCCAGCTGATAATACCTAGAATATCAAAATCAACCGCAGGCGGTAGATCCTTCTCCTATTTGGCACCTAAACTCTGGAACAATCTTCCTAGCATTGTTCGGGATGCAGACACACTCTGTCAGTTTAAATCTAGACTAAAAACGTATCTCTTTAACCTGGCATACACATAACACATTATCAATTTATATTTTCAAATCCGTTAAAGGATTATTAGGCTGCATAAAATAGGTCAGCCGGAACCAGGAACACTTTCTATAACACCAGATGTACTCGTTACATCTGAAAAAGAATGGCATCTACGCTAATATTAGTCTTTCTGTTTATCCCGAGGTTTACCGTAGTCAACCGGATCCGGGCCGTATTCAGCTGAGACCAAGGACCGGAGCCATGACACGACCACAACGCAGCCCTGAAGTATCAGCAGAGATCGAGTCGACTAGATCATCCATTGTGAAGGCCTCATCGACACGACAGCCAGTAGCACAGTTCCTCAACAAACCGTCCATACCGGCGTGATGAATACGATCCTCAACTGGACATGACCACAACGCAGCCCTGAAGTATCAGCAGAGATCGAGTCAACTAGATCATCCATTGTGAAGGCCTCATCGACACGACAGCCAGTAGCACAGTTCCTCAACAAACCGTCCATACCGGCGTGATGAATACGATCCTCAACTGGACATGACCACAACGCAGCCCTGAAGTATCAGCAGAGATCGAGTCAACTAGATCATCCATCGTGAAGGCCTCATCGACACGACAGCCAGTAGCACAGTTCCTCAACAAACCGTCCATACCGGCGTGATGAATACGATCCTCAACTGGACATGACCACAACGCAGCCCGGAAGTATCAGCAGAGATCGAGTCAACTAGATCATCCATCGTGAAGGCCTCATCAACATGACAGCCAGTAGCACAGTTTCTCAACAAACCGTCCATAACGGCGTGTTGAATACGATCCTCAACTGGATGGAACTGAAATAAACGCTTTGATTGTTGTGATCCTATCAGACTTATGATAGCAACCTGATTCGTAACAAAGCACTGTTCGCCAGAGGAGAACTGGCCCCCTGACTAAGCCTGGATTCTCCCAAGGTTTTTTTCTCCATTTTAACACCTGTTTGCCACCTGATGTCATCTGATGGAGTTTGGGTCCCTTGCCGCTGTTGCCTTTGGCTTACTTAGTTGGGGACACTTGACATTTGATATTCAACAGTATTCTTGACATTTAATCAACAGTGCTTCTGATCTGCCTGCATTGACACTATTCTTTAAGAGCTGCTGTGCAGCCAAAATTATGTACCAGTTATCAATGTAAAGCTGCTTTGACACAATCTGCATTGTAAAAAGCGCTATATAAATAAAGGTGACTTGACTTGACAATGTCACCTGTCGTTCGGACACCCGTGGAGCAGGTGGATGTAGGAAGAGGTTATGGGAGTTGTAGTGTGAAGAGTGTTTCAGACTCATCTAGGGCTGATGGCAAAGGGGCAGCAGGTGATTGTTACCTCTGCTCAGTCAGAAGGAGTCTGAGATTTGCAGTGTCACTCTGCTCTTGTGGCGCCGCCGACTTGAGCAGGTCTGAATGGTGTTGTGTGAGCGGTCAGAAGCTTGTGCTTCCGAGTACTTTTCAGATAAATAGTGTTCAAAGACCTCTCTTACTAGTGTTAGAAGCTCCTGCAGGTCCGATGCAGGCATGTCCAGTCGTCCTTGTGCAGCCTCTGGATGGCTGCTGTGTGAAGGATGTGGAGGTTGTTGCTGGAGGTCTTTGAATGTCACTTCATGTGCCATTTCAGGGTTTATCTGAATTTATCCTTCTTCTGCAACTGCCGAGGATTTCAGGAAATGGGCAGATAAGGTGTCAAGCAGAAGGCTTTGGCTCCCCCCTTTGTACCTCTGTGTTTGGCTGGGGGAGGCTCTTCTGCTGATTCCATGTGGGGGAGTGAGATGTCTCTCCTGCTGTAGTTCTTTCTGTAGCAGGTAAGAGTATCTCAGTTCTCTTTGGACAAAGTCAAGTTCATCTTTTGTGTTGCTGGGTCAGAGCTTCAATCCCAGATCTGGGGTCTCATTTATAAAGCGTGCGTACGCACAAAACGGGGCTGGAAACGTGCATACGCCAGTTCCCACGAAAAGGTTGTGATCTATAAAAAACAAACTTGACGGGAGAATGTGCGCACCTTTAAGCAAACTTTGAGCCGTGCGTACGTACATTCTGGAGACAGAGCAGTTTGGCGACACTGATGGTGAGCTGAGGGACTGACGGCAGATGAAGGAAAACCACTTCAAATCCTCATTATGAGTCATAATTATAAATACAGTTCATGTTCACAATAATAGTTTAAATAAATAAAATAATTATTTAAACTCGCGTGGAAACACGTTTTCATTTGATAAACTTTACATTAATATTACACTTTCACTATTGCCGATAAGCACTGAAATTACATTACGCAGAAGTTAAACAAACGTGATATGAATTCAGATAGTAGATGTGCAACTTTCGATCACTTTTCCAGTGACACGCTGTTTTAATGACAGCGAGGAGCGCTGGGAGCACAATAATTCCTCTTTAAACTAAACTGCAGATGTTATGACAAAATATTTTAACGAGAAGAACGATGATCAGTGATGCACACTTAACTTCGATATTATGGAAGACACTGCTGGATTCGGTGGTCGAACGGTCCGTTGTCCAGTTTGAATAGTTCCAATGATAATAGCTTACTGTATAACCGCAGCTGCAGGAGGTGTTGATGTTGTGTGAAGGCTCTTCAAACAATTACCATTTGAAGGATATAATATGAGGAAAAGATTTGCATGTTTTCTTTTTAAAATACTTTTGTCAGTGACGCAGCAATTTTTTTCCACTAAAAATAGCCTATAAACTTCCGTTAACCATGGTGTCACGTGGATGGGAATATGTATGGAAATGATATTCAGATGAAGTTATGCATAGTAAAACTAGGCGTCGTAAGCTCCATATATGGTGATTTCGGGGAGGAGACAGGGTGGAGATGCACGTACGCACAATCTTCCACTGACTGGGATTTATAAAAAGGATTTGTGCGCACATTCTGACAACACCTAGCCAGTCCTTTGGTCTGCCATCTGGGCAGTTAGGCTGAGCATTCTGCAACATTTTGGCACACTTGTGGTGAGAGTAAGGGCAAGAGACTAATGCAAGATCAAACAGAATTTGGAGCTGAAGGCACAGTGGGCAGCTAGGTGTGTAGAGTACAGCTAGGTTTAATAAATGACTTAAGATGGATCTTATGGTCAAATTATTTCTCAGAACTTACTGATGGCTCACGACAGGCTTGATCTCTGAACAATGGAAAAGAGAAAGAAGATGAAAGAGGAGAGCTTTCCTATTAGATTGGGTTTATTAATGGTGCTCAAATGTATGCCATAGCAATCGTTCAGATTACTTTTGTAGCTGGCTTATTAAATTGAAGTAACTGTTGTAAATAAAACCAAGGAGGAAAGTATGTCTAGTTATGTTCGTGGCATTATTGGGGAATGAAACCACACTAGAACAAAAGGAAAATGAAAATTAATCAAATAGATGAAAGAAATAATACAAAATAATAATAATTAAAAAAAAAAATAGCTGACTGCTATTCTGATTAAAATAAAATAAAAAGATTTAAATAAGTGATTAAAACAGCAAAATGACCTGGTATTGGGAATAATCAATAGCACTAGAGATTAACATTTAGACTAGCTTTGGGAATCACTATATAGTTGGTCACAGCTGCAGCATGTTAAGGACCACACCATGTGTGTGTCCCTCCATGAAGTTTAGTCAACGTGCTATTGAAAAAATCTAAATAAATCAAAGAATTCTTCTTTAGCTAAAGAGTTTACATGTAATTAAATTTAGATTTAATTAAACTATTAACTGCAAATTTATCTGAGAAGAAAAAGGAAAGAGAAAGTGTGAAATCAGAAACCAGGAATGTGGTTAAAGGAAATTGATTTAGATCACTTCACACTGCATACACATAGCTGTAGTTAAAGACTTAAAGTAAATGATACTAACCGCTACTGTAGAAGTTATTAGTTAGCTACCTTAACTGGAGGGCCGCTAGGTCGTGTAAGCTTAGCTCCCTAGCCTGGTTTGTTTACAATATGATGTCACGAGGTGGCGAGTTAGTACTTCCTGTGACAAGTTGATGTCATGGGAAGCAGTGCATGTCAGAGCAATTCAACAGTTCATGAAGAATGTCTGCACATTTGAAACGAGTTACGCATCGAGTTAAAATGGGGCGCTTATACTTCAAGATTTTCAAAAATGTCAAAACTTAAATTCAGTAAGATGCAAGTATGGTTTGACATTTGCAAATTTTACTCATGTAAAATTCTTCTCTCTACTTTAAACATCTTCTTGTACTAATTTAAAGAGTAGTTACACAGATTTGCCGCGAGTCAAAACTGGTTTTAGCATGCAGAATTCTCGTCTTGTGAATAAATACTGATGTTTCGGTAGCACTTTATTTTACAGTACGTGTACTTTCCTGGTACATCTATAGTAATTATGTTGTACATACAGGTAAAAGAGTGGTAACACAAGGTACTTACCTGACATGTATGTACATGGAAACTAATAAGAAACACTGCTGTACTTTCCAATGATACGTACATGGTAACTATGTTGTACTCACAGACAAGTGTGCGTAGTAACAGGCACTTATGTGTGGTAACTAGTAAGACACATTACTGTACTGTGTCTAATGTGTAACTTACACATTAACTAACTGGTATATTCACTAGTACGTTCATAGTAAGTACATGGAAATAGGACTGTAAAATAAAGTGCATCCTTGTACATAAACATTACATAGGAATTACCAGCTCTTACCAGGTGTAACTTACACATTAACTAACTGGTATATTAACTAGTATGTTCATAATAAGTACATGGAAAAAGGACTGTAAAATTTATCAGCCCTTTATCCATCAATCGTCATCTTCATTCTCAGCAGCAGCGACCGTCACAGTCAAAGCTCGTGCTCGTTATAATTTAAATTTGAAAGTAGCGCCACGCTCGAGAAGCGTTACGACATGGTTTACGGCACTGATATCAAACGCTCATTGGCTCTCACCTGCTTCGTCACAGATTGCGACATGCCGTGTTTCAGTGGATTGACATTTGAATAAGTGCGCGCGCCTTCACGTAGAGAAGCCAGATTCATCATATTCTGCTCTGTAAAAAACTATTATTTACCGCCAGAGAGGACTGCGGCTGCAACTCATCATCATTTGAAGTACTTTTGGTACGACATTTTCGCAATAAATAAATTGTTGTGATTACGCTTCTTTGTCTGTCATTCTTTTATTTAAAACAGTACAGAGTTTTAATAAATGTTTATGGGTAGGTTTAAAGGTAGGTGTAGGATTAGTGGCACAAAATATCGTTTTAATGTTATATTTTTCCTACACATTTCTGTCCATTATGTATAAAATGGATATGTTTTGGTTCAGGATAGGGTTTAGGGATCTTACATTTATCTAGAAAACGATAACAGGAAAATTATACATATGTCTTTATGACATGAAAGATTCGTAAATATATTTTTTTTGCTCTAAAAACATAAGAATTTTTATGTTTTAGTGCCATAAATACGTCAATATTGCACGTTTTAGCACCTTTCTAAACGTACAAAAACGTTTTTGTGTCTTGAAAGTTATGCTCTTACCAGGTGTAACTTACACATTAACTAACTGGTATATTCACTAGTATGTTCATAGTAAGTACATGGAAATAGGACTGTAAAATAAAGTGCACCTTTGTACATAAGCATTACATAGGAATTACCAGCTCTTACCAGGTGTAACTTACACATTAACTAACTGGTATATTCACTAGTACATTCATAGTAAGTACATGGAAATAGGACTGTAAAATAACGTGCACCTTTGTACATGAACATTACATAGGAATTACCAGCTCTTTAACCTTTGTAATAATAAGCTTAAGCATTTTAACACAATTAGTAAGTACAGTAATGTGTCTTACAAGTTACCATAAATAAGTGCCTGCTATTACCCAACACTTTTCTATAGGTACAAAGTAGTTACCATGTATATACCACTAGTAAGTACAGTAATGTGTCTGTTATTTACCATATACGGACACTATAAGTAAACACCTGCTATTACCAAACACTTGTCTATAGGTACAAAGTAATTACCATGTATGTATCATTGGAAAGTACAGCAGTGTTTCTTATTAGTTTCCATGTACATACATGTCAGGTAAGTACCTTGTGTTACCACTCTTTTACCTGTATGTACAACATAATTACTATAGATGTAGCAGGAAAGTACACGTACTGTAAAATAAAGTGCTACCGATGTTTCTATCGGCAAATAAAATATAGTATTGATCACCAGGTAGCTATGCTTGTAGATGCAGCTAAAGTTTAGATGAATGAGTCCCTCTGACTATAATTTCTACACTGTAAACCCCAATGTTGTCCTTAATAAAGATATCAAGTTATCATAACTTAACATTACTTAAAATCCCAAGTTTTGGCACCAAAACTTAAACAGGTATGTTTAATGTACTCATGTGCCAGCACAAATCTTTCGAATTAATATTTTAAGTGTTGTGAACTCAAAATTTCAATTTATTTCAATTATTTGCTTTGTCTCTGTTTAATATGATTGGTCAAGCTTGAAATTCTGCCTTGGCAACCCAGCTGATTGGTTGATATAACACAAGGCAAGGAGGTAATTTTTTGTAATTTTCAAGTGACCATATTAAATTATTAAACGATGCAAACAAAATTCAATTCTCCTGTAATGCAGCATTAAAAAGACAATAGTGTCATCGTTCAGCTTAAGTTCTTCCCAGTCAATAACTAAAGTGCATAAATTATGGAGGAAACAGGCGCATCACAATTCAGAATATTTCATCCATCTGCTTCAAGATCGCAATATGTCATGCCAACATATGACGATACTGACCACGGTAAGACAAATAATGTTAAATAAACGATTATAAGTAGTACGATTCTGTAACGATTTGTCTTGCCGAGATTTCGTTTTGACATCTCGTGTGGTTCTGTGTGATTTGGACAACTTCAAGTTATGCCCCCTGCATCAAGTTATGCCCCCTGCATCAAGTTACGCCCCTCTGGCAGTCCGCAGACAGATTCTATAGGATGCGTGCGCAGTAGAGAGCGTCCGGTATTTTCTGAGGCTGAGAAAGTGTATGGTAAGTGTGAATTCATAAAAATTTTTTAAATAATATGTTTGCTAACATAGAATTTGTTCAATGTTGCATCTTTTTTTTCCCAAACTGTATTTTCTAGCCCGATGTTGTTTCGAGCCATTAATTCCCGCTCCTGCTGCATTCAAATCTTGCGCAAACAAAAACTTGTTTTGATTATTTATCAATTATTTAATAGTAATATAAATATAATTTATTTAAAAGCAAACAAAATATAAACTGGAAAGTTTGAGTTTAGTCTATTTGCCTTTTAAGTTATCTGTACTTAAACATTTGAGTTAATTCAATGAAAAGACCACATTAGGCCAACTCAATTAAACTGAGTTGTCAATTTCCCCATTACTCAATTGAATTGAGGGAATCACTTTCCTCAAATCATTTGAGTAGTCTCAATTTATTAGGATTTACAGTGTAAGGCCTTTGCTCTGTAGAAAAGAAACCCTCATCCAAATCTACATTCATATAACATTGTACTGAGATTTTTCATCAGATACAGGTTAAGCAATACTGCAATTGGTATTTCTTCAACCAAAGTAGAATAACCAATTCTGGTACAGTTTACATGCCGCTGAGCTGAGATTCCTTCGTCAAAACAGACTTATGCTTTAGTACTGAAATTAGGTTTTCTTCGCTAAAATCAGATTAACTTTACACTGATACCATTTGACATGTTAAGATGTGTTAAGACTCTTTCTGTTACAGCAGAGATGTCAATTCAAGCTATAGTTTTATCTGCGTCTAACAAGCCAGCAACCAGCAATCTACATGGGAATCAAACGTTGTGTCAAATATCATGTCGGAATTATCAACGGCATACTTTTAGTTGGACGGTGGTTTAAGCGAGTGGCGTTAGACCGTGCTAGCTTAACCAGCTCGATCTGGTGTCACAGTGATGTATCTGGAGTTAGCGTTTCCTTTGACAAGTCGTCACCATGGAAACCAATGTGCAGCAGTGCCCAATAGAACAGTGTATATCAAATGTCTGCAGGTTTCAAAATAGCTCGTCGTAGACGGTCATGAGCATTTGAGGCTTACACATACAGTCAAGGTTTTCTTTCAATCTGTAAAATTCATATTTTACTAAAGCAGACTCCTGCTTTTCTGCGAACATACATTTTCACCTACTTTAAAAGCTTTATGCCCTATGCTGACTATGAACCTTTGTAGAAGCTATGTGGAAGGCACTGTGTTTGCAGTTCAATGTCACTGGGGTCTTAAGAACCCCTTCTGAGGGGCCTTGTGTGTCAGGTCACATGAATGGCATTGTGTGAGGGCAGGCTGTGCTGCCGAAAAGGTGACTAACTGGTGTCGGAGGCAAAGGTCCTGATATTTTTCCTATTTAAAACTTGACTCTTCTGTAGTTACATCGTGTACTAAAACCGACGGAAAATGAAATATCTAGGCCGATGTGGCTAGGAACTATATTCTCATTCAGGCGTAATAATCAAGGAACTTTGCAGCCGTACCATGGATGCAGCAGGCGCAATATTACATGCCTTGCAACCATGGAGACATTTGTGATAGACGCTGCGTAATATCATTGCGCCTGCTGCACCCATGGTACGGCAGCAAAGTTCCTTGATTGGAATGGATTCGAAAACGGTAAAACTCAACTGTTTAACTCTAGGGGAGTTGGAAAATGAGCCTACTTTCAAAAAAAGTGGAGTGTTCCTTTAAATTCAAACAGTTCTTTACGTTCTTTAAGTGGAAAAGTTCAACAGCTGTCAGAGCCTCCTGAAGACTGGTGACCTCAGTTGCTCTGCTCTGTCAGGGTCCTTGCATCTGTCCTGTGCCTTCTCACGCTGAGTGGGTTGGTTCTCTGTGGAACTCTGTGACTTGCCGTGTTCGTTCATTTACATACTGTTGGAAGCCCGTATGAGCATGGGCTAAGGAGAAGATGAAGCTCTTTGTGGGTCAGGCCGGATGTCAAGTGTCCGCTTGTGCTGCCAATCTCGCTGTTCCTTGCTCTGCCGTTGCAGGTCGATGACTGCTTTGGCTGAAGGGTGTCCATCACACTGTTCCGCTTGGTCTCCAGGGGGGTCCTGGATGGCAGGGCTGGATGTCCTAGGCAAACTGGCACACTTATGGGGACATGAGAGAGAGAGATGGCACAGGCAAATGCAAGTTCGTACAGAACGGCTGTGTGGGCCATGTAAGGTGTGAGAGGTGTGAGACTTGGTGTTGGTGAACACAACTAAGGGGTTTCAGTATCTTTGTTTGACGTTCATTTGCATCCGCTGATGACTGGGCTGGTACATGTCGTTAAACTATTACTCAGAATACTGATGGTTCTTTTCCACAGGTTGTCACCCTGAGGGTAACAAATAAACAAAACTGAAATAAACAATAAAATGAAATCAGAAAGGGAAAGGTGGAAAGAGGGTTTTAGGAAACCTCATTTAGGAAACAACAATTTCTAGAACTACTGTAATCCTATAAAGAGAGGGAAGCTGGTGATGGTACAATAACTAAAAATAGGGTAAAAGCAGAAGGTCCTTTTAGCTCTAGGGAATTAAAATGGGAGGTGGATACACAAATTGATTTAATTAAATTTCAAATTTAATTAAATCCAACTTGGCTGAATAGAGATATTCAGGCTTAAAAGAAAGTGAATGAAATAAAATACAACAAATAGGAAGAATAACGTCGAAAAATAAAAATGAACTTAGAATTTCCTTATAGATTTAGGAATCTAAAAGGAAAGGTAAATAAACAAATTGATTTAATTAAATTTCAAATTTAATTTAAATTCAACTTGACTGAATAGGGATATCCAGGCTTAACAAAGTGATACCAAGTAAATTTTAAAACTATGACGCTTTGAGCATTGTTAAATGGATTCGTAAACACCTCTGATTGGCCTTTGAAGACAACAATGCAGAGTGTAGCACCTATTGCCACATATAAATAACAATAATAACATAATATACAATACAGGGCTCCAGACTGCGACCAAAATTTGAGAGTGTGCCACTGAATTTTACATCCAGTCGCACATGTGCGACCAGTAAATTTGCCTCCCCCACCCTCCGTATTTTTTTTATACATTAAACGTGGAAGGGGCACGTCAATGATCAATGAAATGAGCAATGAAATAATCAATGAGACGCGAGCGCACACGCACGCACGCAAACACACACACAGACACACACACACTCGCACACATACTCATGAGATGCGAGCACACACTCGCGTCTCATTGAGTGATGCCTGTCTGTGAGGCGGCCAATGCGTGTGAGAAGAATAGGGAATGGCCACTGTAAGTGGCTAAAATGTGTGGAGGGGGAGGGGCCTAGAGATAATCGAGCGTGCGTAAACATCTGTGGGAAGGAAACGGAGACAAATATCATCACAACCTGATATGTGCCTGCGTCTGAGCTATGAGCAAGCGAACTATTGATTCGTTCTTCCGACCTGCGGCTAGTGTACCAGTGCCAGAGTCTACAGTGTCACCGTCGGATGATGATGCAGAGTCAGAGGTTGGTGTGGCGAAAAAAGCCCGCACTCACCATTTTCGAGAAGATTGGCTGAAAGAATTCAGCTGGCTGAGGTACTATAAGCAGCCGAACTATATGAACTGCGAATACTGCAGCAGCTATCCCAGAACTGCGGGGAACACAAAGTTTGCCGATAGTACAGGCACTTCGCAGTTTAAACACAATACTCTGATTAAACACAATCTCAGCCTAAAGCATTGAGTATGCCGTGACATGTTTATAAATCAAAAAGCAACGCCACTGCCGGTTGCTTTTAGAAGACAAATGACTGTAAATCAGAGTACAAATACAAAAGCCAGCTCGACCTTCAAAGGAAGAATGGCTTAAAACTAAACGAAACATACAACAACGATACAGCATGCGCACAATTCGTTGGAGTAATTGCGGATACTCTGAAGGGGAAGACTTACACGAAAATCAAGGATGCTCCGTGTTTATCAATTATGATTGATGGGGACACCGACGTTTCAACAAAGGAATGCGAAATCATATACGCAAG
>RJVU01024002.1:0-31869 GCA_003731715.1 Anabarilius grahami
TGCGCAAACAGGAATATATATTAATTTATAAAAATAAAAAAAAGCACCCCCAGAAAAAAAGGGCACTTTCTCTCGAGGAAGAAAAAGGGCAGGTGCTCAAGCCCCTTTTTTGTCTATGTGTGCACATGCCTGCCTCTACACCACACTGGCTCTATCCATTAAAATGACATGTCTGGGCATGTTCTTTTTTAGAACAACTGTGCATGCGTGCGTGCGTGTTGGCACCATAGGATGATCAGTAATAGATTAATGTTAGTTTCCTAAGACAAGGAATCAGAAATATTCATCAAGCCGAAGAGTCCTCATTACCCACACACCCCAGATTAGGTGTTGTTTGGGAGATGTTCTTTCTGGAACATCTCTATCTGTGTTTCCATACTCACCGATAGGATCTATGTTAAAAAGACAAAAGAATGAAAAACATTTATTTAACTCACAGTGAAGGTGATTCTTAGTCAACCCGGTGTGGCATCCTATATGTGTTTGTGTTAATGGTTTTACGACAGATGCTGTCTTCATCAAAACCTTTCTGGTGATTTGCTGGGCTCTCACACAAAAACATCTTATACTGATTTAGTATACATAAAATTGTTCAATTCAATTCGATTCACATTTATTTGTATAGTGCTTTTCACATTATGCATTGTTTCAAAGCAGCTTTACAGGGAGTGCATGTCAACATTTCAATAATCTGGTATCAGAGTGTGCAAGTTGTGTAATTTCAGAAATGTATATACAAATCACCCAGTTAGCTAACAATCTATTAATTTAAACAATGTATTAAATTCGGGCAGAAACAATGTGCTCATTGAAGTTATGAAAATATGTTTACAAATGATTAGGATACATAGAAACATTTCTATGGTGCATGTTGATCCAGAGTTTGAGGGTCCTTGCAGGGGGTTGGGGTCCTCTCTCCACAGGGGTTGAGGCATCTGAAGTCTTCTTCAGGTCTGAATGTGTCTTTACTTTTGATACATTTTATGAAATGTTTTAGTTTTAATAGTTTGCGTGCGTGTGCGCGTCTTTGTGTTGCAAAAGAACAAATACATATTTGACTTCAAAATTCTGAGTAAAATAAGACACACGATTTTAAACGTTTAAACATTTATACATCTGTTTGCCAAATCAAAATAATCAAAGAAAAGTCTAAAGACAGAGAGACGAAGAGAGAGAGAGTGTGTGAGTGTGTGTTTGTGTGTGTGTGATTGAGAGAGAGAGAGCTTATGCAAGAGATGGCTCTTAAAAGAGCCGTTGGGTTAATTTGTAGGAAGTCTATATGAAGAAGTAGTGTGGGATCTGAAGTAACTGCAAGGTAGAAAAGGAAATGCTGAATTACAATTTTTGCATATTAAATAAAATTAATTAACAGCATAAATAACAAGGACTAAACATAAATAAATGCTTGTGCTTTAGTTACAGTAGAATAACAGTAACTATGGTAAAAGCATAGTAAGCATTGCCATTATTGAGCTAAAACTACAAAATAGTAATAGAAGTACAGTGGTGGTCACTACTTCTAATATTCCACCAATATGAACATAAACTGATCGAAGCTAGCTGACGCTCACGCGGTTAATCAACCTAGATAACGATATATGTTCAACGATATGTTCAACAAAACATGGTAAGAGATGGCAGATAAAATCCAGCGAGCATTATGGAGCCGATCTGATGAATAAATAACATATAATGGACTTAAATGGAACATTATAAAAGGACATTAAGACAGCATATGACAGACTACTTACCGAGATGTGGCACGTGTAACTGCTGTTTAATATCGCGATGCTTTCCAATCGAGAGCTGGGTCACGCTTATTCAACGCGAACAAGAAATCGTACTATACAGTACGATTTAACCACGTAATTAAGTCGTGCGAATTAGTACGAATTCGCCTTGACGAGGTTGTTTTAAATGCAATGAACAAATCGTACGAATTCGTACGACCCAGCTCGTACGATTTAGCCACTTGGTTAATTCGTACGAATTACGAATTCGCCGTGAGATAGGGTTGGGGGAGGAATTGTCATCCAGTACGCATACATCATGTCTTGAACTTTTTTTGTAATTGTACTCAAATCACGTTCGTTATGGGAACTATCTTCTAACTATTTTAGCAACAATTAAAAATTTGTAGTAAAGTCAACATTTTGGTTAAAATCAAGTAAACATACTAGTGTTTTTATAGTAAGGAATACTATTTGAATTTACAGTGTGGGTACACATACTATCAGTGTGACTGAGATTACAAATATCAAGATACACAAATTATGATTGATGGTAACGTCTCTATCCCTATATGAATGAGAAGCAGGGTTAAAATACAAATGAGAACTTATACCCTTTGAAGCAGTTGCTGGTAGTAAAAGCACAAAAAGGAGTAGTATTTTGTCCATATTGTTAAACATGTTGATCTCAGAGGTGCATCCACATCCAGCCTTGTTTTGTTTTGTTTTTTTTGCTCCTGAAAAGGCACAATCTGTAAGTTTAAAAGGTTAATCTATGCAGTAACATATGATTATGTGGATTTTGATCATTTGTGCGTATGTTTGAGAACTACATGTGACATGCTAAATATAACTCGAGGCACATCATTTTGATTCTAGATTGTTTATTCTCAAATAAACTCAACATTTCTATGTTCTTTAGATTATGTAAAGGTGATTTATATGCACCTTATATACTGTTTTGAGCTATGTGAAGTGATTTTGTAAAAGATAGCATTTCTTCAGTATCATTGTTCATTTGTAATACAGTTTCACAAACTGGTCTTCAGTAAAGAGTGTTTGACCCTGACTTCCGTCTGGAACCTCTACTGGTCCTTTGTTTAGCTCGCTGCCAAAGCAAAATAAGAAAAATGCAAGCTGAGGGCAGAAGAGTCTTCATTATAACTTGTGTGAAGTCATAGTGAAGAAATGCATAAATAAACAGCTTCTTTAACGCCACTATATATATAGTTTTGTTGTTTGAAGATGTTAAACCATGTAGCATCTTGCCATGATATTTTTTTTTTTTCAGTTGCTTACACACATTTTCAAAACTTTGCCTCTTTTTTCAAAACTTTACACACATATCCAAGAATTGCTCACAACAAAATGAAAAATGCCAAACATCTCTTGCAAAATGAAGCGCTGCATTAAAAATATCCCAGACACATCTCAAAAGCAAACATTTGTCTTACATTGCAAACACCTTTGCCATAATATTCTATTTTTGGATATATCATACACGGTTATTCAAAACCTAAAGCTTTTCTTTCATGAGCTCCTATGTACACGTCTATACAAGACTGAAAGTAATTGGCAGAGAGACTGTAAGCATTTGTGATTGTGAATACGTATTACACAGTACGAAAGAAAAGAAATACATCAGCCATGTGTAGTTGGACAGAAACAATGGTTGTGTTTGAAAAAGAAAATCAAGACACTTCCTGTTAGATTTTTGTGTGTTACAATTCATTGCAAAATAAAACAATGAACTTCAATGGCTTCACTAGACTGAAAAAAATGGTGTTGGTAACAAATTTTACTCATAAATTGCTAATACATTTTTACAAATAATTAAAAAGAAACAGCAGGAAAAACATTGATTTAAAAATGAACAATATAAATAGAAATATATATATTTTCTTGTACAATGTACTCCAGTAATCTTTGCTGAGCTCAAGCCTCTATACCTGTTTATTTTAATTATGTTTCTACATATAAACCTTTCAAAAGTCTCACACATTTTCTGTGCACTATTGCAAAACCAGCCCTTAGAACAAGTGTCCTCAGATTTTTGATAGGTAAAATATAAGTGGAGTTGTATGAATGCAAAATGAAAGGAAAAATTATTTACATGGTTGGCACAGAAGCGATAAAATGTGGGCGATGGCTAGCGTCCATAAAAAATGTTGAAACAAGATTCATTTGTCATCACAAGATTGTATTTGCTGCAGTATAATGTACTGCATTATCATTGTTCCTCTTTTTACTTTCACTACCAGTTGGTATATACTCATTTACAATAATCCAATCATCCTAATTTTACAAATGGAAGTTCATTCATTTGCTTAATGCTTCACTCGTGTAGCTTCCTGTTGTTCTTCATGTGTACTGTGTATCAGGTCAGTGCTTTCTTCAGATGCTAAAAATGAAATAAATGTTTAATTAGTCAACAGAATGTGCAAATTAAAACTAATACTATATTATTAATTATAAAATAAATATAATATCTTTAGAATTCAGAATATTTATATTGTAATTTATAGAATAATTTATATAATCCAGTAATTAACTGTGATTGTAAACAATACATTTTATTTAGTCACTTAATGTAGGAATAATTTCATCAGAATTCAAAAATAATATTTTTTTTTTTTAAATGACTCACTTGAAAAATAATTATCACTTTTAGATGCTAGAACATCAAGGGTCAATAAAAAAAGCATTAATAAAAAATTCTTGAGGATATATCTAGATGTTTTTCATTTTTCTAAAGTATTCCTACCTTCTCTCCTCCTGCATTTATATATGAAGACTCCAGTCCCAAACACCAACATCAGAACCAAAACTACCAGCACTGGGGGAATCACTGATTTAAATGGTTCACCAGGATCAAATTCTGAAACAAACACGTTACAAATGTCAGATAAGAAACACAGTTCTATAGTATATTTTACCTTTTTACACCTCATTACCTAATTCAATGACCAGTTTGTTGTCCAGACTGAGGTGTGTGGCAGAGCAGGTGTATTTGTGTTTGTCTGCACTGATCTCCAGACGCTTCCTCATCTGGTACGTCCCGTCACCATTGGGCAGCAGATCTCCTCCAGTGATCTCATGATCAGGTACAGGCTGTCCATCTCTGAACAGGGTCAGGTTGATGTGACGAGGGTAAAATCCTGTTGCCAAACAACTCACACGAAACCCTCCAGAATCTGAGTTTGCTTTCTGAATGAGTCTGACTCGCGGTTTTACTGCAGAAAAAAGTAACAGGAAGATATCATAATTTCAACATTGGCCTGAAAAATGCTAAATGTAATTTAGAAAGATAAATGTAAATTAGAACACTTCAACACTTTTCTTGACTGGTTTGGAGTCAGTCATCATACCTTTTCTATTGACTTGATTTCTCCTTTTTTCAAGGTAACCCTTGAGTGTTTTGATGCAGTTTGGTTGGTATAAAATTTCATGACGCCTCTTGCTGATTTCAAGATGAAAATTCAGCAGTTGGGCCGAGACATTTAAGTGACCCCGATATGTAAATTTCTTGTCAACATACAGCAACTCATCAGTGGTGGACCCTCTGACAGCATCTCGTGTGATCATTCGTCCCGGTTCACCATCATCTCTCAGTTCACACACAACCAGCCTCTGAAGGGCAACTGCGCCTTTAATTGAGAGATACAATTTTAAGGTAGTGTTTAATTAAAGCATCCCAGTATATGCAGAAATCTTCCTAGACATTTCACAATCACAAAAATAAATAAATTATTATTATTATTATTATCTGTACATCATAGCATGGAAGTTGAAAGAAAATATTCAGTGGTTGTAAACTGCTAAATCAAGTTTTACTGTGCATACAAATGCAAATCTGAAGAAATTATAACGAATACATAGCCTAAATGCTAGCCTATCATATTGTGCAAGGTTCAAATAATTTAAAAAGACATATCAAATATTAGAAAATGTGTATGATGTCGTATTTTAGTTGACATTACTCTTGCCAATGTCTGAATTCTGCAGAGACACATAGAGACGGCAACACAGCTATTTGATTAGCGCTCTTTTCATTCAGTTTGCACTCATTAACCTCACATACTCATTATTGCGTATAGTTGTTTTAGATGTTTATGTAGGCTATTGTGCTATACACTGTTATCAAGCTATTATCCAGCAAACACAAGGATTGTTTCAATTTCAATCCTTATTGATCAAGTTTAAATGGCTAAATTAAGTACTTACGATCAGTTTTATTTAAGTATTTTGTTGCTAATGCCCATCTCTCTCGAAAGTGTTTATGTATTTTGTCACTTATTGTGAGGACAACATCTGAATCAAGCACGTCATCTTTAGTTGTTGTATTTCCTCTTGGAAATTGAGTCTTCGTCTCACCATCATAGTACAAAACTCTGACATCATCCAACATCACAACATAGCTAAATTCAGGAAATGGTGTTTGTCCTTTGATGTACGTTGCAAGTACCCACAAAGAATGAGAGCCTGTGGTAAAACAGGAAATTAGAAACATCGCAATTTACAAAATTGTTTTAGTATGTTAAACAACTGATATGTGTTCCATTTAAGTTCTATTTTGGGATCAGTGGTTGTTGCAACCAGAAAATTAAGTCAAATACGCAGATTAGTGTAAAAGAACTATGTGTACTTTTGTTTCAGAAAATGTATTTTTAAAGTCTTTCACTGACAAATCTTTAGAAACTAATACATTCATGAAATCTTATACAGTCTATTTTTAAAAATCTTAAACTAAAACTCATATTTCATTTTTATTTACGTTCATATTGTTAATCATATTGCTTTGTTTTTATTTGTACTCCACTTGTGTTTTATGCCTACAGGAAGCACATTGTTGTGTTTAGCTAAATGGCTATTAACTAACAGTTCCTTCTAGTTACACTAGGTAATCTGTGATCTTCCATTTAATTTGTTTTGGTTTTTTTCTACTGTCCTTCCTAATGCTATGTCCAGTATAATACTATTACTATATGGTGAAAAAGCAAGAGTAGGCTACAACTTGGTTGTGCAAATTCTAAGTGCAAGCACATTTTAATTGAGGTTTTAAACAAGTCTTTTAAAATCTTACCTTTAGAAGCAGCTCCTGGAAGTAAAAGCAGAAAGAGCAGAAGAACTTTGCCCATTCTGCTGACATACAGTATGCTACTGCGGTAAAAATGGTTTGAGTTTGGACAATAGTTTGACATTCACTGAGCAAAGTAAGGGACTGTCATAAAAGTACATGACAATAATAAACAAAAAAATAATGCTGTTTACATTGTAGACACAATGTCACATGAGGTCACATGACCAGGAGATATATAGATTTGAATATTAAAAAAAAAAAAATCAATAAAATAAAATAAAATGATATTTACTAAATCCAAGTTGTGTAAGATGTGTGTCAGGTGTATGTGAGGATAACATAACTTGTGTGACATAGGTCACATGACTGGGAAGTTAAATAACAAAAATTTGTATAAAAACAACAAAGATATTTCTCAAAACAGACACATGTAAGATATGTGACAAATGTTATAAATATAATACAGTGGGTGTGACAACATCAGGTCACATGACCAAGAAGTTAAATAGATTCTAATATTCTAATATTCTAAAATCAACAAAAACATATTTTATTTAATATTTTATTTTAAGTCATACTGTGTGAGATGTGTGACATGAGCTTTACATGTCTGCATCACGTGGTTTGACATCTGCAGGTGAAAACACTAAGAAAAATAGATGTATATAATAATAATAAGAAGAAATATAGGTAAAACAATAAGGTTTGGTTTGCTAACATGTACAATATATATTTTTACATGTCTGCATTACGTGTGGTTTGGTCAAGACACTAAGAAGTTAAATAGATATATTTAAGCATAAACTGTATATTAATATAAAACACAGATCACACATAATTTAGATGGTTACTTCATTCAGTTGATGGTTCAGTTGAATCATTACACAGAAAAATATAATTAATGTAGTCACAGAAAAATGCTTGTAGGCTAATGTAGTGTTGAACGTTTTGCACTTTTGTGATACTCCCTAACTCTGATTAAAATAATATATTTTTTTTGTTTTGTTTTTTTTATTATGGTTTAATGTTTCAACTAGACATACATACAGTTTTAACCAACACGATATTGCGCCCACATTCCAATTAAGAACAAAGGGAACTGGAATGTCAAACTTGACTGCAGTGTTAACTGCGTAGTATGTATATCCTGTGTTGTGTGTGTAAAGGATGTGGTCATGGTGGAAACAAAGCTTTCTGAGACAGGAAGCAAACAGACAGCATTTCTGCACCTTTTTAAGAGAACTTCGAAGGGTTCTTCTCATTTCTTATTTATGCATCCCCTTTGATTTCCTCACTTCCTAACCCCACCGCCCTTGTAAACATATCCCATATCATATGTGTACACATATCCCATAGTCAATTTATATTTTCACATCTGATTGTTGGGCTGCATAAATTTGGTCAGCCGGAACCGGGAACACTTCCTATAACATCAGATGTACTCGTTACATCAGTTAGTCATTCTTTCTAGTTTTACATATAAACCCGATTCCAAAAAAGTTGGGACACTGTACAAATTTGAATAAAAACAGAATGCAATGATGTAGAAGTTTCAAATACCAATATTTTATTCAGAATACAACATAGATGACATATCAAATGTTTAAACTGAGAAAATTTATCATCTTAAGGGAAAAATAAGTTGATTTGAAATTTCATGGCATCAACACATCTCAAAAAAGTTGGGACAAGGCCATGTTTACCACTGTGTGGCATCCCCTCTTCTTTTTATAACAGTCTGCAAACGTCTAGGGACTGAGGAGACAAGTTGCTCAAGTTTAGGAATAGGAATGTTGTCCCATTCTTGTCTAATACAGGCTTCTAGTTGCTCAACTGTCTTAGGTCTTCTTTGTCGCATCTTCCTCTTTCCTTCCTCACCTTTACTGGGCCTTTGTTTAGCTCGCTGCCAAAGCAAAATAAGAAAAACGCAAGCTGAGGGCAGAAGAGTCTTCATTATAACTTGTGTGAAGTCATAAGAAATGCATAAATAAACAGCTTCTTTAACATCACTATATATATAGTTTTGTTGTTTGAAGATGTTAAACCATGTAGCATCTTGCCATGATATTTTTTTTTTTTCATTTGCTTACACACATTTTCAAAACTTTGCCTCTTTTTTCAAAACTTTACACACATATCCAAGAATTGCTCACAACAAAATGAAAAATGCCAAACATCTCTTGCAAAATGAAGCACTGCATTAAAAATATCCCAGACACATCTCAAAAGCAAACATTTGTCTTACATTGCAAACACCTTTGCCATAATATTCTATTTTTGGATATATCATACACGGTTATTCAAAACCTAAAGCTTTTCTTTCATGAGCTCCTATGTACACGTCTATACAAGACTGAAAGTAATTGGCAGAGAGACTGTAAGCATTTGTGATTGTGAATACGTATTACACAGTACGAAAGAAAAGAAATACATCAGCCATGTGTAGTTGGACAGAAACAATGGTTGTGTTTGAAAAAGAAAATCAAGACACTTCCTGTTAGATTTTTGTGTGTTACAATTCATTGCAAAATAAAACAATGAACTTCAATGGCTTCACTAGACTGAAAAAAATGGTGTTGGTAACAAATTTTACTCATAAATTGCTAATACATTTTTACAAATAATTAAAAAGAAACAGCAGGAAAAACATTGATTTAAAAATGAACAATATAAATAGAAATATATATATTTTCTTGTACAATGTACTCCAGTAATCTTTGCTGAGCTCAAGCCTCTATACCTGTTTATTTTAATTATGTTTCTACATATAAACCTTTCAAAAGTCTCACACATTTTCTGTGCACTATTGCAAAACCAGCCCTTAGAACAAGTGTCCTCAGATTTTTGATAGGTAAAATATAAGTGGAGTTGTATGAATGCAAAATGAAAGGAAAAATTATTTACATGGTTGGCACAGAAGCGATAAAATGTGGGCGATGGGTAGCGTCCATAAAAAATGTTGAAACAAGATTCATTTGTCATCACAAGATTGTATTTGCTGCAGTATAATGTACTGCATTATCATTGTTCCTCTTTTTACTTTCACTACCAGTTGGTATATACTCATTTACAATAATCCAATCATCCTAATTTTACAAATGGAAGTTCATTCATTTGCTTAATGCTTCACTCGTGTAGCTTCCTGTTGTTCTTCATGTGTACTGTGTATCAGGTCAGTGCTTTCTTCAGATGCTAAAAATTAAATAAATGTTTAATTAGTCAACAGAATGTGCAAATTAAAACTAATACTATATTATTAATTATAAAATAAATATAATATCTTTAGAATTCAGAATATTTATATTGTAATTTATAGAATAATTTATATAATCCAGTAATTAACTGTGATTGTAAACAATACATTTTATTTAGTCACTTAATGTAGGAATAATTTCATCAGAATTCAAAAATAATATTTTTTTTTTTTAAATGACTCACTTGAAAAATAATTATCACTTTTAGATGCTAGAACATCAAGGGTCAATAAAAAAAAGCATTAATAAAAAATTCTTGAGGATATATCTAGATGTTTTTCATTTTTCTAAAGTATTCCTACCTTCTCTCCTCCTGCATTTATATATGAAGACTCCAGTCCCAAACACCAACATCAGAACCAAAACTACCAGCACTGGGGGAATCACTGATTTAAATGGTTCACCAGGATCAAATTCTGAAACAAACACGTTACAAATGTCAGATAAGAAACACAGTTCTATAGTATATTTTACCTTTTTACACCTCATTACCTAATTCAATGACCAGTTTGTTGTCCAGACTGAGGTGTGTGGCAGAGCAGGTGTATTTGTGTTTGTCTGCACTGATCTCCAGACGCTTCCTCATCTGGTACGTCCCGTCACCATTGGGCAGCAGATCTCCTCCAGTGATCTCATGATCAGGTACAGGCTGTCCATCTCTGAACAGGGTCAGGTTGATGTGACGAGGGTAAAATCCTGTTGCCAAACAACTCACACGAAACCCTCCAGAATCTGAGTTTGCTTTCCGAATGAGTCTGACTCGCGGTTTTACTGCAGAAAAAAGTAACATAAAGATGTCATCATTTCAACATTGGCCTGAGAAATGCTAAATGTAATTTAGAAAGATAAATGTAAATCAGAACACTTCAACACTTTTCTTGACTGGTTTGGAGTCAGTCATCATACCTTTTCTATTGACTTGATTTCTCCTTTTTTCAAGGTAACCCTTGAGTGTTTTGATGCAGTTTGGTTGGTATAAAATTTCATGACGCCTCTTGCTGATTTCAAGATGAAAATTCAGCAGTTGGGCCGAGACATTTAAGTGACCCCGATATGTAAATTTCTTGTCAACATACAGCAACTCATCAGTGGTGGACCCTCTGACAGCATCTCGTGTGATCATTCGTCCCGGTTCACCATCATCTCTCAGTTCACACACAACCAGCCTCTGAAGGGCAACTGCGCCTTTAATTGAGAGATACAATTTTAAGGTAGTGTTTAATTAAAGCATCCCAGTATATGCAGAAATCTTCCTAGACATTTCACAATCACAAAAATAAATAAATTATTATTATTATTATTATCTGTACATCATAGCATGGAAGTTGAAAGAAAATATTCAGTGGTTGTAAACTGCTAAATCAAGTTTTACTGTGCATACAAATGCAAATCTGAAGAAATTATAACGAATACATAGCCTAAATGCTAGCCTATCATATTGTGCAAGGTTCAAATAATTTAAAAAGACATATCAAATATTAGAAAATGTGTATGATGTCGTATTTTAGTTGACATTACTCTTGCCAATGTCTGAATTCTGCAGAGACACATAGAGACGGCAACACAGCTATTTGATTAGCGCTCTTTTCATTCAGTTTGCACTCATTAACCTCACATACTCATTATTGCGTATAGTTGTTTTAGATGTTTATGTAGGCTATTGTGCTATACACTGTTATCAAGCTATTATCCAGCAAACACAAGGATTGTTTCAATTTCAATCCTTATTGATCAAGTTTAAATGGCTAAATTAAGTACTTACGATCAGTTTTATTTAAGTATTTTGTTGCTAATGCCCATCTCTCTCGAAAGTGTTTATGTATTTTGTCACTTATTGTGAGGACAACATCTGAATCAAGCACGTCATCTTTAGTTGTTGTATTTCCTCTTGGAAATTGAGTCTTCGTCTCACCATCATAGTACAAAACTCTGACATCATCCAACATCACAACATAGCTAAATTCAGGAAATGGTGTTTGTCCTTTGATGTACGTTGCAAGTACCCACAAAGAATGAGAGCCTGTGGTAAAACAGGAAATTAGAAACATCGCAATTTACAAAATTGTTTTAGTATGTTAAACAACTGATATGTGTTCCATTTAAGTTCTATTTTGGGATCAGTGGTTGTTGCAACCAGAAAATTAAGTCAAATACGCAGATTAGTGTAAAAGAACTATGTGTACTTTTGTTTCATAAAATGTATTTTTAAAGTCTTTCACTGACAAATCTTTAGAAACTAATACATTCATGAAATCTTATACAGTCTATTTTTAAAAATCTTAAACTAAAACTCATATTTCATTTTTATTTATGTTCATATTGTTAATCATTTTGCTTTGTTTTTATTTGTACTCCACTTGTGTTTTATGCCTTGTAGATGTAGAGACATGGCGGTTGGCTATTTTGACTCATGCTAGCAATCTGTACTTCCAACATGCTACACATGTTAGCAGTGAATAGCTACATGCTAATAGCAATTAGCTTAGGGTCTAAACATGACACAAACTAGTAAAAATGTGTTAGCATCATGCTAGTAGCATGCTAATCATGTTAGCATAATGCTAGCAAACATGCTATTCATGTTAGCATCTTGTTAAAAACATGCTAGCAACATGGTAATTATGCTAGCATCATGCTAGCATTATGCTAATCATGTTAGCATGTTGCTAGCATTATGCTAACATGATTAGCATCTTGCTTAAAACATGCTAGCATTATGCCAAGGGTGTTAGCATCATGGTAGCAACATGCTAATCATGTTAGGATGTTGCTAGCAATATGTTAACATTATTAGCATCTTGCTAAAAACATCCTAGCAGTATGCTAAGGGTGTTAGCATCATGCTAATCAAGAGTGCTGAGTTTTGCCACTGCAAGCACCATTCACATTTTCTTCAGGAAATGTACATTCTTCCTCGTGACTTCTCGCGTGACTTTCTCGACACTCTTACGTCATTCTTCAAGTTACGTCAAGCATGAAATCTCAACCCTCGCATGCACGCGCAGGAGACAGTTGGTCGAAAGTTTAAAATTTTAAAATATTTGGTATTTTTCTGACAAATACGTATCGTTTCACTTCAGAAGACATTGATTCATCACAGCAAAATCCCCAGTGTTAAATGAACACCCAAAGTGTACATATGAGCCCATCTTACTGGGTGTTAAAAAGTAACACTGAAGCAGTGTTAAAGTTTATGAGATAATTGATTGATGATTGAGAGATGATTGACAATTAGTGGTGACACCTGATGTTAATAAGCAGAATCACTGTAGAAACAACAAGAGAAAAAGAGAGAGACACAACAACTACAACTGACTTCCAGCCATTAAACATTATTACACTTATTATTAACCAGTTTGATTTGATTTCTGTCATACATCAACAAAAGTTCTTACTGAGAATTAGCAGATGTTTAGATGTTAATGTTTTAATCAAAGTTTAGTTTGAAGTCACCATGATGGTGATGGTGAAAAGCATTTCCTTTAGCTGAGCTCTTGACTCTATTGTTTAGCATTAAATTATTTTTGGCTGTTCCATCTTTATGTTTGTAGAGCACATTTGTTATGGCCGAAAAACTCTGATCTGAGTTTTCCAAAAGTGCTGTGAGCCAAAGTTGATCAATATAGGTTTACAATGCTTAAAGAAGCATAGTCACAATGGTTGTGTTTTCTCATTGTGAAGTGGCTAGATTCATTGGTGACATCCAGTAATAACTAGTGATATAGATGTTATATTATATCATTGTAGTAAATCTCTGTTACCGCTTGAGATCCAGCAAAACTTTTGTAATCTGAAGATTTAAAACTAAACACACACACAGACATCAAGAATCAGCATATGACCCTCAACAATGGTGACAATCAAACAAAGTGCTTCATGTTGAAATGCATGATGGGAGCCACCAATCAAAACTCATCCATGGCTCCCATCATGCATTGCTGCATGAATAAATTATGCAGCTGAATTGTCCTGTAATTTTCGTAGATTGTTCATGTTTGCTTTATTTTTCTGTTGTTTTGTTGTGACAGTAGCTTGTTTTGTGATGTTCAGAGTTGATCTGTTTGTCAGTATTTTGTATTTATTTATCGTCACCGTTCTTGAGAATCAGATGCTGATTCTTGATGTCTGTGTGTGTTTATAAAATAAAGCTTCATTGCATAATGTATTCTTAAAAAAAAGAAACAAGACATACGCATACGTTAGATCTCAAGCTGTAAAGTCACAGGATTAAAATCATTTATACTAAAGCTACACATCAAACACACAGTCAGAGATTTAAACTCTATACGCCATCAGGCCATCACATGACAATTATGTCATCATCAAATAATATTGTGAATGGATCATAGTTTCTCTGACCATTACAAATGTGCTTTACAAACACAAAGTTGGAGCAGCCAGAGAAAAATTAAAAATATAAGGTAAAGAGTCAAGAGCTCAACTAAAGCAAACGCTGACCTCTTTCATGGTGACTTGAAATGAAACATTGCTTCAGTGTTAATTTTTAACACCCGTCAAGATGGACTCATATGTACACTTTGGGTGTTAATTTAACACTGGGGATTTTGCTGTGATCCATTGGGGTCATATGGGTTACTGTAGTTATTACTGTTTGTGCTGTTTGATGCTTCGACTTAGGAACACATGAGCTTGCATTATAAAGCGTTCCCAGATTATTTATTTTTTTCTTAAAAACCTTTTTGTGTTCATCTTAAGAAGGAAAGTCGTATACATCTCAGATGGCATGAGGGTAAAAGATGAGTAAACGGTGAGCACATTTCCGGGTGTACTGTATTTTTATTTTTTTTAATATAGAATAGCAAAAGGGATTCCCTCTAAAGATTCATCGTCTAAAAAAAGAAGAAGAGGAACAAGAGCAGGAGGTAGCCAAGGAAGAGAAACAAATGAGAAGTGCTGTAACTTTAAATCTGTTTTGAAATAAATTGTTTTTCAAATAAAGGTTTCCAAGTGATATCAGATTGTTTGCATTTATTATTATTAGTATTATTATTATTATTATTTACCCTGTAACTACATGAAATTAGAGGGTAACAAGCTCCACTTTAATTTACGCCCCGTAATGTCATATTTACCCTGTAACTACATGAAACAAAAGCATATTTCCCCATGTATTAATAAAGACTGCAATAGTTCTTTTTACTTTCCTTAACTTTATCAGTGCATTTTCTCGCTAAATTGCTCCCAAATGTAAGATTGTTGTCTATAACAACACTGTAAGTACCACTTAGTTCTAAAATACTTACAGTATAAATAATTTGTTGTTACCCCTTTATTCCTGTACATATTACATATTGTTCCCCTATACTTACACGTACTTACTGTATAAGTACACTATAATTATCGAAAGTTACGCTGTAAATTCATTGTAATTACGCAGTACTTTCCGGGCTGTAATCTAAAGCGTTACCGAATGTTCCTGAAACATTATTTTAAAAAATGTTTTTTTCTAACATTTACATAACTTTTACATAACGTTAGTGAAAGTTATGGAAACGTTCCCTGTTAGCTAGGATACACCTTATTGAGTACTAGGCGAGATGAGCCCAGAAAATGAACGCAATAGTTAAAGGGTTAGTTCACCCAAAAATTATTTTTCTGTCATTAATTACACACCCTCATGTCATTCCACACCCGTAAGACCTTCGTTCATCTTCAGAACACAAATTAAGATATTTTTGATAAAATGACCATACAGAATCATCCGTAAATCAAACACAGATTCTGAATGGGTTCGGTTGATTTGTTTGACCTGAAAATGTCATCACATTTTTATTAAAACAGTTGGGTAAACACTTCCTGTTGGAATGTTGTTTTTCTTGTTGATAATAGGGTTTTACTGTGAGAGATTTTATACAGGTGATAGAGAGAGTTACCATGCTTAATATATTGTCTGTTTGGACCCTCTTTGAATGTTCCTGACATTCTGGTTTTATTTCAGACAACAATCAAATAGTTCAATGCCTTAAAGGATAAAATATAAATCAAAAGTTTGGAGCCAAAGTGGCACTGAAAGTGCAATGAACAGTGGACTATAGACCTAATGCCCATTTGGCTCCAATTCCAAAAATGTAATGTATCTTAACATGTTTTCCATCCTCTTCTAATCTTTTGTGAATGTTCCTACTACCTAAACTACTATAGCCACACCTTGTATTTCTTAATTTTGCTTTTTTACTCAATCAGACCACCAGATGTCACTACATACATTGTTTAGATACATTAAATAGCTTTAGTTCAGTCCACCTGTCAACTGAACTTACTCATTTATGTCTCAAATGTTGAATTAAGCGGTCTTCAGAAAATGATCAATCATTTTCTTCAGAATCTGTACAGTGACACAATGATTTAATATGGCTCCTTGGGTTTGTACAGTATTGAAAGCACAAAAGGTGAAAACAAACAAATAAAGATTACAATACTGTGTGCTTTCCATGATCATTAACCAAGAGTCTTTTCTATTTCTCCTTCTTTTCCTTTTTATGTTCTCACCTTCTGCGCTAATGAGCATGAACGTTCTTAAGAAAATACAATTTTTATAAATTTTAAAAAATGTATAACATGAAAGAATGATATATACACAAACATTGCATCATATCTACAACACCAAATAAAGTCTCTATTGGTGGAGACCCAAATTAGGTCTCAACCAAGGAATTATAATGGAAATTGTGTAGGTAACATATCCCACTCTGTATCATGGCATTCACATCGATTTCTATGTTGTGTCCACACTTTCTTCAGATGCTGAAAATGAAAATTATTGTGTAATGAGTGTACAGTATATACAAGTGTTTTCTTTATCCAGTTCTGTACATTAACAAATAACTTAGAAGTACTTACTAGAAGCAGTAGAATAGCCACTTTTAATTGAATCTAAACACCAAAAGAAAGACAAAAGGATTTATTGTTTTTGATTTGCTGTTTATAAAACATAACTGTAATATATACAATTTGGATTTTTTTTTAAAGGAGTCATTAACCAACAAACACACACACACATATTATATATATATATATATATATATATATATATACACACACACAAAAAATTGTTCTTATCCATATTTTTGGTGAACTATTCCTTTATTTTCTTTCAGTTCTCGTCATACCTGCACGTCGTCTTTTCCATGAAGTTATAGCAACTGCAACTCCAAACACCAACATCAGAGCCAAAACCACCAGAACTGAAGGAATCACTGATTTGAATGGTTCCCTGTGATCATACTCTGAAACATGAACCACAGACTGAGAGATTGACTTTAATGGTTTTTGTTTTGATAGATTGTGTTTTCTGGAAAAGCTCATTACCCAAATCAATGTCCAGTTTGTTGTCCAGACTGAGGTGTGTGGCAGAGCAGGTGTATTTGTGTTTGTCTGCACTGATCTCCAGACTCTTCCTCATCTGGTACGTCCCGTCACCATTGGGCAGCAGATCTCCTCCAGTGATCTCATGATCAGATACAGGCTGTCCATCTCTGAACAGGGTCAGGTTGATGTGACGAGGGTAAAATCCTGTTGCCAAACAACTCACACGAGATCCAGAAGACAGTTCTTGCTTGAAGAGCCTGACTCTGGGTTTCACTGTGGAAAAAAAGGTTACAGAAAGATATTATTGGTCTGAAAACTGCTAAATGTAAATCATAACATAGTTTAGCGGGGAATCAGTCATCATACCTTTTCTATTGACTTGATTTCTCCTTTTTTCAAGGTAACCCTTGAGTGTTTTGATGCAGAATGGATGATAAAAACTTTCATGTCGCCTCATGCTAAATTCAAGATGGACATTCAGCACTTGGGTTGAGACGTTTAAATTCCCCTGGTATGTGAAGTTCTTGTCAACATAGAGCAACTCATCGGTGGTGGAGCCTCTAAAAGCATCCCGTGTGATCATTTGTCCTGGTTCACCATCGTCCCTCAGTTCACACACAACCAGCCTCTGGAGGGCAAGAACACCTTTAATGGAGAGAGAAAGTTTTAAGGTAGTGTTTATTTAAAACACAATTACATGCTCAACCAAACAATAACAACAACAATAATAATTTAATTTATATTTCTATTAAAGCCTACAGTCTTGAATAAGGCATACCATCAGTTTTGTTAAAGTTTTTGGTTGCTAATGCCCATTTTTCCATAAAAGATGATTGTATGTAGTCATTTATGGTGAGGAGAACATTTGGATTGAAAACGTCGTCTTCAGTTGTTGTATTTCCTCTTGGAATGAGAGTCTTTGTCTCACCATTATAGTACATTATCCTGATATCATCCAACATGGCCACATAGCTAAATTCAGGAAATGGTGTTTGTCCTTTAATGTATGTTGCAAGCACCCATAAGGAGTGAGAGCCTGTGAAAAATAACAGGAAACTGTAAGCAACAAATAAAACAATGTTTTTAACAATTGATATGTTTAGAATTGTTTGCCTATGTTTGATGTATTTCTATATTCGTATCAAATTTTAAATTTAAAGTGTTTTATTGAATAATTTAAAACCAGTCAATATGACAATTCCTTCAGCAGAGTCAAGTCTCGCGCTCATGACTCATTGTGGACAGCAAGCCAAAGCAGCTGTTTTTGTGGAACCAGGAAATGTTGACTCTCACAAATCAACAATCTGAAAAAGAACTACGTAAAGGTGTACTGGTATTTTATAACATGTATTTTTATTTCAAATCTTAAGAAACAAATAGTATGCATTTAAACCAGCATAACTGAAAAGACAATTAAAAACTCTTAACTCACTCAATCTTAAAATAACACCAAACTTTAAAAGTCTAGAGTAATCAGTTTGTTTTGTCATTTACATTTCATGTGCTTTTCAGGCGTACAATGATATTAGCTATTGAAATTACATTGTTGTTCTGTTTAGCTGATGGACAACTCAGCATGCCAGTACACTTAAAACTTGTAGAAGCAGTGAAGTTTGGTTGAGGCGATAATGTCTAAAAACTGATTCTAAGAGCTAGCGAATTTTAACAGAAGTTTACAAAAATTGGTTTTATAGAATTATTTTGAAATCTTACCTTTTGGAGCAGCTATTGGAAGCAAAAGCAGAAAAAGAAGAAATCTTTTGTCCATATTACTGACACAGGCGTATAAGCTACTATATGATTTCAGTCAGCACACACTGCAGCTTTAAAAAATAAACTTGATCCACCCTTGGTTAGTGAGTGATTTGATTCAGCTTTATAGCTTTTAATATTTAACTAGCAATAAAAAAAATATAAAAAATGAATGTATCTCTTGGGCAATCTTTGCACCACAAACAGATTTTGTCTTTCCCTTTCACATTTGAATCCTTCCATGACTAACAGTGGCCTCTACCAGAACACCTAGACCACAACTTTTATGTCTTGCAGCATCAATTTAGTAGCTAACTGTAATATGCAAAATACTGGAAAAGTTTGTTTGAAGGTGTTTCTCTACTCATGTTGTTTTGGGACAAGAAAATTTTATGATGCAATTTAATGTTTAATCTTCTTCATGAGAAATTAAAGATCATTATATGAATTTTATTGTAGCCTCGGTTGAAGTCTTTAGTCAGTAACCTTAATCTGGCTGTAAGTCATCAGCAACATTTGTAAAACAAAATTATGAATATGTGGAATGTTTTAAACAGGGCTGAACCTCCAGACAGATGTCAGTCTGTGACAGCATGTTTCTAATGACACAGAACTGAGATACTGGATCACTAAAGATGTGCTTGAATTGGAGGATGTGATTGGAAAGTAAATCTGCATTTTATTTCTGAATGTTTTTTCCATCTAAAATCCATCTATAATGTGTCAAATTTTGTAAAGGCCAACCATATGGCGAATGCCAGTTTTGGCCTGAAAGTCTTTCGCACTTTCATATGCGAGGTAAGCAATTACACTTCCACACGTGAAATAATAATGCTGAATAATGCTGTTTATGGTCTATGTACTGATGCAAACATGACATACTGTATGGTGTGTCCAAGACATGTCAGAATTCCCATAATTACAAGATTCCAACTTTTAAAGCATTTACGTCCTTGTAGAACTCATAATTACAACTTGTAAACTCTAAGATTTCTGAGAGCTCCAACTTGTACCATGCGACTGCTGATGGTGTTGCCAAAATCATAATGCCAAGTTCGAGGATGTTAACAGCTCCGATTAAAATGCCCCGTGTTGTCATCTTGTTATATGGTTATTATAACATGGCATGAATGCAGCATTAAACTTGATTCGTGCTGATCACAATTTGAACTGAGGACAATAAATGAAAAAGTGAAGATTGAATGTAAAGACTTTTTTTAACAAATAAGGCATTAAATAAAAGTACTCAACCCACTAGTTGCAGTAGAATAACCACTTTTACAGGAATGTACACAACAAAGGAAGTAAAGGAAAAAAAATTATTATTATTTTGAATAGGCTACATGACAGTATTATAAAGAGAGACAATCTCTCACCTTATAAAAAGAGTTTATTGATATCATTTCTTTTGGTCTGAAATATATTTTGTTATCATTTCTTTTGGTCTTATATATTTGTGGCCTGTGGTGGACTGGCCATGTTCGTTCTGTGGCCCAAGAAGCTGGAATAGGCTCCATTTCAACATCTCGACGACCCTACAGAGGAGCAGTAGCAGCCTTTGCTATGTTTCTCTTCAAACGGGCCTCACAACAGAAGGAGCCTCCGCTTGCGCTAGAAAAAGAGCCACCTCCTACATGACACCACGCACAGACTAGGGGAAAAGAAAAATCGACACCTCTGCATGGGTGTCACCAATTGTTGTTACGCAGAAAAATTCAGGTAAAATTAGGATGTGCGTTGACCTCTTTTACACTGCCACACATGGATGAAGTACTCTCTACTCTAAAAGGTTCTACTGTTTTCTCTACCATTGACCTGACTAATGCTTTATTACCAAGTGCCACTTTCATGAGGACAGCCGTGACCTCACGACCTTTATTACTCATAACGGACTGTTCCGTTTCTGTCGTGTACCTTATGGATTGGCTTTAGCACCCGCTGCATTTCAGAAGATGATGACCATCATCCTAACTGGCTTGTCAGAGGTTGAAAATTATCTGGACGACACCCGATCATCCATGGACGTGACATGTCTATGCATGACAAAGCACTTCAAGCGGTCTTACAATGACTAGAAGCTCAAGTGCAGCTCAATAAAGACAGTTTTTGCTTCCTTCACCCAAGGGACTGGATGTACTTTAAACTGCTTCTGGAACTGTCTGTTAGGACATCTTCGTCTTTCGAGGCTCACAGCTGATTGCATCTGCATCTCTTCGATCTGTGCTGGTCTCCATAGCACACAAAGAGAGGGAGAGGTGAGAATCAAAAAAACACCTTCGTAATCTCTGGTGGCCAGGAATGGATGCTCAGGTTCATGATGCTGTCTTTTCCTGCCACATGTGTCAGATCAATAATCCATCACATCCTGCTTTTCACCAGCTGGTGCCGCTGCCAGATGGACCATGGCAGAAAGGTTATAGTTAGGCCATTTGTCACTGCTGCATCTGACTGTAGGTTTACTATAATGGATTATTACAGCAAATGGCTGGAGTTTCCTTTACTCACAATGTCACTGTCGACTTCCTGTTAAACAATAATAAGAAATATAAGAAATATAAAACAATAAGGTTTGGTTTGCTAACATGTACAATATATATTTTTAAAGGATTTATTAATCTTTCTTAATGTTAGTAAAAATATAACTGTTCATTGTTTGTTAGTTCACAGTGCATTAACTAATGTCGACAAATACAACTTTTGATTTTGATAATGTATTACTATATATGTTAACATTAAAAATAATAAATGCTGTAGAAGTGTTGTTCATTGTTAGTTCATGTTAACTAATGTTAACAAACAAAAACTTCTTGTAAAGTGTTACCATGATGTAGATCTTCAAATAGAGGTCGGATAACAATGTAAAAGAAAGTGACCACTGACATTAAACAATGGTAATGGATGATAAATGATGGGACATTTCTGCAGTTTTTTGTAATATTATTTCATTACTCATTTTTTAATTGCCCAAATTCTTATATTTTTCACCCTTTTATAGCTTGAAGCTATGAAGGACTCAATGGTGAAGTTGGAGAAGTTTGATAAAATGCAAACGATTAAAAAATATAGAGAGATCCAGATCAAGAAGAACTTGGAAGAGTGCAAAAAAGAGCTCAAG
This sequence comes from Anabarilius grahami, assembly GCA_003731715.1. NCBI lineage: Eukaryota > Metazoa > Chordata > Actinopteri > Cypriniformes > Xenocyprididae > Anabarilius > Anabarilius grahami. The sequence goes on from RJVU01024002.1 coordinate 22,261, forward strand.
GCTACAGCACCTCCTCCAACAGTTTCTTCAGGTACGCTAAAGACCCCTATAGTCCCTTAAAGTTGGCATGAAGTGGAAGTTGAGATAGTCTTTTCTGGATAAATTATTTATAATAAACACTGCAATATTCCATAAAAATATTCCATATTTTTTAATTAATCGCAGAAATTTTCCAGTTGAACATTACACAGTTTTCTTCTGTTTTTAGGTCGCTGTGGTCTGGGCCGTATCAGTGTATCAGGACCTAAAATGTATTCCCTCACGGTATATGGCACTTCCTATCCTTACGGTGCTTGGGGTCGAGATGCAAAGCCGGCTCCAGGAGACGAGAAAAAGTACTGGCTGGTGGTGCTGTCAAGAAGTAATGTGTATGGCCACTTTATCCGCCAGTACAATACATTAAGTACTCTTTTAGTAGGTGTAGGACCATCAGATACATATATATCAAGCTCCAACCCCACAACAAACACAATTCAGGGGCCAAACATGGTCATGTACGGCAATGCGCTCTACTATAACTGTTACAACACATACTCCGTCTGTCAGTTCAACATGGCGACTCGTGCTGTCAGTACTTTACCTAATGATGCAGGTTACAACAACAAGTTTCCTTTCGCACACCTCGGCACCACATACAGCTATACAGATATGGATTTTGCCACAGATGAATCAGGTGTCTATGTTATATACGCGTCCACAAGCAACTTTGGAAATGTGATTATCAGTAAAGTTGAGACTAGCAACCCGCCTGTTTTGAGCCAAACATGGTCCACTTCTCTTCACAAAAAGACCGTCACAAACACCTTCATGGTGTGTGGTGTGCTTTATGCTACTCGTTACTTGGATAAAGAAATAGAAGAGATTTTTTACTCTTTTGACACCAAAACTAATGAAGAGCGATACGATTTGAGAATTCACATTAAGAAGATGCAGACTAATATTGAGTTTCTAAACTATGACCCCAGAGATCATCTGCTGTATGTCTACAGTGATGCCTACATTCTAACTTATGAGCTTATTTTTCAGTAAATCTCCAATTAACTTGATTTGAGACCTGCATCCCATTTCATATTGTATGTACGTACTATATAGCATGCAAGATTAGATACAACACAAATAATTGTATGTTGAAACAAGTATCTAGATTGTAATTTGTGGCCTTTTGCAGGTTTTGTAACTCAATTTGGTAGCGATCGCATCATCATCTATAGCGCAGCTGAATGGTTGCTGTTGCATCAGTGGCCAATGAGCTGCGTCTCTACATTCAAATAACGGTAGTGTTGCTGTTAGAAGTCTGCAGCGTACTTTCAGAAACCCTCCACCTTCCCCAGCTCCACCTGTATAGATTTGCTACGTTGGGTTATTTCATGTATGTTACATGTGCAGCAGCAGTAGCAGCAGCATGTCTTACATGCTCACAGCAATGTTTGTGAATATATTGGCAGCAGCAAGTCTCTGTACCATGCCAGTCTTTCCGAGAGTTGTCATGATAGAACTTTAGACAGTGACATTTGCATACATAATATTGACATAATAGGTTTCATGCAAACATTGAAACATTGAAATACTGTGAAAATATTACTGTTGCATAAATGTAATACAACCTGAATTCCGGAAATGTTGGGACGTTTTTTAAATTTGAATAAAATGAAAACTCCACCTTAAGGATTTGGTTAAAATTGTGCATGTAATTTACCTTTCCTATTGACTTGATTTCCTCTCTTTTTAACGTAACCCTTCAGGGTTTCCATGCAAAGTGAATAAAATTTAATAAAATTAAAATTTTCATAATGATATGAAATGGTTGGATATTCTTTTTATGGAAAGAAGAAAGTTGTCTTCCTATTAAGAAAATGCAGCTCAAGAACTGTGGATCCTCCTGTAGCACCCTTGGCTGTGATTTGTCCTGACTCCGTTTTGTCCAACATTTCACAGTGATTCAGTATCTGATGAACCGCAAGACCTGCTGTGAGAGGGGAGGACAGTGAGTGTTCTGTTATGTTATGATTTAATGGCATGCTTGTTTCTTTAATAAACCATTATGCATAATACATCTGAATATGCATTATCTTATCCATATTGTTATCATTAATACATTTCTGTCGCCACCAACTTCTTGGGAAGTTAATACATTTTTTATTGAACCATTATTCTTAACACTTTATTTAGACACTGAAAATTTGTATCCCTCACAACATTCAATGAAAAGCTGTACTTACTGTTTGCATGATTATCATTTAAAATTGTCAGTCTATAGTTTATACATACTATCACTTATATCCCTGTGATAATTTTCATCAAATGTATCATCTTTTTCTGTTGTATTTGCTCTTACAAAATGGAGCTTTCTCTCTAAATTGTAATATGCAATTATGATGTCATCCAACATATATGTGATGCCGAATTCAGGAAAGGGTGACTGCCCTTTAATGTAAGTTGTAAGAACCTGTGGGAAATAACAACCAAAACGATCAATAGAACTCAGTAATAAGAGATTCGATAATCAGTAGTGATGTCTGCCTTATGACAAAGAGACCTTCCACATCTAAATTAACTTTGTGTAGAAAAAGAAGGGTTTCTTTTAATAAACTTCATTTTATCTAAGGATTGTAGCAATACCTTATGTAAATAGCTTGCAATGACCAACAAACAAACAACTAATTTTTGCATTTCTGTATTAATGTTCAAAATAAATATTTTCAAAGAATATGGTCTGGTGATTTGCATTTGGGTACACATACTATCAGTGTGACTGAGATTACAAATGTCAATATACATAAATTATGATTGATTGGTAACATCTTGTATAATATCCCTATATGAACGAGAAGCAGCACTGTAAAAAATGACCGTGATTTTAACATTAAAAGACTGTAAAAATGCTGCGGTGAAAAACTATTAATTGGTTTACAGAAAGTTTCCGTACTGTATACGGTGAATAACTGTAATAGATCTAACGGTACATTTAATGTAATTTTACGGTAAAATACCGTTAAATTCACAGTTTTTGGAAGTGAAAAATAACAATTCATTGTAAAATTTACAGTGAAAAAACGTAAATTGACATTCCCACAATTCCCTGCGTGACACTTCACATTTGATATATTTTAGTTGAAATAACTCTGTTTCTTCTTAGTTTTTCTCATTTTTTTCTAATCGGTTATGTACATTAGGGTTTTATGTTACATCTAATGTCGTTAAATTAATGTTTATTGCATTTTAAAAATGTCATGCAAGTTACCATGATGGTGTTTAGTGTGTGTGTGAATGACGCTGTGTGCACCTTCTATATGTTAGTGTTGTCCTTCTCAGCTTGTGGAAAACCTGCTTGTGCTGAACTTTGATTCATAATGTGACTCTCATCATCACTGTGTTTGGTGACTGTCAGTTTATTATAAAGGTACAAAACAGATATTAGTACTTCATTAGGTTGTTAAATTAACATTATATCAGTTAATGAAATACGTTATTTTACCGTAAATTTAACAGATTTATTTTTTACGTTGCTACTGTATTTTTTACGGTAAAGTTCTGGCAACCACAGCTGCCGGTTTTTTACCGTAAATTTTACTGGGATTTTTTTTACAGTGAGGGTTAAAATACAAATGAGAACTTATACCCTTTGGAGCAGTTGCTAATAGTAAAATCACAAAAAAGGAGCAGTATTTTGTCCATATTGTTGAGCATGTTGATCTCTGTGTTCAACAAACTAACTGGAAATTCAAGTTTGTCCATGTCTAAACCATGCCTTAAATACTGTGAGTTGTACATTTCCTTTTTTGTATAATCAGTGTAGCTGAAATGTTTTGTTCATTTGTATGACTAACTCATATAGTACCAATAGTTTTTTTGCAAACACACCAAATGTTGTAGACCCTTAATTTTTTTTAGTTTCTATCTTTATTTAACAACAGGCAGTTTGAATTGAATTGAATAACACACTGTGGTAACTCATGTGAGAAAAGTGTGTAAAATCTCTGTACTGTACAGTGCTGACTTGTTTTGCTTCTTTCTATCTATTCTATCTGTTTATCTATGTATTTACAATGCAAGTAGAGCAAGGATTGTTGTTGACATTCAGTACATAATTGTACCTTTAGGGGTACAATGGCTTGTCACTGGGGCTGTACCCTCAAGGGTACAAATTTGTACCCTGGTGATTTGTACCTTAAGAAACCAGTTTTGTTCCTTTGGTGACAATTTTGTACCTTTATTTAACAGTACAAAAATTGACCCTTCAAAAAGGGTACAAAATTGGCTTTGACAGCGTACAATCGTTGACTATAATGAGATATATATATTTTACACACACACACGCTGAATTTAAATCAGAATTTATTAAATCCTTTTCATTTTCACATTTTACAACATTTCATTTGAAACACATTTTTAAACATTCCATATGAGTCCATCTTGCCGGGTGTTAAAAAGTAACACTGAAGCAGTGTTAAAGTTAGTGAGATAATTGATTGATGATTGATTGGCGATCGACAATTAGTGGTGACACCTGATGATAATAAGCTGAATCATTGAAGAAACAACAAGAGAAAAAGAGAGAGACACAACATCTACAACTGACTTCCAGCCATTAAACATTATTACACTTATTATTAACCAGTTTGATTTGATTTCTGTCATACATCAACAAAAGTTCTTACTGAGAATTAACAGATGTTTAGATGTTGATGTTTTAATTAAAGTTTATTTTGAAGTCACCATGATGGTGAAAAGCATTTCCTTTAGTTGGGCTCTTGACTCTATTGTGTAACATTAATTTATCTCTGGCTGCTCCAATTTAGTGATTGTAAAGCACATATGCTATGGTCAGAGAAACTATGATCTGGACTGTGTTTCCCAATGTGTAAGCCAAAAGGTTATCAATTTATTTTTAGTATAGTGGCAAAATTCATTGGTGACATCCAGTACCTCAGAATTGATATAGATATTTTTTCTTTATAGTAAATCTGTTACCTCTTGAGATCCTGCAAAGCTTTCATAATCAGAAGAGTTTTCTTTTCTTTTGAAACACACACAGACATCAAGAATCAGCATATGACCCTCAACAATGGTGACAATCAAACAAAGTGCTTCATGTTGCAGTGCATGATGGGAGCCACCAATCAAAACTCATCCATGGCTCCCATCATGCATTGCTGCATGAATAAGTTATGCAGCTGAATTGTCCTGTAATTTTCGTAGATTGTTCATGTTTGCTTTATTTTTCTGTTGTTTTGTTGTGACAGTAGCTTGTTTTGTGATGTTCAGAGTTGATCTGTTTGTCAATATTTTGTATTTATTTATCATCACCGTTCTTGAGAATCATATGCTGATTCTTGATGTCTGTGTGTGTTTACATATTGAAGCATCAGTGCATAATGTACTATTCTTTAAAAAAAAAAATACAGAACTACAACCATTAATAATTAAACTACACATCAATCATATGGTCAGAGATTTAAACTCTAATAGATATCAGGCCATCACATGATGATTATATCATCATCATATTATATTGTGATCAGATCCTATTTTCTCTGATCATAATAAATGTGCTTTTTAAACACAAAGTTGGAGCAGTCAGAGAACAACTAATAAAAAAAGCTGAAGAGTCAAGAGCCCAACTTAAGCAAACGCTGACCTCTTTCATGGTGACTTGAAATGAAACATTCCATAAAACATCAATTAAGACCTTTTTTCTCTCTTTCCTTCAATGATTTTGCTTATTAACATCAGGTGTCTCCACTAATTGTCAATCACCACTCAATCATCAATCAATTAACTCATTAACTTTAACACTGCTTCAGTGTTAATTTTTAACACCCGGCAAGATGGACTCATATGGAATGTTTAAAAATGTGTTTCAAATGAAATGTTGTAAAATGTGAAAATGAAAAGGATTTAATAAATTCTGATTTAAATTCAGCGTGTGTGTGTGTAAAATATATATATCTCATTATAGTCAACGATTGTACGCTGTCAAAGCCAATTTTGTACCCTTTTTGAAGGGTCAATTTTTGTACTGTTAAATAAAGGTACAAAATTGTCACCAAAGGAACAAAACTGGTCTCTTAAGGTACAAATCACCAGGGTACAAATTTGTACCCTTGAGGGTAAAGCCCCAGTGACAAGCCATTGTACCCCTAAAGGTACAATTATGTACTTTTTTTTCTGAGAGTGTAACCAGTAACCGCATCTCTAGTAAATGCCAGTCAAATAATGCCAGCATAATAGTTAATGTTGTCGCCTACAATAATTAGTTAATAAAATTAGTGTAGGATGTAAACTGTTGAGTGTTGTACATTTTTCACCTTCCCCATCAAGGATTCCTCAGTTATCACAACTAGACACTAGAATAGGCTATAATAAATAATCTGTGGGTTTATGAATTATAATAAACATATTTGACTGCACCTATTTTGAAAGCCAATCCTATGAAATCATACCTGTTACAACAGATCTTTGGAACTCCATACACATACAGACAAATAAACAAATAAATTGGTCTCCTTGTACTCAGACTAGTGAAAACCCAACCATTGTGAAAATGTAATTCACTAAAGCAACACTGAGTTTATGAGTCAGGTAACAAAGTAAGTTTTATTTCCTGGAAAATTATCTGTGAACATCTGAGTATGTCAGTTTTGCCAAATGAACTTTAAACACACAGGTCAAAACAAGATGTTGTCATTTTCAGTTGATCATCATTTATCATTATGTCTTCTTTGAACATGAGAACATTTGAAGTGAGCTAAACTTCCTACCTGATGTGCCATTCAGTAGACTCCTGAAAAACATATTCACTGATATGTACATTTTAGTACGTAGCACACAGTGACTTGTTACTTTATTTGTTTCTTGAAAAAAAATGGCAGTTTCTCTTTGTTTAAAATATCGATATTTCAGTTTGATGCAAACAAACATGTTAAATTGTACATTAAGACATTCCTTTCATGTGAGTAGTAATAAAATTATAGTACATTTCACCATGATTAAATCTGACTTATTAATGAAAATCCATGTAATGAAAAAAGCACTGGCCAGCATATTATATAACAAGGCTATAAATACACACAAACAACAAACTGAAATACAATGACAGGCCTATACATGTGCTATAAGAGTAATGCTATGGGATCTAAGCCATTTAATTCCATTGATAATTGTATTATTATCTGTACTTTATATTATTGCCCATTTATGTTACCCATAAACCTAATTATGTTTTATCCACGTTGTCTTCAGTTGCTGAAAATGAAGTTAGAATTTAAATATTGGTTAGAAAATATTCAGATTAATAAAAATTGCTGTTATTCTTCATGCAAATCTATTATTACCAATAATAGATGTTTTACAAGCTAAAATGTTTACAGAATTAAAAAAAATATACACAAACTAAAATACTCACAAGAAGCAGAGGAGTAGTCACATGTATAGGAAGCTGCAAAGAACACAAGAAAATAAGAAAATGCAGAATTTCAGCACAGTTTTATTGATTAGTTAATATTTATAGTTTTTGCATATAATCTAATATATTTTGTTTTGGTCTATAATGTAATGTATTACCTGAATAACGCCTTCTTCTCCATATAATAATAGCAACCACAGTAAATAACACAATCCCCAATGCTAAAACCACAAGCACTGAGGAAATCACCTGCTTAAATTCTCCCTCAGGATACTCTGAAGTGTGACAATTCAAAAAGACATTCTTTCATCAGTTTGATACTGCTTTTAAACAATAGTTCAGTAATAAGTTACTTAACTTACATTTTAGACACATTTTGCCAATTATTTTGTCTGTTGAATAAATTGGTTCCAGACACAGCCAGAGAAGAATGAAGCCAATCAAGTTTGAGGACTAAAACGAACTAAAATTACCTAAAGTCCTTACCTAAAGTGACGTCCAGTTTGTTGTCCAGACTGAGGTGTGTGGCAGAGCAGGTGTATTTGTGTTTGTCTGCACTGATCTCCAGACTCTTACTCATCTGGTACGTCCCGTCACCATTGGGCAGCAGATCTCCTCCAGTGATCTCATGATCAGATACAGGCTGTTCATCTCTGAACAGGGTCAGGTTGATGTGACGAGGGTAAAATCCTGTTGCCAAACAACTCACACGAAACCCTCCAGAATCTGAGTTTGCTTTCTGAATGAGTCTGACTCGCGGTTTCACTGTTCAAAGACAAGAAAAATATAGTATCTTATTATAGTACCTTGAACTAACTACATTTAAAGAATAAGCTAACTTCAATATTGAATGAAATAAGAGAAGAATGTCGGAGACTTACCTTTCCTCTTCACTTGAGCTCCTCTTTTTTTAAGGTAATACCTGAGAGTGTTTAAGCAGCTTGGGTAGGAAAAAACTTCATGATACCACATAATTGTCTGCAGATATGGGTTATTTTCATACTCGAAATCTTTTAAAACACCCTTAAATGTAAACTTCCCATCAAAATATCGCATTTCATCTGTAGTAGATCCACTAAATGCATTCTTGATGATAAAATGTCCTGGTTTGTCGTTATCCAACAGTTCACAAAGACCCAAAAACTGGTGAACATAAAGACCTGTTTGAACAGAAAAAGAATGAAGATGTCAAAACAGACTCCATCATTCAGTCTTTTAAAGAAATTCATTTATCGTAATTAAATTAACTTTCTACCTGTATGATTTCTGTAACTTGATGTATCCACAAGAAATGCATACAAATCTCCTCCTATGGCAGTATTACCCCCCAGATTATGCAGATCATCTTCATTTGTAGTATTTCCTCTTGGAACGTAAGTATCTATCTCTGAATCATAGTATGTTATTGTCATGTCATCCAACATTAATGTGACAATAAATTCAGGAAGTTGAGTGTTTCCTTTAATGTACGTTATAAGAACCCATAAAGAGTGAGAACCTGTAAAATGTAATGTCATTAAAATAGGCTCTATAATGTAATAAAACCAAATGGTAATTTTCCTCACCCAAAATAAAACAATGACTGATAACAATGCTGAGATCTAAACTGACAATACATATGTATTAAAACTTTGCTTTTTGGCAAATCTGAAATCCTACCTGTTGAAACAGTTGGAATTGAAAGCACCCACAGAAAAACAAATAACTTGATCATCTTGTTCTCATCTCGCATGTAAATAGGAATATTGTGAGTCTTGTAAGACTAACTTTGAATGCAAACTATTTCCTTGAGCAGCAGCCTATCAATGAAAACTGAGTTAGTCTGTCAGCAGTTGTTTTAGTCCCACATGTCTTTAATTCTAACTTCTGTAACAAGCCGGTGTTATGTAAAATTCAGTTCCCATGCATGAAAAACTGTTCCAGTGGGTAGAGTATTCATGACTGTTCATGAAATTTACCCTATTGTGGGTGTGTCCTTGAGACAACGCTCACATAAATGGAACTAAAAATATTAGTTCACACTTCTCAAATTACAATGAATAGTTTGTAAAATATGATAAATCATCTGAGCTGTTTTCCCTGATTGATTACAGGCAATCAGATAAATAGGTAAGGACACAGTAGAGCGAACAATGAGCGACTAACCAGTCCAGGCTAACACAGTTTTTACTCCTTTTTTATTTCATTTGTGAGGCTTTAAATTT
>RJVU01024468.1:0-20087 GCA_003731715.1 Anabarilius grahami
CTCTTCATGTCTGCTGTCTGGCGAGTTCCCTTGTAGATTCTTTCAGCCAGCAGTTCAGCTGAGCTCTGGCCACGCACATGACAAACCTCCCTAAAGCGTGACGCTGTTACCCGGGGCTTTCGGACAGAGTGCCAATCAAGCGATGCACTCTGTTCTTTGGTGGCATCCTCTATCTTGTGTGCCATATCCAAACTTACTGCCAGTGACTTCATGTGTGGTTGTCCATGTTCACTATGGACAAACAAGCAAACAGATGTGTCAAGGCTGTAACCAACTAGTGGCAGAGGTGGCGGTGGTGGGGCATCTTGATGGTGAGTAATGTTGCGTGTTGTTGCTGCTGGCTGCTGCTATGACAGCACACTTCCATAGTAAACTTCTGAATCCACCAAAGGATCATCACACGACATCTCGACAGTGGTGACCAAAGGGGCTACAGCACTGGCAAAGTCCTTATATGCCTCTGCTACTTGGAGGACTGAGAGGTCAGGCAGCTCACTGGTGACACCCTTGTAAAGGGTACTCCTGAAATTAAAAAATAAAAGTATTAAGCAAAAAGTACATTTCCTTAGTTTTAATCTGTCTAATCTTTCATATTTTTCATTTTAAACTAAAATTTTTCAAATGTTTCATTTTATATTAATCTTCTTTAGTATGAGCTGAAGAATTTGACATGAATAGATGTTAGTGTCTTTTATACGATTAAAAAAAACATGCCCTTACAATGCTGTCTAATAGTATAATATAGTTGTTGTAATAATAAAAGATTTCAACAAAAATCTATTTGTGTCCAATTATTTACTTATTGTTTACACTTATTGAAGTGTAAATGCGTAAAAAAAAAAAAAGTAAAATACTACATTGAATAATTTTTGTGTTGTACCGTAACCCCTCAGCAAGCTTCCTCTCTTTCGGTCTTGCAGACAGAACCACCATTCTATTGACAGGACCAGACTTGACTCCCTAGAAAACACACAGGGGCCATAAAATTAATAAAATCATTATTACAACAAAATTTGGAACACTAGAATACAGTATTTCTAGATAATCACTGTCCACAGAAATGCTGTTACTGTATGTTTCCTAAAGAGCAGTGATTATGTTCATTCATAGTACTTACAAAGCTAATAAAAAAATCTACTTAAATAATGCTCATTGTATTTATTAATTTATTGCATTACCAGGTGTAATTACTGAGGCAAATCAGACACAATTATTGGTTAGTTAACCAATAGTTTTAAGCTCACTCTGGGGTCTGTCCCCATCCCCCGGGAAGTCCTCAGTTACAAGTTTATTGCGCCGAGGAATGTGGCTGCCGCATGGAGAGCAGAAGAGACACACAAAAATCTGCATCTTCCCTGCATTTTCCACACAGAACACAGATGTTACTGCATTCATTTATAGACAGACTATTCTCTACATACATATTCCCAGGAAATGGTATCCATTATTACTGTTGTTGTATTGTACTCATTGTATTTACATGTTTTATGATTTTTAAATGTTATGACCTGCAAGGTAACTTCAATTATGCCATGTTTGGTGTCTATGCGTTCGTATCGGGATGANTCCCTGGACAACAGGTTAATTGATTGTAATATTAAGATTAATGTAGCTATATCCAGTAAATCTGATTAACCGATTTACATATTCATAATTAATCATAATTGATAAATCATATTGAGTTATGAATAATTATTAATATTTCCCCTTTTGAGTTAAATCGCTACACAGTAGTTCAGTTTTTATATAATTTGTATATGCAAATTCAATTTAAAATATAGCTGCAAGCAGCGATTACCCTGGGGTTCGAGGAATTTAAGGGCTGACATCATGTGACTTCATCACATTGAAGAATATTGCAACACACAGTGTGAAATGAAAGGGCTTTAATATAATACTTAATACCCATGGGTAAGCATAAGTAAGTACATATACACACATTCAAGCCCATTTTGTTGAAGGTGTATAGATTGAAGTAAATGATGGGTGACACAATGCCTACTGCAAGTCTTCTTTTTATAAAACAATTTTCAGGTCTCTGTTATCATAATGTGGCATTATTGCAAAATGTTATTCTTTGATGTAAGTGAAGTGGTTTACTTTGAGAAATGTGATTTTAAAAGTTATAATCATGATTTTGTATTATGTACATATGAATTAAACAGTAAAACTTTTGAAAAGTGGTATAGTAGAAAGTTGAATGAGCCAATTGATAATGATCTGCTGCAATCTAGTGGTTATAATGGCCATTTTCAGGGAATTTTTTTAATTGCAATAGTTTACTAATGTGTGAGCCCCATAAATGTGACATTTTCATGCTTGTCTACAATCATATGATATATGTGCTCATCTTTTATGAAGTTCTGACCTTTCTTTTAGGATTTATAGGGTTTTTGATACTGTATATCAAGGCTGTTATAGCTGTCTAAATGCAAATTATCAATTTTTCTTGATAATTATTGACCTAGAGAGTCTAAATAATTGTACTGCAGTAATTTTATTGATCTTGCGTTTAAAACCTAGGATTAGTTTAGAAAAGTTTTTTTTTGTAATATATCAAAGCATTTTAGTAGATATGTGGTCTTCATTAAAGTTGTAGATGTAATATGAAAATGGTAAGGTTTATCAATACAAATGGCATAACTTTTTGTCATGAATGTCTATACACTGAATATAAAGAATCTTCTCCAAATTGGAAAAACTAAGACGAGTAAAAAAAAACAAAACAAAACAAAAAACAAAAAGGTGCCACTTGCGTCAAAACAACTTGTCCCTAAAATAATCATATTACTTATGCCAGACTTGTAAAATCATAAGGAAATGGTCAAGCTATCTCAGAAAAGCAATGGCAGTCTGACATTTATGTTAAAGAAAAGAGGAAATTGCTGTATCAATCACCAATTTCACCTTGTTCATTTTATTGTTTTTATTGAATCTGCTTTCTATGAAAAATGAACACAACAAAGTGGTTTAGCTGGAATAATACTATGTCAAGTACGGTTTAGTGTTAGTAAAAGGCAAATCATTTGAAAAAGAGAAAAATTGGTTTCAAGTGCAGTTTTTTTTTATTGTACAAACAGTATAACAGTAAAATTTGGTGCCTTTAATTTAGAATGGGAAAAAAAAGTGTAAAAACATTAAGTAAAGAGTTAAAGAAATGGAAAATGTTTATTTTAATAGTAAAGATGAAACAAAATTGTAAATTCTCTTTATTTTAAAGACTAAAAAGTTAGAAAAAAAAGTGAAGTATGGTATGAAGAAAATATTTGCACTGTTACATTTACATTTATGCATTTGGCTGACGCTTTTATCCAAAGCGACTTACATTGCATGATACTATACATTTGTATCGGAGTATGTGCAATCCCTGGGATCGAACCCATGACCTTGGCATTGCTAGTGCCACGCTCTAACCACTGAGCTACAGGAAAGCTATACACTGTTAAGTTTCTATATATAACTATTTATAAAAAATAGAAATAGAAAACTTAAGAAAATATATTGTGTACTTGTAAATAGTTGAACGTTAACATAGAACAATAACCTATCAAGTATACTTTGTAACGTGTAAACAATTTAAAGAATGAAATGTCTTTGAATATTGCATTTGTCTAAAAGTTCAATGTGTGCACATTCAGTAGAAAAATTTAAAACAAAGTTACACATTTGTGCACTTTAAGTTTTAAATAAAAATGTTCTATAGTTTAATAGTTGAAAAGCAAAAAAAAAAATCATTCTTGATCATTCATGTATTTTAAATAGACTATAAAAATTATATACAATTTAAAATTCTACCTATAAAATAATAGGCTATTCTGTTTCTAGAGCAATAATATTTTTGAAACTGCAAATTCAGTAGATAAACTCAATATAATATGCCACTAGAAACAACTCTAAAAACGTTCATAAACCATCCTGCCATTTTAAATAAAGGGTTAAACTAACGTTACTGGAGATCGATTGCTGCAGACAGTGCTCTGTAATTAATTAGAGTAGGCTACCATTAGTTTTATCCTGCTAATTATCATTTTATACCCATAAAAATAATTAGTAACTGCAAGATAACGATCACCTGCTTTTTCCCGTCATACTGAACGATAGGCGTGATATCTTAACTAATAACGTTTATTAATTAGCTTATGAAGCCCACAATTAACATTACCGAGAAAAGTTCAGTGATCCGTCAGATCCCGTAGGTCGGTTAGGACAGTTTACTGCTGAACAGCTCATTTTGTCGGTGTGAAATAACACAGGAATTGAAAATTAATAGTTATTTATTTATCTTCAATCTCCCCTCGAAGCTCCGACAGTCCTCAGAGCAGCTGTCAATCAACTGTGAATCACGACGACACGCCCCGTTTCTATAGCACCAAATTGCTAGCTAAAATCAAACTGATCACAAAAACGAACAATTGAATATAAATCAGCGTGATAACAACTACCTTAAATGACCAGAACCATCTTTCGGAAAATTTTATTTGAACCATAATTTATTTTGAACTTTTCACTGAAGTCTCGTTTGTCTGCATTGAGAGGGCGGGGTTTATGACATGTACTGCATCCAGCCTCCAGGGGGCGATCAAAGAGCCCGCAGCTTCACTTTTCACGACATATGAGGCACACCCGATTAGGCCTAATTCAAGTAACCCACATTTTTCTTATTTTGCTTTCAGCCAAGTTACATATTTTTGATTTCTCTTTTATATGGTGCACCCACTTTACAGATTTTTCTCGACAAAGCGAAACAGACAATAGAGATACAAAAGCAGAAGATTCTTCATCTTCAGGAAAAAGTTGACTCTCTGACAGATGACAAAAATTTTCTCAGATCAAGATTGGAGGATGGTACGTAATAGGGTCATGAACTTGCTTTAACCCCTTAAGACCGGATGGAGCGTCGGCGCTCCCATTTGCGTGTCTCTCTTTAAGAGCCAATAAAAATTGAATCCATATAGGTAGTACAAAAAATCTTTTTGCATACAAAACCAGAGACTTTAAACTTTCATATCAAGCCTCCTACATGCTTGGCTAAAAACATGTCTCTCATCTTTCCGGGATGCAGTGTGTATCCAATGTTCCCGGACCCATCCATGTTGGTTTTCCAACGTGGAATAACACAAAATAGATGTCATTTTAAAGCTTAGAATCATCTCATCTTTTTAATGCATCTAACCATTTTGATAAACTTCAAACGAGTGCTGAGAAGTGCCTCTAAACCGGAGTTTACCGCCCGTTGGCACCACCTGGCTGCGGTAAAATATTCTTTATGCTATCACCACGAACTTTGAACCAGATGCAGCTCACATATAGGAGAGCATCACCAAAAAATTATTTTTAAGCGATCTTATTGTGTTCCTGAGTTATTCCGTCAAATAATAAAAAAAGAAAATTATTTTAAAAAAAATATATATATTTTTTGTCTTTTATCAGCTGTTTCTTAGCAAGAAAATGTCCAAATGTAGTGTCATTTATATTTTCTTAAAATTTAAAATGTTTTCTATCAAATGATATCTACCTTTGGACTCTCCTTGCTAGAGTTTTGGAGTTATGAGTCTTTACTTTTGTGTGTGTCGCTCAGAAAAAAAATAACTCTAAAAAAGCCTTCAGGTCTTAAAGGGTTAAAAACAATTCTGCCAGTTAGTATGTTGCAATGTTTAATTAGAAATACTTTCATCAGACAAGAAAGGCTGTGGACCCTGGAAAGGCTGGTGACATTAGCCCCTTTTGCACTGGGTAGTTATAGGAATTTGGTTTTAGGAACAAGCCACCAGGGAGGACTATCATTCATCAGACTATCAGTTCATTATTTAGAACTAAATGTTCCTCTAGGGCAGTGGTTCTCAAACCTCTCCATGAAGTACCCCTAGCACTGCACATTTTGTATCTCTCCCTATATATGACACATCCACTTCAGGTCTTGCAGTCTCCACTAATGAGCTGATGAGTTAAATCAGGTACGATAGATGAGAGAGACATACAAATTGTGCAGGGCTGGGGGTACTTCACAGGTTTGAGAACCACTGCCCCAGGGCCATTTTCCTAGTTGCATTCGCACCGCCAGTTGGAACTCCAAAGTGACACAAGCCATACTTGTTGTGACTTATTTTGACAACGCTACAAAAGCCAGAGCCTGAGCACATGGCGCTTCCATTCTCCTCATTAATTTACAATCCGTTTAACAGTCCTGTCTAATATGTTATTAGATGGAACTCTTATACAAAGAAAGTAATCAGTATATGAAAAAGTATGTGTTTGCCGTGTGGTTGATGTCCAGTGTCACTAGCTGAGGAGATATAGATAATCATGTTTTGCTCGGTCACCTCAAACTTGCTTTGGATTTTATCCTAAGTGCAAGGTTGAGAGGTCCATCTATCACTGTTTTCCATGTTCGTAGTTAGGTTAGCCAGTCAGCTTACACTTACGTCACTAGTAGTTCCCGTTGTGCTGGGTTAGACCCTACTCTTAAGTAGGGTCATTCCCAGTTCCTGCAGTGTGAACACGCCAAAAAGTGAGTACTCCTGCCAATAGTCATGGGAACTATAAAAGGTTCTTCTAGTGCAAAAGCCCCTATTACCCTATGCTAAACTGTAATCCTTCTTAAAACATATTTACAACAAAATGAATGTTGACAGAAATACAATTGTCATGCATGCCCCCATTGCTGAGTTGGCAATTGCAAATCCTGAGGAGTACAAAGCTATGAGAGCAACCTTTAAAAAGGGAGAAAGCATCCAAAAATGTTCTGGTATCTGTCTTGCACGGTGCCTTGCTCAGCCTAATGTAGACATGATCAAAAAATTGAAAGAGAGCAGGGGCCTTCTTGACATCTCAAAGAAGTAAGGTATATATTGTTCCCTAAAGGGATGGATTTATAAACAATTCTTGCTTCTAGAGCATGTTTGATTTAGTTTACCTTAAAGTTAATTAATACATTAACTACCATGCAGGAACTAACATGTAATTAAGGTAGTGTTATTCATGCAGTAGTTCATGTGACTCATGTCGTAGTTAAGTTAGTTCTTCATTAGTTCTTGATTAATACATGTCTTAACTCATTATTAGTTCATAGTCAAGTAATTATTAATTCAGGTATTAGTACATGATGATTCATGTACTGTTATTGTAAAGTGTTACCGTTTTTCCTTTTCTCTGTATCCCCACATGTTCATGGTTCTGTATTCTGTAAAAAACGCGGGGTAGCCACGTCCTGTGCCAACAAAAACGTCTTTTAGGCCAACTCTTTGTACACGAACAATGTTCTCAATGCTCGAGTTCATGTGTAGGGACCCTTATAATACTACAAGCAAAGTGTCATGTTGTGTCGAGCCTTCTTGATATTCAAAAAATATCTATTTTGATGTGTATTTGCAGTAGTTCTAGCTGCTAGTAGTGCCCCTAGCGAACCCATTCAAAAAGCCGTTAGACCCTAACAACAGTCAATCTTAAAAGTGCAGTTTTTGTCGTCAATATCATTTTAAACGAACATTTGACTCCAGTACATTCACAAAAAGACCCTAGAATGCATTTTGGCAACTGTTTTGCTTTAAGTTATTAAACAACTACCCCGAACTTCTGATAGCACATTAGCAAATCTGATGTTAAAAAAGAAAAATTAATCCCGAACTCGATGAACTCGCCAGCGAAATAGTCGTCTTGTTGTGGAAAGTAAGGTTGAATCATCATTTCTCGCTGCCAGCTCCTGTCTTGCCCGGGCTGCAGCATTAAAAAGACGATTAAAAATTCCTTCGCCCTCTGGCTGCTCCGACGTGGTGCTAATCAGTGCTAATTACAAGTTAACAGGTGCGTTTGAATGATTAGAACAACAACACGCTCTGCTCCCGCCTAAAGTGCGATGCGGGCCTAATTTGCATAAAGATATCTGCAACGTCATTTCGCCTAGTCAAAACTCTAATTCAAGATATCTGTAACTTGATAATAGATATCTACAATTAAATTATGACTATCCCTAACTCCAGTTTGAGATATCTACAGTGCCATTTTGACTAGTCATAATTCCACTTACAGATATCTACAACGTCATTTCGCCTATTTAAAACTTAATTTAAGATATCTGAAAAGGATATCTTGAATTGAGTTGAATTAAAGATATCTTGAACTGGAGTTATGACTAGTCAGAATCAAATTGTAGATATCTCAAACTGGAATTACAGATATCTACAATTCAGTTACAGATATCCGTAATTCACATAGTGGATATCTGCAACTGAATTGTAGATATCTGTAATGATAAACCCCATACAAATGAATGGCAAAAGTGATGTCATTTGTCCTAGGAAGAATGTCTTTGTGGATATCTGAAATGACAATTATGGATAGGAAGAATGTAGTTGCGGATATCTGAAATGTTCTTTTTGACAAGGCAAAACTGAAATACAGATATCTGCAACACGTATCCAGTCTAGCTTTTAAATGTTAAAATGGCTTGCCATACGCCTCGCCGTCGCGAGAGGTTTTTGACACACGTCAGCATGACATCAGAGCAAGACGGCCCACCCTCGGACACATTTCTAACCGGTATGCATCTCGCGGTGATCACCGGTGACCGGTTCTGCGCAGAATTTGCTCATCTCAAACGAGCCTAATATCAGGAGTCTACTCTATAGGATCACGTGATGATGATGATGAGGTCACTGCAGCTGAGAGGATTAAATGACGTGGAACCGAAACCTAATTTTCCTCAAATCCAGCTTTCCTCTGTAAAAATACATTGATCTCATGAGCAGAAGAGAGAGACAGATTCGAAGGGAGCGTCTGCAAAGTTGCTACAAAAACCAATGTTACACACTGATGTCGCCACATTCTGTTCATAGGCTACATCACTGCTGTCCTGATAGTCATGCTACAACACTTACTTTGGGAAAATATCTTTTTGCAATTTTTTTAATGATTTTTTTGGTGAAAAAATATTGAATAATATTGTGAAATAACTTCACTGTAATACACTGCATTGTTTCCAAATTCAGTTCACACATCACTGCTGTCCTGATAGTCATGCTACAACAGTTAGTGTGGTAATATAGTCTGTGCTTTCCCTACAGTTGTTCACACTGTATGATTTATGATAAACAAAATTATGAAAAAATAAATTTTTCGTAAATAAGTGTTGTAGTACACACACACACATACACACACACACACACACACACACACACACATATATAATATATATTATTATTAGTAGTAGTAGCATTAGTATTATTATTTATTGCTTCTTTTTCTTTTTTGCAGAAGTCCAGTGAAATTGAGTAAGTCCTCCTAAGGAAAAGAGAAGGTTGATATTAAATTTAATTCAAGGTCGAAATTGTCTGTTGTTCAGAAGCTTTCCTTTGCTTTTGATCAACTGACTGGTGATGATGATCAGAAGAGGACACTGGAGGAAATTTTTCAAGTGTTTTATTTATTTATGTAGTATGTTTTGATTAAAGTTGTTAGTAAGCTCATGTGTAAAACAGAACAAAATTTAGAAGTTGAGTAAAAGTTTATTTTAGTTATTATTTGCGTATGTTAATTGTTTGTATGTCAAGTAGGCTTTGGAATTGATTTGGGTTTTATTCTTAGCAATAGTGCTGGGTAATTAATATTTTTTATTGCAATACTTATTATTTTGTGTATAATGAACTATGTCAACAATAGTTAATGTTGGGTTTGGAGGGACAATGTTTTGCCGATTTGAGCTCAAATGTGAAGTCAGTACACTTCATTAAGATAATGAAGGTCTTCAGAATTAGTGTAGATGTAGGTTAGTTTTTATAGTAGTTTTGGTGCTAAAGTCACTAGGAAATTGTTACTTTTGCAGCAANACAAATAGATTCTTTGAATAAAAAACAAAAACAATAAAACATTTTGTTAGGGCCCAGTCACTGCTGGGCCTGTGTTTTCTTGTTTTGTTTGGTTTGTAGGTATGACGTTCGTGGGGGTGTGGTTTTTTCCACCTGAGGCTCATTATTACTTTTTATTTTATTGTAACTGTTTTAAATTAACACTTCAAAACTGAAGTTAACAGTGAAACTCTGGAAAAACTCTACTGTTGGGTGCTCCCAGTGGGACGGTTCCTTGAGCTTCCCGTATAAGCTGTCAGGCTGAACCACCGTATTGCATGTTTTATAATTTCATCATCAGTGGCGGCACGTGATACATGGCTCTTTCTCACAGCACCTGTAATACACAAGTAGATTTTCATTTTTAAAAATCATTCACTTTGAAGCTACCAGTTTTTTTTTTAAGGATACACATAACCACTGCCTTTAAAACAAAAGTGTACAATCTGACATTTATAGGTACACTATGTAACTTTTGGTGCTCTAGCGGTTAATAAACAGAACTGCATGCATCTTGCAGAAGAACATTGTAGCCGGAGCTATTTCTCTCTAAGTCTATAATGAGTCACGCAGATACTGTGCTTCTAGCAGCGCTGTCGACCAGAACCAGTCTAAAATAGTCCCAATATGAACTCGCTCGTTACATATATTTTGAACAAAAAAAAAAGTTGCAAAAAAAGAAATGTGCTTATATTTTTTAGCCAGGCAATATTTATTACATTTACTTACACAGGAGGAACTTCTTGAACTCCATCTGGTTGAATGCTTTTTTTCCATTCACACCTTTCCAGTTGATCCTCCTCCCAACATCATCATGGAAATTGCGGGAAAGGATGTTCCATGTGACACGTTTTGTGTCCTGGCCCCCAACAGTTGCAAGGGAGGAAATTTAAAATGTAACAAAAATCCTGTCAATTTCTTATAAATAAAGGGGTTAGTTCACCCCAAATTGAAAATAATGTAATTTATTACTCTCCCTCATGTTGTTCCACACCCGTAAGACCTTCGTTCATCTTCGGAACACAAATTAAGATATTTTGATTAAATCCAATGGTAAGGCCTGCTTTCAAATCAATGACATTTCCTCTCTCAAGATCCATAGAGGTACTGAAAACATATTCAAATCAGTTCGTGAGTACAGTGGTTCTACCTTAATATTGTAAAACAACAAGAATTATTTTGCGCAAAGAAAACAAAACGACTTTTCAACAATGCTTCAGTGTTTTACGAATCGAATCAGTGACTCGAATCTCCTATCAAACCGCTAAACTGCTGATATCACGTGACATTGATGCTCCGAGTCACTGATTCGATTCGTAAGCAGTGTTTTGAATCAGCAAATCACTATTGTCGAAAAGTCGTTATTTATTTTATTCTTTTTTAGTGCACAAAAAGTGTTCTTGTCACTTTATAATATTAATTTATTATCTAATTTAATTAGAGGAAGTGTCATTGATTTGAATGCAGGTCTCACTGAGCCATCGGATTCAAAACCAACAAACGTCAAATAATTCACATATAACCTGTAGCTGAGGCTTGGCGTCGCCCTCCTCGCCTCCCCCTCGGCTTGCCACGACCTACAAAGACCCTTTTAGAGGTCCGTGGAGGGTCTCCTCCAGAGCCTGACTCTTTCCTCTCCAAAGCTGCTCTCTGTGTGTTGGAGTGAATATTTCTTGTAAGACTGATGTTGTTAAACGTACTGGAACCAAAAGAAATGTAACTAGTGAAAAGAAAACACAACATAGTAGTAAGGTGTTAACGGCTTGAATGAGCCTGGGCATTCTTCCAAAATATATTCCCTCATTTACTTATGCCACAGAGCATGATAGGATGTTAATTGCTTAACTCAATCATGCAATAAACCTGTCTGAAATCTAATACACTCATCCTTCCACATTGATTATGTTTTTACTTCAATTTGTCCCCCATCTGTATGTTCAAGTATAAAATGATTGAGGTGTATAAAAACTCTAACCCTGGCTTCAGCTAGAACGTGGTCATGTTTCAGTTCAAGAGCCATGCGTCTCCTCTCTTGGTAATGGGGGTCATGTGAGTCAAGGATATGTCTGGTGGCCATTGCAACACAGACAGACAGACAGAGACAGATAAGACAGACAAGTAGACAAAGACAGAAAGAGAGGAAAAATTGAGAAATAGAGAAACTGAGATAGATAACAGATAGAGATTGAAGAGATGGATAGAAATATAGATGGACAGAGAGGTTGTGAGAGATAGAGATAGAAAATGATGAAGATAGAGGTTGGCTCTTAAAAGTGCCTTTGGGTTTTGGGAATCAGGTGTTTCTATAGGGTGAAGGTGAAGTTTGACAGGATCTGCAGGAGAACAGAAAATGTTAATTATAGTGAAGGCTAGATATGTTGAAAAAAGGTTTAAAATGTGTACCCCGATAGTGAGCGATACCCATTTTCTTAAAAATATTTAATAAATCAATAAAGTTCACGTTTTTCCCATTTTCTGTATGACTGCACAAAAGGCGCGTCTTTTTTCTTCTTTTTTTACTGTTAATATGGAAACCATTGGTCGGCCTTTAATTCTTTGCTCTAACATGTAAACCATGTGAGTCTAATGTCAAAGAAAAGCATCAATTATAACATTTAAACAAGTTTGATCATTACATTCAAGTCTCGTGGCTTACCTGAGAAGTGGTTTGAGCGCAATGAAGGAGAATTCGCGGCCTGCAGAAATCACCCAATCACGAAGCGGACTGGCTCCGTCTCCATAGCAACGGATGCTGAGGCTCACGGGTAATGCGGGCGTCGACTAATTAATTTAATTTATTTTTTATTTTATTTTAATTTTATTAATAAGCACAACTAAATTCCCCGTTCTCACAATAGAAGGAGAATCGAATAAAACGGATGGTCATGACATCGTATTGTTGAATTATCAAGCACACTTTCGTGTTTATGTGTTGAAAGAAAGATGAGGATCTCATTAAAAGAGAATCGGTGGGTCATCAGGTAGTTTTATCTACTTTAACATAGTAAAAGTAGATAAGGCTCATGGGTACTGTAATATTTAGTCTACTGTTCGATTTGACGCACCAAATAGATGGAAAAACGGCATTTCTCAGAAAAGAAACCGTAGCACAATGGTTAGTAGCCTACAGAATATAAAGCAATAAACACAAGGATAAAATCTCCTGGTTAAATGTTGAGTAATGTAGTGCCTAAAGTTTAAAAATGGATAACAAATGAGAAAAAACAATGCTTCCGAGTGGCAGAAAGAAAACGTGGTGCAGACACGAAAGATGCCTCCTATTGAAATACATTAGATGGAAAGTCGTGCTGAGTGACACGAAAAAAAAAGGAAATTCGTGTCCACGAACACGAACCAATAGATTAAATTTCGTGACTATGTCACGAACTGCCGTGAGACTGGGTTGGTACTGTACACTCATAGAGAATGTGTTTGAATATTAAATACGCTTCTCGTCCGGTGTGTGTACACTCATAGAGAATAATGTGTTTGAATATTAAATACGCTTCTCGTCCGGTGTGCGACCCCCTTTAGCCGCGGCTAGAGAGGCAACACAATAGTTGAGTTATGTTAACCAGCTGCTCTGTGCTTATCATATTATACAGTGCTCTACGGGCTTAAGTAGTGAGAGTTAAGGAAGCGTGTCAAGTCTTCAAATTGTTGCTAACATCTATTGCTATGTTTTCTCCAGGTCATTTTAAATGGACAGCTTTGTCGCTGATAAGCTAACTGAGTGGCGGCTGTCTGAGCTGATAGAGAATTTTAGAGGTGAGCGTTTTACTCTTTCAAGGGATCGTTCACCCAAAAATGAAAATGTGATGTTTATCTGCTTACTCCCAGGGCATCCAAGATGTAGGTGAGTTTGTTTCTTCAGGAGAACACAAATGATGATTTTTATGTCTGTCAGTCTTATAACGCGAGTCAATGGTCACACAATTTATAAGAGTCAAAAAATATGCACAGACGAATCCAAATTAAACCCTGCGGCTCGTGACGACACATTGATGTCCTAAGACACGAAACGATCGGTTTGTGCGAGAAACCGAACAGTATTTATATAATTTTTTACCTCTAAAACACTACTATGTCCAACTGCATTCAGCATTCGCTTAGTGAGGTCTGATCGCGCTCTGATGACGGAAGTGATGTCTCGCCCATATACTTCAATGAGTGCAAGACATCAATTCCGTTGTCAGAGCGCGATCAGACATCAACAAGCGAATGCTGAACGCAGTGGGACATAGTGGTGTTTTAGAGGTAAAAAATGATATAAATACTGTTCGGTTTCTTGCACAAACCGGTCGTTTCGTGTCTTAAGACATCAATGTGTCGTCACGAGCCGCAGGGTTTAATTTGGATTCGTCTGTGCATGTTTATTGACTCTTTTTAAATTGTGTGACCATTGACTCGCATTATAAGACTGACAGACTGCAACGGTTGGAGTTAAAAATCATCATTTGTGTTCAACTGAAGAAACAAAGTCACCTACATCTTGGATGCCCTGGGGTTGAGTAATTAATGACTTATTTTCATTTTTGGGTGAACTATCCCTTTAAATGTGTCAGTGCAAGATTTTTTGACAGTCACAACTTCTTCGACAGTGGGGAATGCATATCTATAATAACCCTTATAGTTAAAAGATACTTGTGCCTTGTCTTTATGCTGTTATGGATAATAATGGGCCTGATATTCACCTTTGCATTAATGTCATTATTACACTTGTTAATTAAAGAAAAGATGGACAGTATAGACTGTCATTCACACAAAATGGGTAATGCTGCAAAAAAACAACAGCATTCCCTTAAAAGTGATTATTTGTTAGCTTGATAATCAAAGAGTGTCTGGTGAGTGGTTCACAATTGTCTCGACTTATTAACAATACTCATGTTGTGTTGTTTTCTGTCTTTCAGGTGAAGACAGAGATGAGGAGGCATTTCTCCTCTTAGATGAGGATACTATCAAAAATCTTGTCCCTCAAGTTCAATCCAGTTATTGAATGTTGTCAAATGTTTGAGAGAGAATGAGTTGTTTATTTTTCTATTTTTTCTAATGTTATTACAGTGTGACCTAAAATAAATAGGTCCAAGTGTGTAGAGTTTATGTAGAGTTTAATTTAATTTAATGCAATAAAAATTTAAAAGTGCTTGATGTGTGTAAGTGCCTGAAGTTTTATTTTCTGAAATAAGGCATACTGGCATAGCAACCCAAGTTAGGTTATTTTTGACCTTTGACCTTTTGTTAAAAAGGGACCTACTAATTTCTGGGTTATTTCAACCCAGATATTGGGGTTGCTCTTTTGACCCAGAAGTTGGGTTATATTAACTACAATGTTGGGTTATTTTAACCCAACATTTGGGTCAGGTATTTAACCCAGAAGTTGGGTCAAAAAGAATAACCCATTTTTCTGGGTTGAAATAACCCAGAAATTAGTTGGTCCCTTTTTGACCCAGGAGTTTTTAGTGTGTAATAATATAATTAGCATCAAACAAACTAATTTTTTTTTCTCATTGAATAAAGATTACTTATTACACGAAAAGGTTCCAAAATTTGGAACAAATTATTAAAGGGATAGTTCACCCAAAAATGAAAATTTGATGTTTATCTGCTTACCCCCAGGCCAGATGTAGTTGACTTTGTTTCTTCAGGAGAACAGAAATGATGATTTTTAACTCCAACCGTTGCAGTCTGTTAGTCGTGAAAAAGGAGCCAAACAACTGTAATAATGTCTCCATGTGACCTCTATCCATATTTTTTTTTTTTTGTAAAAGTTATTTCCATATAAATGCCTGATTTCTGCTGTGGTATCCCTAGAATTAGGGGTTACGCTGCATTCACAGTGTCCTCTTTGCTCATGTGTGGTGTGAGAGCGCCATGACCATTTTTTTGGCTCAGCATACCAGCATTTCAGCAAGATTCATAAAGAAGTCTGTCAGTCCAAGAAACAGGTAAAAACATTTTGTTGAAAAAAAGCTGAATTTGTGAATTAAAATGCTGTCTTAAATAACTCGACAATCGAACACAGGGGATTATGGAAAAAAGTCAATGGGACCTCAAAAAAATTAGGTTCCAGAGAAGGAGACTCACACGCCTGGATGAATTTGTGCAGATATATCAAAGAATGCATGATGCACAGCTCCGGGAATATGAAGACACAGAAAGATCAAGAAAGAAAGTAAGGAAATATTTTTGGTATTTGCACCTTTTACAAAACTTTGTCAATATAATGTCCCATAAATTCTCGAGTATACATTTCCTAAAAATAGAAAAAATTGTGTGTTATATGTGCATATAATACATCTCTTCCAGTCCTTTTGAGCTGAAATGGAACAGTGGGAAAAGAAAAGTTAGAAACTGGAAAAGAGTTTCCGTTTCTCCACCTGTGAAGGGTCTGCCATTCAAACATGTACTCTTAATTACATTTACATTTACATTTACATTTATGCATTTGGCAGACGCTTTTATCCAAAGTGACTTACATTGCATTATACTATACATTTGTATCTGAGTATGTGCAATCCCTGGGATCGAACCCATGACCTTGGCATTGCTAGTGCCATGCTCTAACCACAGAGCTACAGGAAAGCTAATTAGAGGGTATAATAATAATAATAAGAGTAATAATAAACTGTTACAAGTCTAGAAGAATGTGCTGTTTAATTTACAATTATTTGTTTAAAATCAATTATGTATTTACTAAAAATCATATGAATCAAAATTGTGTGTGTTTGTTTGTTTGTCAGGAGAAGTCTTCGAAGGCACCCCCAAAAGTATATGAGGAAAAACAAGAAGTCGTGATCCAAAATCAGGTTTTGTTTCTAAATATTTTTCATATCTGAATTATTAATTGGTCAGATGGCAAGTGAATTGTTTAACTATTATAGCAGTACAGCTTTTCAAGACATTGTCAGCAAATTGTGTAGATACATTTATCTACACAATTTGGATAATCAGAAAGTCAATCATAGACATATTAATTTTGAATGATAAAAATGTAAATTTAATAAATGACAATCATAACAGAATAATACAGACAATAATCAATCAACATCAAATATTTCTGAAATATTGAAGTCCCAAAATATCATTATTATTATTAGAATATTGCTAATAATCTTAATCACACTTTAGTAAAATCTTAATAAAAGTTTAATAATCTTAATAAAATCCAAATATAATGTTAATCAAGTATAAGTATAAATCTATAAGTATAAGTCTGAGTCAAAGGTTCTTGCCTAAGAACAGAGTTGACAAGATCTCGCTGATATGCAAAGAGCAGAAGCTGAGTCACTATCGAGAGAGGTCAAATAGTGACTGAAAATAAGGAAGAAGTAGGGCCCTTCTTTATACCCAAAAACCAGACATCATTAAAACACAAAAGACGTTAAAGTGAGTCAGAAATAATATAGCTGTCTCTGCACTTCGCAGGTACAAAGTACAGTCTGTCAAGCAATTAGATGGACCAACGAGGTATTAATTCCTCTTTTCGTGGAAATCAAATACAGTTGTGAAGACAGGGATCTATTATAATATATACTTTGGCCCTTGTGCTAGTTACGTGTGTCTCCTATTTTGCAGACATAACCTTTAAAATATATTTGTACGTTAGCACTTCTAGCATTTACATATGCCCAAAATAAACCACAAAAAATGTGTACATGCACAGCAGTTTTTAGAAAAACATACCAGTCAGCAACGAAGCCCTTAAAAGGCCTTTTCATAAGAAAGACAGTGTACATTTGCGTTAAAATCTTCAAACAATAAATGACTATAATATTATTGACTTAATGATTGATCATGGGCAAGAAAAATATTTTCATTTTCAATCTTCACTCAAATATATATTATTTCTATAAAAATGTGATTGAATTGTTAAAACATAAACATAATTCTCTCTTCGCCTGCATCAGGCCCTCACATTTATCTTGTGGTTTTCTAGAAGGTCCCGATCCAAACTCAGCACTGACACTGCTGTGCCATGTTAAAAAGACACTTAATAGACTAAGATCACACACAACATTTCATGTTTACATAGCATCACATTTGAATTGTAAGTGGCATAAAAACCTATCTTCTTTATTTACAGAAAGGTCCAGTGAAGAACATCAGGAGAAGATGGTCAAAAATCGAGGGGCCAATCTGGAATCATTTAAATCCTTCAGAAATAACTGCTCCAAGAAGACTATCCAGGCCACCAAAAGTAAACATGCTGCAACAAATCAAATTCACCAGGATTTCTGGTTGACCTGTGATGTCTTCGACCTGGCCGGCTACATCATGGCAAAGGACAGTGCTCACATTGATGGTTTCAGTCAGTTCTGCCCTTTAGTGCCACTGCAAATGGAGGGATTGTGGGAACTTCACAAAAAACATTGTGCAGATATTGCACATTCGGCAAAACCACTGGATCACAGTCAATAATGTATTCTGTGATGAAAATCAGCTCTCTGTATGCGACAGTAAAAGTGCTCCTCTGGACCCAAGAACCCTTCAAACACTGTCCTGGAAGGTAAGGCTACAGTCAGATCATTTTGATGTCCTGCAGCCAGCTGTGCAGCACATTTGAGCAACTGTGGCCTGTTTGCAACAGCATTTGCATATGCTTTATGCAAGGGTCATCCACAAGAGCTGTGCATGTTTAATGAGGGCAGGCTTAGGGCACAGCTGTATTCATCATTAACGAAACAGAGCATCACATTTACCATAAAAACTCGAGAGGGTGAAGCTGAGCCAAACGTGACCAAAACTGAAGTACCAGTTTACTGTGTTTGCCGAACAGCTCATTACAAGGAGCTCATGGTACAGTGCTCCAAATGACAGCAGTGGTATCACATGCGTACAGATACCAAGAACTGTGATTGGTAATGATCAGGTCTGGCAATGTGTCACATGCCACTGATGGACATTATATGAGGTTGCATTTCTAAAAACTAATTTTAAGGAATGCCACATTGGATGGAACCCTAAAAAAGAGTGCAATAAGAAGAAAGCTTTGTTATTTTTTATATTTTATTTTAGGAATATTTTAATTTATTTGTACTTTTTAATTAAAAGTCACGGCTGTATTTTAAACTTCCATTTCATTTATTTTTATTTTACATTTATTTTTCTCTTGTTTTTGTTTGTTTGTTTGTTTTATTTAAAAACAATAGTGTGTAAAGTATAAAGTACAGTTTAAAGAGAGAAATACAGATCTCTATTTATGTTCTAAAAAGGAAATCAAGGCATTATTTGTCCAACCGTGAAAGATGCAAATTAATTAATTGTTTTCAAAACTGTACAGTAAAATTATATGACAATGAGGACAGTAATAGCTAGGGTGACCCTGAACAAATATCAGTTGACTGAATGAGCAAACCTACTTTTTACAATATTTTTTTTAATTTCTTTTTTATTGTGTGTGTGTATATAATATATATAGGGTTCTAAATTAACACCCGCCAACCCACCAAATGCAGGTTAAAATTCATTTTGGAGGGTGTTGATAAAAATTTACTAGCCAGTTTGGCCGGTGATGCATGAGGCACTGTTCTCGGTCATTTATCCCCCTGGCAGCACTTCCTACATTTCCCATGAACACTGTGCTGTAATGCTACGCGATGACGTTTGCGCACAGTTTGCAGTGAAACTATTGCAGAGAAACCATGGGAACGAAAGGAGCGTCCATCAGAAAACACAAGGAAGAAGAAGAATGAACGGAGCCAGAGCAGGGAGCATAGACTGAAAGAGGAGGGAGTTAGCTAGTAAAGGAAAAAGTAAAGATTAAACTAAATGCGGCGGTGGTTGGAGAGGAGAAGAGGAATGAGGCAGGGGATGAGGATATCGACATGGAACAAAAGGAACAGAGGGTGGCTCAGATTCTGATGGCACTTCTGAAGAAGAAGAAGAGCTCTGAAGACGTGATTCAAATGAAAGATAGATGAAATGTTCGCACTTTGTGTTTTTCATGCCAACAATGTTAATAAAATGATAAAATGCACTCATAATTTCTCTTATTTTCACCGGAAAAAAATTTGGCTGGTGGAAATTCTGATTGGCTGGTAACTTTAGAAAGTTAACAGTCACATTGGCTAGTGATCAAAAAAGTTAATTTAGAACCCTGTATATATACAGTACAGACCAAAAGTTTGGAACCACTAAGATTTTTTATGTTTTTAAAAGAAGTTTCGTCTGCTCACCAAGGCTACATTTATTTAATTAACAATACAGTAAAAAACAGTAATATTGTGAAATATTATTACAATTTAAAAT
>RJVU01024579.1:0-26136 GCA_003731715.1 Anabarilius grahami
CACTGTCTTGAGCGTGTTGAGCTCCAGGTTGTTAAGACCAAGTTTTGGGTGTCTGCTTAAAAACTCCTTTAATTACCTGACTGCCCATGCCCTCTACTGGTAACCACTTCACCAGGTACATATATTTGGGTGGAAAATGTCAAATGAAAACGGGTGTTTTGGAGTGAAAAGCATTGATTCCTACCTTTATAAAACGTGAGTCGGCAATATATAATATGAAAATGAAGTATACCTGGGCCCTTAGAATGACCCAGGCCAGGGTTAACTATTTTAAGTGTGAAAAGCTCTATTAATGAGGTAGAGAATTTAGAAGTGATTAATTAACTACTTATTGATAAAAGAATGATAATAATCACCTTAAACAATATTAACAGCTTTAAGAGAGTCGATAAAGATGGACATCCTCATCAGTACGCAGCAGCCATCAATGTGCCGAAGCATCAGTGTCAACAGAACTTCAATCAGAACAACTTTCTGACTCAGGAGAAAGCGGTAAATGTGAAAAATGCAATTACTGATGAAACAAACGCACTTTACCAAGGTTCAGAGCTCATCGCTGCAGGAACTAAGAAACAGAAGCAATACTACATGCATTCAGAGTCTCTCCTGCTGAATCCTGCTGACAACTCGCCCATGACCAAACTTTTGAACAGAAGATATGACGGCTGCTCTGTTTTCTACACATTTGATTCTCCCTGTGCTGACACATGTCTGAATCCGACAAACAAAGCCAACATTTTAGATGGTCTGAAGAACTGGAAAAAACATGATGGTATTAAAGCTTTTGTCTTCAAGAATTTCTGGAAGTTTGACATTAAAAAAGATCTTCAGACTAAGTTTAAGCAGATTGTGGCTCATGTTCCTCTCTTTCGCTGTGTGAGTGGGAATGAGTGTTATGCTTGTAAAGGAGAAGGAAACACTCCCATAGATCGACGATGTCTGCCACAAGTGGACAAACGTGAATTGTAACATTGGGTCTTTTCTTTTGTATGTGTTTCTGTATTAAGATCTACTATCTTTTGGTTTAAAATTCAATATGCATAAAACTAGTAAAATCCATTTAAAAAATAATTTTGCTGTGGACTGAGGCAATCGTTTGATATTATGCTCTATTGCATTATAAAATAACACCTCCTAACCCAACCAATATCCTTAATGTCATATGAAAACGTATTTGCTGAAGCAACCGTGCCATTTTACCTTGTTTTTACAGCGCTGTGGCTAATTAATTGAAGTCTTGCATACAGAAAATGGAAATTAAATCAGAATAGGGCCTCATATACTGAAACAAATTAGATTAAATATTTCAAGAGGGTTATCAATGGGTATGTTTAGGGTTAGGGGTTGGTTAGGACTATATATATCAATAAAATGTATAAATTAATCAAACTGTTCCTGAAAAAATTATAATATAAATGCAGAATAGTCCTGAAACTGCAGCCTCCGGTATTGCAGGAATACTCTACTCATAACTGTGTTTAACCTATGCCTTGAAAGCACTTCTACCACAGGGTGTCAGCATTTCAGATTAAAACTGACAGGCTTCCTTCATTACTGCCTCAAGACTATGAGATTAACACAAAACATCAATTTATGACTGAAACAGCTTCTTTTGAATACTCTGTATGTAGAACAATAAAACAATGGGATCAATAAAACTGGGATCATTTTGCTGTACAGTTCAATGCATTAACAGTTTGTGAGAGGAGCAATGATAGGTGCTTTTATAAAATGTCTTAAGTGCTGTAAATGACTGTATTTTTGATTGTGTGTGTGGTTCAGGTAAACCTTACATTATGGAGACAAAATGTCCCAACAAATATGCCAATATCCAAAATCCTTGTGGGGACATTTAAGTTTGACATATAGGCTAATACTGCTAACAAGACATTCATGAGTCAAATGTATGTATAATGACTGATTCAAAAAAAATAATAATAAAAAAGAAAGAAAATAAAAGAAAATACACTGTATTTTGTATATTTCAGCATCTACCAATTGCAGAATATTCAATTTCTTAATCTGTTTTAGATGGTCTGAATATGTCTGCATTATTGTATGTCATAGTAAAGCCAATGAGTCTGTAATGTTTTTGTGTCAAAAATCAAATTCATATTCACAATTTACATATAAAAATATGTATGCTTACCTGTAAACGGTTTAGGAGGGAGGAGCTACAGTATAGAGCTATGGATAAATCCTAGCAACATGCAGCCGTAGTACCGCTTCCTTAAAAAATCAGATAAAGGCATCTCATGAGACAGGAAGTTAAGCTTACATTGCATTGATTCGGACGTTCATTGATGCAGCATTTTTTCCAGTTTTCGGATGCAGCCTAGTAGCCTATGTAACTTTTGGTGCTCTATGGTTAAAGGTGCAGTAAGTGGTATTTGAACTACATTGTTGGACATTGTTGATATTTAAAATCATCCCAAACAAACACCCCCCCTTCTTCATTGCTCAGCCTCCAAAACTCACACTCTAATTTTAACCACCCTACTTTGAGTCGGCTTTGAACCACTACCTGATCGCTGCTGGCATGTGAGGCGAGTGCACTATCAATGATGTTAAACACCACATTCTCTAGCAGTCATCAGTGTGCAGTGGTTTAACTGCAGAACTCTCACTATCTGGCCACTGTTACACATGCAATGCGAGCGGATGTCTGTTTATTACAGCTGACGCGCAACAAAACGCTTCACGAAAAATAAAGCGCAGTTGATCAACGAACGATGAGGAAGGACAAAAAATGAACATACAGTACACACGAGTAAATACAAAGTGTTCGTTGTTAGTTGCAAACAGCACAGCAGCTCCAGACAATCAAAACCCAGTGTTACTCACATGATAAGGAATCAAAGCAGTTTTTCAGGCCTTCCCTCTTAGCTCTCTCCAGTGCTGGAAAGCAGTAGCCTACCCTGGTGACAACTTTCACATTAGCGATTTTTCATGCAAACCGGGCCCGTTTCGAACTAAACTGCCAGTGTGAAAGCCCCCTGAAACGCTGCTGTCGTGTAAATGAACGGCCAAAATGCATTAAAAAGTTTTCAGTTTTTAATAGAAAATTGTATCATGTAAACAGATACAAAGATATTTTATTTTTCCACTGTCTCTGTCTCATCCTGTCCTCACAGTACTGTAGAAACTGATAAAAATTATCACATCATTCACACTTACAAAACTGAGTGTCAAACAGACCGCAAGGCCCTGCAACACATTGGTACACTGAACACAACTGCTGGCACAAGGCCTGTGTTTTTCATTCTGTGTTACTGCTCATACATGAACTGTCTTTGTGTATCTGTTTGTAAATACAGATAGTGTAGTAGATGTTAAAATTCTAACAGTGTGATCCTATGTTTGACAGTGGACTTTGGAAAAAAAAAGTTAGGTTGCAGCAACAATGTAAAAAAAATCAATTGACTATTCTATGAAGTAGTATAAATATTTCAAAAGCCTATTAGTTACCATAACAGTGCTATAGCTACGGGAATGACATAATATCTGTTATCCACTTTGCTTGGTTGTGGTTTGAGTCATGATATGTGGTTGTTGGTTCTGGAATAGTCCATTTTCAGGAATCAAATTTTCATGACCCCAGAGAAGGTTCATCTGAACATCTCTTAAAAATGAACTTTGTTTACAATTCATTCCTTATGGTAAGTGGCTTGAATTCGTTTAGCTCAAAATTCAACTTTAGATTATTTTCACATCTACAGTTTATGAACAATTCTACAGATTTTCTTAGTGCTCCACATTAAGAACTTGATGCATTAGACATGGACAGATACTGTATGTGTTAAGATATTTATTTAACATAAACGACCAAATCCTTCCTGAAGCAGCACAGTATGCCGAATGCACCTGTTTTTTTTTTGTTTGTTTTTTGTTTTTTTTACTGATGATGAAAAGTAGCTTATAATATAATAGTAAACACTGTACATTCAATAACATTGTGCTTCAGCTCTGTGCAGATGAATATGGCAATCATACTATTCATGAAACATTAATTACTAGGCTTAAGAGATATAACCAGTTTAGATGGAAAGGATCTCAAGATGACTAGCTGAAGATGTTACTGTAGATTAATAGACACAGTTCTTCCTTGAAAATAAATTCCAGCACATAATGAAATGACCCTTCGCAATAGATAATGCTTTACAGTGAACTCTGTTAGAGAGCAACAAATGGCAATTTATTTGTTCAATAAAACACCTTATAATCACCTGTTGAGTAATAAAAACACCACCTCCGCATCACTTTTACAACATTTCAAATCTCTCAGTTCTCGGCATCTCTGAAAAGCCAAGGCAATGTTGATTCTTGTTTTATTACGAGCCCTGTCGTGTTCTCTTTTAGCCAGCAGACTCTCCTCTGTTTGGTGTTTGTTTAAAATGGGTGAGGAGGTTGGAGATTTATCTGCTCCATGTCAACCTTTCTCACTTATTGTGACAACTAACCTATGCCACTCCCACACCATACAGGCGGAGCAACATTTCTCTTTTTACAGATATGACGAGATACATGAAGACAAGACAGGTCTAAAATATAAACACTTATAATAAGCTTACCATGGTGAATCAGGGTAAGAACACAAAAACATGTTCTGGAAAGAAGGATTGATGATGTATTTGACTCAATTTTGAACAACAAAGTTACATAGTGTATACCTTTAAGTTGATTCATGTTGAATACGTTTAAATCATTCTAAGCTTTTGGAAACTACAGATTTAAATGGTTTGGAATTCAAAAGTGTCGGGCAACATCAAGAATCAGAATGTAGGACATTCTCTTGATATTTGAGACTTGAATTACTAGATTGTCAGTCATTTGACGTTTATCATATAGTAATAATTCTAACAGACAGTTCTTTTTGCATAAGCTCAAAGAGCAGAATTCACCACATCTTTATGCCACATCTCTACATATCTACAATCCACAAACATCATCATGGTAAGTGACATCATTAGGTAGTCTAATTTAATTATTAATTTTTCACGCATTTTGAAAATTTTTTGTTAAAGAAATGTTCAAATGAAAGTGAAGCAATTTTTTAGTTTGTGTTTATTTCTATTTATCATAATTTAAAAATGTATCCCAGCTTCCATTTTTTTGACAAATTTGATTCTAAGCATACATAACAGTACAACTTTTGCTAAATATCTGCACCAGCTCATTTTCTTGGGTTGTCACACCATATATTGAAATTTTTGTACTCTGTTTGTCAGTATATATTTATCTTATGCTGTGGTTATTGGTGGAAACTAAGTCTTTGCAAGAAAGGTATGGGTTCTGTTGCTTGACCTTTTTGAGGAAGTCACATGGTGAGATAAACAAGATGCTCAAAGATATTATTATATCGGCTTTCCTGAAGCTCAGTGGTTAGAGCGTGGCACTAGCAATGCCAAGGTCATGGGTTCGATCCCCGGGATTGCACATACTCAGATACAAATGTATAGTATAATGCAATGTAAGTCGCTTAAAAGCATCTGCCAAATGCATAAATGTAAATGTAAAATTATTAACCCTATAAAGTCTATATTTGATACACAAAAGGCCTCGATATCAACATGATAACTTTAGTAAAACAAAAACAAACAACAACAAAAAAAGACAATATACTACATGCCTTTTGTCATCTGATTAATAGTTTGGACATTTAAGAAGGCTAAGTAAAAGATATTTTAGTATAATTGTAAACATGTCCACCTTCAGCTCATGGTTCACGTGTCTTTTTGCTGTGAAATCTTTACTGATTTGCCAAATGTGATGCAGGGGAACTTTGTCATTTATGTTAGTTTTAATTTTTTTTATTTTATTTGCAGGTTTTATGCAGTGCTGCTTTTTAAAGTTTTCACCACATCAAGACATCCTGTTATGCAGAAGATTTCTTGATGCAGTGTGATCCAGGTGAGTAATGGTTATGTCAGAGATCAAATTTTGAATAAGGAACACCACATTTTATTAAATAAAAAAAATAATAATAATAAAAAATAAAGTAAATATTAAAATTGTAATAGAAAAAGTTGAGATAAGATCTTAGTCAATAGATATTAA
The DNA here is from genome assembly GCA_003731715.1 of Anabarilius grahami. NCBI lineage: Eukaryota > Metazoa > Chordata > Actinopteri > Cypriniformes > Xenocyprididae > Anabarilius > Anabarilius grahami. The sequence continues at coordinate 6,058 of RJVU01024579.1, forward strand.
TAAAAGTAGTTTATCTAATAGATTAAGTTTGTGAAGATCAGAGTATAGAGAAAGAAAGCACCAGAAGAAGTAAGATATTAAAAAGAGAGAAAAGAAAGAAGACTTCTGAAACTACACATTTAATATGCTGTAAGAAAGGGACTAGGGAAAGTACCATAACACGCTGGTTATGTAATCACACACGAAGATAACGATGAGTATAAACAGTTAAACTTTAATAACCCAAACGGGTACGATCCAACAGAGAAGCAAGCAACACAACCACAATTGAAATAAGACCAGGCAAAGACACTGAAGGAAAGCAAAGGAACTGAACTTATATACACAAACGATTAACTCAAATGACTAACAGCTGTGATGATTAGTGCAGTGTCCATGGTGACGGATTGTGGCGGGAAAATAGAACAAAGGAAACATGACTAAGGAAAACAAACTGAAAGTCCATGATAACTTAGGCAAACTTGAACGTGACTGTGACAGTACCTTTAAAATTCTTGGTATTTCTTCCCGACCCCAAACCATTTAAAGATGCAGATAAGATTAGGTCACCATGTTCTTGTAATTTAGCAATTCTTGCATTATGCAATGTCTGCAGAGATGAAAACAGATGCACTTTGATAACATGGTAAATCATACATTCAAGTCTGAAGGAAAATACACTTAAAGATATCAATAACATGTACAGGGAAAATCATGTAAAATAAGGCATGAAAAGGATCTAGAATTCATTAAGAAAAGATTAATAAAATTCATAAAAATGAATAAAAGACATCAATAAAAATAACATTTGAATAAATTCAAATATTAACGCATACTTCACTTCTTTAAGTGTTTTTCACCAAATATCCTGTGGTGGAATTGATTTGTTAATAAAGTGATGTGATAAAATTTCAAAACTGTTGTTTGTATTCTGTATTTTGCTTAATGTAAGTATGCTTTTCATACATTTTTTCTTTTGGGACATGAGAAATAAAATTGCTACTACAATTTAAAATATTTACTTGGACCAACTAAATTTCCCACTGGCTCAGCATATTATTGCTGATTGAGCCCATTAACAGACTGTTGCCACAATTGATAAATTACAATTCACACAAATTTAATTAGGCCAAATGAAACATTTAGATTTTAGGATTTTTGAGTTGGAGAGGTCTGATATATTTTTTACAGTGCATAAAACCTGCAGAAACGCTGTCTCTTTTTTTTTATCATCCTGGGGAGGGCCTCTGGTTACAGAGCAGACCAATCACAGCTGCTGTGGTCTGTGTAGATGTGACACTATAGCTACTGATTCTGATGATCAGGCAAATAGCGCAGAACATCAGTTACTCTGCAAGATGAGAGGTTTACTGTTACTGCTTAATGCTCTGTTACTGCTGGAGTCAACAGACGGAACATATGATCAACTAAGCCAATATGTGAAAAATATTATTGACAAGGCAATAGTTGAAGCCAATGAGAGAGATGGGAAAAACAAACACATTGATTTTGACTCCATTATAAGCTCTGTAAGTTATTTAATTCAAATGTTAAACCATTATCATTTTACTGTATGTTTTGATTGTTTGTTTTCTGTGCTTATGCCTTAAAGTGCTTGATAAAATTTTTTTTAAACATATTCTCCATGTATGGTTGTCATCTTTATTCTTTATTTCATTGCATTCTTTACATGTATCTTTCCCTATGACAGGATTATGACAAGCGCATGATTAATGTGTTATTAAAACCCACCTTGTGTGACAAGAAAAAAACATTTGTCCATCGGAAAGACTGCAAAATCCAAAATCAGACTGTAAGTAGCTACTCACTCTCACAGAAGGATCTTGATTGCCTGAATGCCTATAGAAGTCATTGTAGAATACTTTTTAAAAAAATGCTTACAGTTTCACACAGCTCTGATATTTTTCTCAGCCTCAAGTTTCTTGTGTTGAATGTCATGGATCCATGTCCTGTTTTCATCTCAGAGATCAAGAGAAGGTACACCAGATATTAATCACATACTGGGGACAAAGAATTCCTTCATTCACCATCATGTTCCAACCTTTTTGTTGTTAAGTTATTCCTGCAAAAAAAGGTTTTAACTGTTCTCATTGCAGATTAAACAAACTGTATCCGAATGTTTGCATTCCCCACCAAGGAGTAATAATCATATATTGTTGCAAGATGGAAAAGGTGAGCAACAAACTGTCTGGGATGCTTCTGAGAAATAAAAATGACCAAGGATCTTTGCAACTGTTCATATGAATTAAAAACTAAAACAAATCTACTAACCTGTAAAATTGACCTCTCAGGCCAAGTTTCTTTCTTTCTAGAATTTAATTATGAGGATTAATGTGTACTTTTGCTCAATACGTTTCAATGCCATGATGTAATTTTGAGAGAAATAGGGAAATTACAGTAGTCTTCATCATGCCCTTATAGTGTTGAATAATATACAAATTAATAATGTCAAATTAATAATTGATAAAAAGTTTTTAAAAATGTCTAAATATTCTTCAAAGAAAACATATTGCAAAATTGTCCCCAAATTAATAATTGTTCAAGATTTAAAAATGTCTAAATATTCTTTCTTCCTAAATGGCAACGAAAATGTTACAAATCTGGATTTTTAGACATTTTTTGCACTGAATTTGACAGTTCCAATATACCTGTAAACAGATGTCCTGCAGTGTTACACTGTTATTCAGTTGTTTCTAACAGTTGTTTTCATTAGTGCTTTAAATTGATGTAGACTGATATAAATTACATGCTAACTGTTGGTTTTCTAAAATGTATTTGAATATTTATTTCATGCTTAGTATACTACTTTTACATTTACATATTTATGTACTAAAATACCCTGCAATTGTACCTTTGGTATACTAAACTGGTATACTTAGTCTGCTGAATTGGAACAACTAATTTTGTACTCAATGCACTTTAATTGTGTGGAAGTAGTGCTGAGGTCCAACTAAAGAAATACTTCAGTATATCTGATTGTGTTAAAGTGGAACTTTTGCAAGTATACTTTAGGTACACTTTAAATTACTTGCATTTAAAGACTAATATTATTCAAAGTTCATATAATCCTTATCAATATTTACATTAAAACACATTTTAGGCTTAATATTAATTAATGTGCTTTGTGCACAAGTAGTACTCCAAATAAAGTTTAATTACAATTTTTATATCAGTAAGTCTCAAGCAATATGTCAGTAAATGTGTTCATATATTTGAACTATAGTAGTATGAAATGAATGTATTTTAAATATATTACTTTTTTACTAGGTTAAAGGGCTTTTTATGGTTGAATTCAACCCCACCGCACCCCCACATATGTGTATTTATGCATGTTGTCCCCACAGATATAGATGAGTGTAAGGAGCTGAATGGTGGTTGAGATCAGATATGTGTAAACACATACGGGTCATACCACTGTGAGTGCAGAGCGGGGTTCCACATACATGCTGATAATCACACATGCATAGGTGAGATCTTGAAAAAACACATGCATGCTTACTTACACACACATTTCNCCTTAGAATGAGCCGTTTCTGTGTACATACACCGTGGGTCCCCTTAGGTGTTAAGTAGCCATTTTGCGCCGACTTGTTTCTACAGCAGCCCTAAATGGACAAACTGCTCTATAGAGCGTGTTGGCTTGACTGGCTACTCTCTGCTGTCTCAGACGAAGACATCTTTGTCCTGTGTTGGCCACCGTAGCTTCTCTATATTACAATTCGCAACCTCACCTCTAGATGTCGCTAAAATGTACACACTGCACCTCTAAATACAATTAATTTCACAAAAAAAAAAAAAATAAATTCACAAACTATTTACAGTTAATTAATCATATTTGTGAGTAATGTGTCAAAATTTGACAGTCACAGTACTGTAATTTTTCACACTGTAGACTAGCCACGATCGGCTAATCTTTTCACTCTTTTTCATATTAATGAAGTAATTGCTGTTTGTGAATCGTCGGCCATCAATGTTCACTGGGAAATTTTATTTTATTTGAATGGCCCTCTCNATTGTCACGATCACCTGCAGCACTACATCACCCAGAATCCACCCTGGTCTACCACCTACACTCGTTCTTCAATCACCACCAGCTGTCTTCTATCACCTCATCACCCCAGCACCAGATATATGTTCCTCTGTTTCATTCTCTGTTTGTCGGGTATTGTCATCTTTATATCGGTTGTGTGTTCCTACCAGTTCCTATCTGGATTGTTAAAAACTTTGAACTTGCATCTTCTTTGTCATTCGTATGTTTATCACAACCAAGTTGTGACAGAATACCCAACCAAATAAGTGAGTTATACTGCGGCAAATTATTTTCCTTTCCTTTTTTTTTGAGAATTTTTTTTTTTTTTTTTTTTTGGTCACCTTCACCATGGACATTCCTGCAGTCCGTTTGTTGTGCCTCGAGCAGGGAGATCGCTCCCTTGAACAACATTTAAGTGAGTTTTTAGAGCTTGCCCATCTAACGCACTTCCCGGATGATGTCCTGTTCAACACCATGACAAGGGCCAAATTGTCTGGGAGAGGACCTTGTGGGAGCTTCGCCGCATACGTGGAGTGGGTGCTGGATTCCTGTGGATCTGCCTTCTGCGTCAGCCCAGCGGATGACGACCCCAGCCCCACTCCCAGCCCAGCGCCCAGCCAGGAACCACCCAGCAGCACGGAACTGTTGCCTGCACCCACCGCAGACACAGGGTCTCTGACTCTGCCGTGATGAGAGAGCCAGCGTCTACAAGAGCGACTGAGCAGAACATCGCCCTGAAAGCAGAGCCTTGCGCGTCAGACCAGGTGTGTGAGCCGTCAATACCATCAGTCATTGTGGGAGTCATAGAGGAGTACAAGGGTATGGAAAAGAGCCCTGCCCACACTCCCTCCACTGAGAGTGAATTTCTGTTGGCTTTAATGGACAGTAGTTTTGTATTTGGAGAGGAGGTTTCCTTACCCCCTTTGATTCCACCTGAGTCTTCGTCTTCAGCATCAGACCTGCTAACCCTTCACAACCTCCCTCTCCCACCTCCTCTCCAATCGCCTAACCAAAACTCTTTGTCCCACGGTCCCTCCTCAGTCTATTTTCCAGCCCTCAACCATTCTGGCTACCCAATCTCCGCTGTCTTCCATCAGCCCCTCTGTTTCTCCTCTGCCCACTCTCAGTGGTGTGGATCCACCTCGGGCCTTCAGTGCACCAGCTCCACCTGGAAGTGGGAACACCAAGGCTCCGCCTCCGGACTCCGATCCCGTCACTCCACTTTGGTTCGTCGCCCTGATTCCTTCGCTCCTTCCTCCCTCGGCTCCAGTAAGGACCGTCGAGCGTTCAGCTCCACCGGGCTCCTTCCTCCCTCGGCTCCAGCAAGGACCGTCGAGCGTTCAGCTCTACCGGGCTCCTTCAGTACATCAGCTGCGCCTGGGTCAGACGTCGGCAGCACATCACCACGGACTTGCGGGTCGTTCACTATGCTCCGACCCTCCACCTCTACGGCTCAGTTTGGCTCCGCCTTCCCTCAGACTCCGCCGCTGGCCTCAGTCGCTCCAGTTCCACCTCAGCCCTCCGGTACCCTGCTTCCACCTCGGGGGGTCGTCACTGCTGCCTAAACTTCCAGTGTCGTTCAGCTCCATCGGCTCTCTGTCTCCGCAGTGGGTCCCACATCCATCGGCTTCCTTGCCTCCGCTCGTCCCCAGGTTTGCATTGAGACCCTCACCACCTTGGCTCCTCCCTCCATCAATGCCGCCGTGGGACGCCATCCTGGCTGTGGCCTGGGTAGTCATCTGGCTCTTCCTGCTCGTGGCCACTAACTGGATCATTCCTCCACCTAAACCACCCTGGACTTTTTTGGAGGGGGCGTAATGTCATGATCACCTGCAGCACTACATCACCCAGAATCCACCCTGGTCTACCACCTGCACTTGTTCTTCAATCACCACCAGCTGTCTTCTATCACCTCATCACCCCAGCACCAGATATATGTTCCTCTGTTTTATTCTGTTTGTCGGGTATTGTCTCTGAATATCGGTTGTGTTCCTATCTGGATTCCCTGTGGATTATTAAAGACTTTGAACTTGCATCTCCTTCGTCATTCGTATGTTTATCACAACCAAGTTAATAATGTCACAACTGACATATCTGACAGGTGTTTTGGCCAGAAAGCAGGATCGTCACTCATTAAAAGTCTTGCGTGCTTAATGTTTACCTCTAAACTCTGTATGCTCTGTTCTCATCTGGCAGTGTCGCCGAACTGCTCATGCATATGCAGTACGATAGGAAAGTTCCACTATTCCACTCCATATTTGAGCAGATGTAGTAATAACATTACAACCTTAATGGTTATAGATAGGCAATACAAAATATAATATAAAACTAGTAAGTTTAAATGTTGTTTAGGCTTCTTGGTATTTTTGGGGGGCTCCTAATTCCCCAGGGCCCTAAGCGGCGGCTTACCTCGCTTATCGGTTAAGTCCGCCCCTGCTTGTGGTGTATTCTGGGAAGCTCTACTAGCTTAATCTGATGTCACCCTAATGCCCAAAGTGTACTTATTTTTATTTTGTTTATAGTTGAACGCGTAGCCTTTTAAACCATACTCCATTTGATAGTGTGCGCGAATGCAGGCATCTTTGTCCAGTGTCTGCGCTATTTTTCTTCAGAAGTTACAACAAATAAAAATGTCTTCGTATTCTTTTAAACTAAGGTTGCGGCTATCTCATACCCCCTCACAAGCGCTTGTCTATGCGAGCGTCTGTTTTTTTTTGTTGTAGTTTCCGGTATTTTGTTAATCGATCTGTTTTGTTTTCAACTGTGAAACAACGGCCTGGGCCAGTGTTGCCACCTTTTGGAACAACTGATTAGTACAAAACAAATTCAATCCGTAAACTATTCTAGTGACTAAATTTGCGACATAACATGGAAACATCATCAGGCAGAGAGAAGGAATAATTTTCCAAACCTCTCAATATATATACACACTCCAAACTGAATTTGATTCAGATATGTTTTCCCTCCACAGTCTATACTGTATATATTTTTACTTCCCGTCCAAACAGTAAATCTGAGCTTGTCATTAAGATTTCTGACATTCATTTAGGGCTGCACAATATTGGAAAAAACTGACATTGCGATATTTTTTGTTTTTCAGCGATATATATGGTGATATATAAAAAAATTCCCCAGATGACTTGAATAGCTCTATTTGGAAAGAATTAATCATTATAGGATGATTGGGGTGATTGTAGGTGAGTGAATATGCATAGAAAATAAAGAACAAATTACAAGCAAAGATAAATATAATAGAACAAAGTTACAAATGAAATAAATAGTGCTTTATATTTTCCAGGTAAGTCTAACAGTATTCAGATACAGAAATTGAGTAATCAAATGTAAAATAACACTGCATAGTCTGACTGTATATATTAAACATAATTAATCTGTGTTAAAACTACAAAAGTGATTTTTCTTTGTCTTTTGTTGTTTAATTAACATTCATGACACAGAAAGCAGCAGGGGCTTCTGTTAAGAGCAAATGTGGACCCAAAATACTATTACACATCCGGTTTTCTTTCTCAATTGTTTCGTTCACCTAAGCCATAATCAATTGTGTTTACGAGGATAGTCAATCTTTTATGTACATTTTAACATGTTTTGCATTTATGTGTCCGTTCATGTACAAACAGAAGCTGAAGACAATGGCATTCGGTGTTCACGTGCGTCTGCGCGGCTCTCTCTGCGTGTGTGTGTGTGTGTATGCCTGTGCGCACATAAATAGCCGTGTCTTCATGTGCTAAAATCTCCTGAATGTTTCAACTGACAGGACCTAAAACACGTTCAAATGATAAACTTTCATTGTATGATGGTCAAACTTTGCTATTAATCAGAGAATCACGTGCGTTTTGAACCTTGGTGTTTGGTCCGTATGGATTAACAATCCCTATACTAGACATCGCACATCCTGCGATGTGACTATCGTGGATGCGCACATCGCGATATATATATATATCGTGCAGCCCTACATTCATTTTTCATATGCTCAAACCACTACTTTTTGAGGTGGTGTTGCCATAGTGGACAAAAGTGCTAGTTCTAGGGGGGTGGTCCTCCTCGGCATCGCGACACGACCAAAAAGGGCACTTTCATTTTCATGATTAAAGGGGCAGGGAGGCCTGCCAAGAGAGCATCACAATAGTCCAGTCTGGATAGGACAAGAGCTTGGACTAGTAGTTGTGTACCATGCTCCAATAGGAAGGGCCTGATCCTCCTAATGTTGTATAAGGCAAATCTGCAGGACCAGGCAGTTCTAGCAATGACGTCTGTGAAGTTTAACTGATCATTGATCACAACTCCAAGGTTCCTGGCTGTCCTGAATAGAGTTATGGTTGATGAACCTGAGTTGTTGTGATGAAGTGTTGGGTAGGCTGAGACCACAAGCAGTTCTACTGCTTGTTTTATTACAAAAACAGCAAAGTTATCACCTCGTTTCTGAGAAAAAATGTAGCTTTCTAAATATCTACATTCATATTTAGACAAAGGTCAAAATAAAATATAAATAAATATTATCAGTTGTATTAAATTTACCAGGTGAAGGCAGACCATGATTCATTTGTTCTGTATGTGTGTGTATTTATGATATTGTCCCCACAGATATAGATGAGTGTAAGGAGCTGAACGGTGGTTGCCAGCAGACGTGCATAAACACATTTGGGTCATACCACTGTGAGTGCAGAGCGGGGTTCCGATGCATAGGTAAGATCTTTAAGACACGCATGCATGCTTACAATCACAGACATGTATCATGGAGAAGTCTCTCTATTGGTGCTTCTCAAACAGAAGGCTGCATCCTACCGAGGCTGTGTCCTTCCTAGTCCAGTCCTTCGGATACGGTGGCCCAGTAGTGCACAACACAACAAAATTAAAAAAGCAAACATAAGTTCACAACACAACGAAATAAAGCCACAACACAACGAAATAAAGCCACTTGCCACAACACAACGGAAACAAGCCACAACACAACGAAATAAAGCCACAACACAACGGAAATTCTCCCGACCACTTGGGGGCTCTCAGAGCTCGGTAATATTAGTATTCCTTGCCACTGTTCTATAAAGTCGACAGTCTTACAAATATATCAATAACATGATTAGTTTTAAGTATGTAAACATTGTATATCGACATGAAATATTAATTAAAAATCAACTACGTGCACAATAGCTTCATATTTATACTTGTGAATGATTTGATGCGATACCACGGCGCATGATGAAGGGAACATCCACCAATTCCACCAAGTGGTTAAAATGTATAATTTGTATTATTACAATGACTTTGTTTAACATTTAAAAACAGACATGTTCAAATTCCAAAGCTTGTTAGTTCCTGTTGGTAAGACTGACAAGCTTTGGAATTTGAATATGTCTGTTTTTAAATGTTAAAAGTAATTTTAATGAATACAAATTATATGTTTTAACCACTTGGTGGAATTGGCAGACGTTCCCGTCACCATGCACCGTGGTAGCGCGTCAAATCATTCACAGGTATAAATAAGAAGCTATTTTGCACGTAGGTTATTTTGAATTAATATTTCATGTCGATATACGGTGGTTACATACTGTTAAAACTAATCGTGGTATTGATATTACTTGATATTGGGAGCTCTGAGAGCCCCCAAGTGGTCAGGAGCATTTCCGTTGTGTTGTGGCTTGATTTCGTTGTGTTGTGGCTTTATTCCGTTGTGTTGTGGCTCAATTGCGTTGTGTTGTGAACTTATGTTTGCTTTTTTAATTTTGTTGTGCACTACTGGGCCACCGTATTCGGAGGCTTGTAGACTAGAGTCCTCCTCAACATTAATTGTTAGAATGAGACAGTCTAGTAAGAGCCCATGGCTATGTCATAAATGTTTCTGCCCCTGCTAACACCGCACGAAAATACTATTTAAACTTAATTTTGGAAAAATACTGCAGTGCCAACGTCTATTTCTTGTTCTGATCCAACTCTCAATCTGCTCTTTAGTTAAGAGCTTGAAGTTGGAGCATTGATTCATGTAGTGCTGAATTGTGTCACAGAACGGACAATACATTTTAGGCTTCTCCTGTGGCCTTTCTGAGTGCATGTATCCAGTCTTTGGGCTCTCTCCTGATTCTTTCTGCTCTCCACCATGTAGAATAGTAGTCAGCATTCGAGGCACAAAGCCAGTGCCACTGTGTTTCTCGTGATCAGGATATTTCACATAATGTGTTCCTTCTACCTGCACATATCAGTGAACGCTCTCATTGCATCACTGAAAGGAGTACAACTGTGAGTATACGAGTAAGTAACAAGTAATGCTGGGTACACACTAAAAGATTTTTGAAAACTTGCTTTAAAAATTCTAACTCTTCCAAGCTTTATAATGGTAGTGAATTACGCTTCCGATTGTGCTCCTAAAGTCCAATAAGTGCATTCATCCATCATAAGAGTAATCCATACGACTCCAGGGGGTTAATAAAGGCCTTCAGAAGTGATGGGTTTTTGTAAGAAAAATATCCATATTTCAAACTTTATAAACTAAAATAACTAGCTTCCAGCAGACAGCCTATGCAAATCGACTTGCGGCAAAAGAGTAACTTCTGATGCAATTTATGACGTAGGATGTAGGAGTAGCGTAAGCTTAGACACCTCTCGCGGTTGAAACAAGTAAGGCTAGGCAACAAACTCAAGCTCCTTTTCTTTTAAATCAAAATCCTCCAATATTTCTCTTTAAAAATTCTTGTTTTAGACTAATTCGTGACCGGTGTTTTGTTTTGCTCTATCCTCTGCGCTTCCACGTTCGTCATTGCGTCATGCCAGAGGTTATTCTTTTGGTGTTAATCGATTTGCGAAGGCCATCTGCCAGAAGCAAGTTATTTTAGTTTATAAAGATTTAAATTGGGTTTTTGTAAGAAAAATATCCCTTCGCTTCAGTTCAGAAGGCCTTACTCCCTGCAGCAGTGTGGATATCTTTTATGATGGATGGATGGATGGATGCACTTTTTAGGACTTGAAGATAGTCACATACACATAGAATGGCTTGAGGGTGAGTAAATCGTGGGATAATTTTCATTTTTGGGTGAACTATACCTTTAAGTCCGATGCATAGGGGAATTTCTACCACAATTTGGCAAGCCGAGTCAGGAGTCCTCGGAATCTCCCTCTGTCAGTTGATGGGGATGAGGAACTTGTTGTCTTCATTCTGCCAGACTGCAAAACTCCATTCGACAGAGGGACCATTCTTGGATGGTCTAAAAGGACTTCAGGTAGGACGGAATCCACACTTTCCCTTTCAAATGCGTCTAAATGAAATAAAAGGATAGATTGAAATTTGGATTCTGTTTAGTAAAATTATTGAAGAAAACATCTCAGGCTACGCACTTAACCATGGTTTCCTGAGAGAGGAAAGAGAGTTCCCTTGAAAGGGAACTGGAGACCACATTTAAATTATGTTTTCCTTTGGCTATAAACCCCACCACACCCCCACATACAGGTGCATCTCAAAAAATTTGAATAGGAATGGGAAAACATTTTTCAGAAGTTACTTAAGAAAGTGAAAATGTGACATTTTCTAGACTCCTTACATGAAAACTTAAATGTTTCAAGTATTTTGTACATTTTAATGTTGCTAATTATGGCCTACATCTCAAAAAATAAAAAATAAATCACATTTCAAAATAATATTTAATTTCAAGTTCAAGTTCTATTAAATTACCATTCTCAGGGTATAAATACAGGGTTTAGGTCAGTAATCCCAACAGCAGTCATGGGGAAGTCTGCTGACTTGACAGTTGTCCAGAAGACGATCATCAAGACCCTCCACAATGAGGGTAAGCCACAGAGGGTCATTGCTGAAAGAGCTGGCTGTTCGCAGAGTGCTGTGCCAAAGCATATTCATGGAAAATTGACTGGAAGGAAAAAGTGTGGTAGGAAAAGGTGTACAAGTGAAAGGAATGACCGCAGGCTTGAGAAGATTGTCAAGCGAAGCTGATTTAAGAACTTAGGAGAGCTTCAAAAGGAGTGGACTGATGCTGGAGTCAGTGCATCAAGAGCCACCGCACACAGACGTCTTCAGGAAATGGGCTACAACTGTCACATTCCACGTACCAAGACACTTCTAAACTAAAGACGACGTCAGAAGCGTCTTACCTAGGCTAAGGAGAAAAAGAACAGGACTGTTGCTCAGTGGTCCAAAGTCCTCTTTTCAGATGAAAGTAAATTTTGCATTTCACTCAGAAATCAAGGTCCCAGAGTCTGGAGGAAGAGTGGAGAGGCACAGAATCCAACTTGCTTGAAGCCCAGTGTGAAGTTTCCTCAGTCTGTGATGATTTGGGGTTCCATGTCTTTTGCTGGTGTTGGTCCACTGTGTTTCATCAAGTCCAGAGTCAACGCAGTTGTCTACCAGGAGATTTTAGAGCACATAATCTGCTGACAAGCTTTATGGAGATGCTGATTTCCTTTTTCAGCAGGACTTAGCACCTGCCCACAGTGCCAAAAGTACTACTAATTGGTTTGCCAGTCATAATATTACTGTGCTTGACTGGACAGCAAACTCGCCAAACCTGAACCCCATAGAGAATCTATGGGATATTATCAAGAAGAAGATGAGAAACACCCGACCCAACAATACAGATGAGCTGAAGGCCGCTATCAAAGCAAGCTGGGCTTCAATAACACCTCAGCAGTGCCACAGGTTGATTGCCTCAATGCCACGCCGCATTGATGCCGTAATTCGTGCCAAAGGAGGCCCAACCAAGTATTGAGAGCAAGAATGAACATAAACTTTTCAGAAATTGAATTTATTTTGTATTGTAAATCCTTTTTTGATTTATCTTAGGAAATATTCTACTTATTTGAGATACTGATTTTTTTATTTTGATGAGCTGCAAGCTGTAATCATCAAAATGAAAACCAAAAAGTCTGGAGATATTTTACTTTGTCTAATAAATCTAGAATATATTTAAGTTTTACTTTTTTAATTAAATTAAAGAAAAAAAATGAAGTTTTACATGATATTCTAATTTTTTGAGATGCACCTGTATGTGTATTTATGCATGTTGTCCCCACAGATATAGATGAGTGTGAGGAGCTGAACGGTGGCTGCCAGGAGACGTGTGTAAACACACTCGGGTCATACCACTGCGAGTGCAGAGCGGGGTTCCACATACATGCTGATAATCACACATGCATAGGTGAGATCTTAAAGGCACACGCGCATGCTTACAAACACACACACACGTATCATGAAGAAGTCTCTCTCTGTCTTGAGTGGCATCTTTTAATTACTTATAGTGATGCATTCTGGGAAGCTCTGTTAAATCTGCTAGCTTAATCTGCTGATGTTATCAACCCAAAGCTAAAAGTATACTTTGTTTTTTACTCGTATTGTAGTGAGTTTTCCGCTGACATATCTTCTAATAATTTTTAAAAATTTTAAAAATATGATGCTTATCTAGGATCTTTATACGGTGCATGCCATTGTAACACTGTAAGTCTATTCCCAACAGCCTCATTTTCATCAGCATAAAATATGATAAAGTACGGTGTCTACCCTGAGTAGTCAAAGGACTTTTTTTAATTAAATTGACCATCTCATCAAATATCATCAAAGAAGCTTTACAGTGATAAACAGGAAAATAATGATTTAATGATGCAAACGGACATCAATTCTTCTGTAAAGCAGCTCTAAAAGACAATAATAAACAGTCATTATTCAGTTGAAGTCAGTTCAGTGTTGTTTCAGTTTGGTTCAATAACTGTGTAGAGTTCATCAATTATGGAATGAGTTCAGTTTATCTATAAAGCAGCTCTGAATAAAAACAGTGGCGCATTCAAATCAATAATAATTATTAATCAATAATAATTCTATTGTTCTGTTGATCTCTTACATTGCCCTGTAAAGCCTATAACCCTTCAAATATTTTTAAAGCAAAGCTACAGTATGTCAGTTTTGACAAACTTTGCTTTTCTAGTTAAAAGTCACATATATATTAATTTATTTGACTTTGAGTTTATTTTTATTCTATTTGTCTATTTGTCTATTTATTCAATTTTTCTATCAAATTTGGGAATTGAATTGAAGTGGAATTTAAAAGGCATTCTTTATTCATTTTCTTCTGTAGGGTCCTCTGATTTCCAAGATGTGGAAAACACAGATGGAATTGAGGGATTTTACTGTATAAAGCGGAATGTCACGTAAATTGGCAAATTGTTCATGAAGTCATTATTACTAAACTGTGAAGGAATATTCAGTTGGGGTGATGACTGTTTTTTTGTTAATCTAGCCGCTGTAAAAAATAAAAACCTAAGATTGTTTTTATTTTTTTTTATTTTATTTTTTTCCTATGAGTTTGTGGAGATTTTCAGCCCTGGCAGCTTTTATACACAGTCTATATCTAGACATTCTATGTTAAAGAAATATTATTTCTTTTTTATTATTCAATCAATGCCACTGCTTATACATGAATAATTTTGTTGATCTCACATGAGTTACAGAGATTTCCTTATATAACTTTAAATCATGAAAGATACACTTTGTTTTTGACATATATACACATATCTGTATGTAAATCAGTGTTTTTATTGTATGTATAGAAAACAGACACATTTATAAAAAGTACAAGAAAGTACATTTAAAAAGTACATTTATATAATGTACTTAAAGTGCTCAGTTTTCGCATACTAATTTCGTAGACAAGGCTTAAGCTAGTCCTAGACTAAAATGCATGTTTGACCTGTTTTAACTGAAAGTATCTTGCACTGACATATCTTAAAATATGAGAGCCATTATTTTGTCTCAAGATGCACACCAGTAATGTTTTTTTCTAGGGTACGTTTATAAAAGCTACTTAAATGCCCTAATTGAACGAAGGCCTAATCCTGGCTTAGTCTAAACCCTGTCTGTGAAACCGGCCTAAAAATTCTTCTTAAGATAATCTGAAGAACATCTAAGATCAATTGTGCTATTTTGAGACACCATGAAATATGAACAAAAATGTGCTTTTAACATACTATCTCTGCATTTAAAAAATGTATTTAGTTAAACTTATAGTAAACTTGAACCCATAATGTACTACAAGTGGCACATTTTAGTTTATATTTTATGGTGTCTCAAAATATCACAGTTGAGTACAAGATGTTCTTAAGATGATCTTAAGAAGTACTAAAGACAAATTTTTAGTATATTAAGTACAAAATTAGTGCGCAAAAATAGTACACTCTAAAAATTGGGTTGTTTTAACCCAGTGGTTGGGTTAAATGTTTGCCCAACGTGCTGGGTAGTTTTATTTAACTCAACTGTTGTATAAAAATTACCAAACTATGCTGGAAATTAACATTTATTAATATGTTTAATAAATAAGCATTTATTAATAAGATAATAAACAATAAACATTTATTAAATTGCTTATTAATAAATGTACACCTTTTGATTATTATTGTTGCCTCTAGTAATTATGTGTCTGATTTTTAATTTCTCACCTATTTTGGATTAATTTTAAGCCAGATATATAGTCATTTATAATCAGTAGTTGGGTTAAATAAAACTACCCAGCAGGTTGGGCAAACATTTAACCCAACCACTGGGTTAAAACAACCCAATTGCTGGGTTTGTCCATTTTCAACCCAACTTGGGTTGTTTTTAACCAAACATTTTTTAGAGTGTAGGGGAGAGCAGGGTAAGTTGTCACACTCTTCATAACTCCAAAACTAGAGGCTCTATCTCAAAAATCAAATAGCCACTTTGTGTGACTTCTTCTTCTATAGTCAACTTCCTGTTCACATGTGGTCAAGATCGCTCTAATCTGACGTTAGCACAATTTTCTTATTTTTTTGGTTTAAAAAGTAAACTTTGTTAGGTATGAATGTTAAAAATTATTATTTTGCATAACATAGAGGAGACAATAACGTGTCTTTTGATACTTTAGCTGACATGCTATGTTGAGCGAACCTTGAGATTTAGCCAACATAGCACACATGTCAGTTTGGGGCAAGTTGTCTCAATGACTCAATGACCCATTACAAATAAACACATAGAACATGCTCAAAAAAGAGACATGTTAAGTCAGTTATGTTCAGAGATTAAACATGTTAAGTTAAGCGAGTTATCTGCAGTATTCCATTCAGTTATCATGGATCTATGTGCAAGCCAGAGAAAGTTTGAGTTTAAAGTTCAAAGTAAAGTGTTCTTGCCACTTAATGTGTTTTGATTGAAATGTGTATTGTTTGGATTGAAATAATTGTTTTTCCAAATTCTCTAGGCATGATTGTTTATATTTCCAGTTCTGGTTTGAATTTAAAAATTAAAATCAATAATAACAGTTAAGTAGTTGTGTTCTTATTTTTAGATAATCTAGTGTGACAACTTACCCGCCGATGGGGCAAATTGTCACAAGTGCACATTCTCTATTCAACAGTCTACAACTCCGTAATGAGATAAGATATGAAAATATAATGAATACAACATATGTGCCCAAGACTTCCTTCTTTCATTTGGTATGACATTTATACCATTGTGATGTATGGTGCTCAGTAAATGTTAGACGGTGTGAAAAGTGTGACAACTTACCCCACTCTCCCCTACATTATAGAAGTGTACTTTTTTTTCACCTGGGTATGATGCTTTTTACAGAGGGATTAGGGGAGGAAGACAACGTAATTGCTTATAGAGAAAGTTAACTGCTTTTTAATAATGTAAGGTGATGGACTGAAGGGTTCAAGCAGGCCGCTGCCCAATGGAGATCATCCCATGTAAGGGTTAGATTTTGACTGATTGGCATGGAGATGTTGGCTTTAGATAACAGGTCCCCTCTTTCTGTCACCCACTCAACATGTCCTCCAACCCATACGCCCATATAGGTCGTTTGTCACTTCCCTGAAATACGACCCATAGGAGCGTTTGCTAAAGTTGTGCCCCTATCGACTACAAGACACTTTCATTTTAATTCATGAAATACGACCCATAAGAGCGTTTGCTAAAGTTGCGCCCCTATCGACAACAGGATACTTTCATTTTAATGCATTGTTCCCTTTTATCTGCCTCATATTTTGGGTTTTGCGTAGCTCAATTGGCAGAGCATTGCAATAACAATATGCAATCATGTGATCATACGATCATGGGTTCGATCCCAGGGAACGCATGTGCTTATAAAGTGTATATGCACTATAAATCACTAAGGGTAGGTTTAGGGGTGGGGTAGGTGTAGTGGTTAATAATAAAAAATGAGTTTTGCTAAATGGAAGTAAGACAAAGGGGCCGTGTAAAAACTCCACACATTGCATTTAACGTAAGGTGGGCATATTATGGGATGTTGAGGAAGACCAATGTGGAGAAGATGAACCACAAAGTGTGCATATATGATAACAGAAAGTAGAAAGCCTTATGAGAAATGTTCAGTTGTTTATTTAATCAACTTTGAAAGTCTTTGTTCAATGATAAATATGTATGATTATACTGAATAAATACTCTATTTTACTTGGAGCTCATTTCGTGGTTATCTGATGTGTGTTTTGGTTGTAAGAGAGACTACCCCGGCCTGGATTGAGATTTCAGACAAATTTTATTTCATTTTTACCACTGAGTGGCTTTAAAGGGTTAGTTCACCCAAAAATGAAACTTGTGCCTCAATTAAGGTGAGTAATTAAAGACAGAATTTTCATTTTTGGGTGAACTAACCCTTTAAATTTACTGGTAAATTTCCACCACATCTGTCTTTCCACCTCTAAATGAGTGATGTTCATTCTCGTGTTACACAGCATGTTTGAGCTTCTGCAAAAGGTTTGTTCTCGCACGTCATTCAGGTTTGGTTGAGCTTCTGTTTATGTTCTCTGTTGCTGATCGATGTTTATATGCAATTAAAAGCCTAAATTCAATCTGTTCATCAAATAAAGCTATCATATATTTAGACAACTTTTATATATTTAGACTAGATATTTTTAATATCTTGAATTCTCGTTAAAGCAACTTTTCTGCACTCTTTGCCTATAAGAAATGAAAATGCGCTAATCACAAAAAATACACTGCAAAAAATGCTGTTCTTACTTAGAGTTTTTGTCTTGTTTCGAGTCAAAATATCTTAAAGTTCTTAAATCAAGAAGTATTTTCCTGACAAGTAAAAATTATTTTCTTGTTTTCAGGAAAAATAAGTCAAAATTAAGAGTTTTTCCTTAAAACAAGCAAAATAATCTGCCAATGGGGTAAGCAAAATAATCTTATTTCAAACCAGAAATAAGCTATATAATCTTGTTTTTAGTTTGAAATAAGATTCTTTTGCTTACCCCATTGGCAGATTATTTTGCTTGTTTTAAGGAAAAACTTACTTAATTTTTCCTGAAAACAAGAAAATTATTTTTACTTGTCAATTCTTCTTGATTTAAGAACTTTAAGATATTCTGACTAGAAACAAGACAAAAACTCTAAGTAAGAACAGCATTTTTTGCAGTGTAAAATTGCAATGTACATAATTAGATGGGACTGTCGACAAGTGTGTGTGAAAGAGAGGAAAAAGATGCAATGAGTTGAAGCATGTTATCAAGAATAAAAAAAGCAAATTTATAAGTTGATGAATGAAACTGTGGAGGAGAGAAGAAAAATAATTATCCCTAAAAGTGACTTTTCATTCTGCCATAGATGAAGGCAAATAAGAGCCTGTGACAATAATAAATACACATCACACAGTGTTGACAGAGAAAAGAGAAAGTTGGACCTCTCTTGTGCTTAATGACTTCTTGACATGTGCTGCTATTTGTAGATGTGCCGCAAAGACGCACTGAAAAACAGCAAAACGCATTCGATTGCAAACCAGTCACTCAAACCAAGTGGTGTAAATGCTTCTGGTTGTTCAAGCCACATATGCACATATTACTTCTCCCAAAACTACAAAAAATAAAGGCGTGAAAGCGTGTTACACTTGCATCCAGATACCACAGCACTACTGCAACACATATCTCCACAGATGTGGTCCACCACAGATAAGTATCTCTTTAGTAAGCAGAAATGCAAACTGACTCAAATGAAACAGAAAGTTTGGTGTCACATCTTGAAGCTCAACACAAATTCATCTCAATTAAAGGTGCTGAGCGCTATATTCTCTCGCCAGTGCCAATGCCACTCTCTACCCTGTTGTTGTCTTTAATCTTAATCCTTTTTATGTTACTTTTTGTGATGGGCCTCAGTTGCATTTGCATACATCACTGGCATTGAAAAACTGATTTTTATTAATTTTGCGGAGACATGTTTTCAAGTGGGTTTTTAAACCTGCTCCTGGAGGACCCCCAGCACTGCACGTTTCATATGTCCCTCATGTGTCACATCTGATTTAGCTCATCAGCTCATTAGTGGAGACTACAAGACCTGAACTGTATATGTCCGATAAGGGACACAGTAAGCCCACATAGGGGCCTCGAAAGGCAAACGTCTTGGGCCTTGCGTGCATGGGCTAACCCACATAGGGCCCACGTGGGTTTAGTGTGGGTTTGCGCTTGCTCACACTTTCCCACAGAAAACCCACATATAACCACAGTGGGCCTGCTTGGTACTTTAGGTCCCATTAGACCTAATCAGACCTCATCAAACTGTTAAAAATACATACAAAACGTTAAACCAGTAGACATTAAATAAACGGAGTCATCTGTTAGCTGGTAGCATGTTTTAGCACATTGTTAACATTTTACTGTCATGTTTTAATATGTTGCTAGCATGTTTTTGCACATTTATAGCGTTTTTTAAACACATTAGCATGTTTCTACGTTTTAACAAATAAATAGTTTCTAACATGTTTTAACCATTTTGTTTGCATGTTTTAGCATGTTTTGACACTTTACTGACATGTTTTAGTACATTGTTAAAATGTTCATAGCATGTTTTAACATGTTGCTAGCATGTTTAGCACACTGATAGCATTTTAGCATGTTTCTGCATGTTTTAACATATTACTAGTATGTTTCTAACATGTTTTAACACTTTGCTAGCTTTGTTGGGATATTTTAGCACACTGATCACTGATGTTCCTAGCATGTTATAGCAAAGAGGAAGGAAATCTCCAAACAACTACTTCATCTTGAAAATGAGTTAAAATTCACTTTCAACGCAT
>RJVU01024579.1:26221-49757 GCA_003731715.1 Anabarilius grahami
TTAAGTGATTTAACAAAAGTACAGTAATGATTTAAAAACATTAAAAACTTGAGTTGTCAATATATCACAATAAATAATCATAATTCATTTTATATTTTCTTTGTACTTAGATATTTTTTAAAATTGCTTTCACACTAATAGTACTTAAAACCTACTCATATAGGCCTTTTATGAGAAATGGAGCCATAGTTTCAGAAACTGTGCGTAAAGATTTTTACAAAACTGTAATCATAACAAATCAAAACTTTTGAAATAAAAAAATTACAGGTTTTACCTGTGACCCACGCAGGAGAAGAAAACAAAACAAAAATCTTGATTAGATTTTCAAAATGTTATTTGGCTTTATGTATCTGCAAGGAAGCTTAAAAAAATTCTTTATTTTAGAATTTATTAGAATATTTGAAAATGAAAATTATTTTTTGGTGGTACAGTTGCAAGTGTTTTTACACACATCAGTAGAGGTGTGCAGTAGAACACATATACAGTTCAGTGGGAAAAAAAATGCAACTAAAAAAAAAAGCACATAATCTTATGACAACATTTAGGGTGTTAACAATGTCCTTTCTTAATGCAGAATACAAATACAATATTTTCCATTCCCGACATCAGTATCAACATTTTCTTAGTAACATCATAGACATTGGGTTATGACCATTGTGATGTTAAACTTGTACAGTGTGAAATGTTGCGGCGTTAGCAGTGTCCGAAATCGAATACTTCCTTACTTTATGTTACCCTGGATCACAAAACAAGTCATAAGGTTCAGTTTTTTGAAATTGAGATTTATACATAATCTGAAATCTAAATAAATAATCTTTCCATTGATGTATGGTTGTTAGGATAGGACAATATTTGGCAGATATATGACTATTTTAAAATCTGTATACATATACATATAATATGCAAGAAACAGTATGCCAAAAGTTTATGTCCGAATATAGTAATAAAAAAACAGTAAAGGCGAAAAGTCCCCAGACGACCCATTATTTCTGCTGAGATTCTAAAATGTGCATTTGATGGACACTTTACTATCCCATGAGGCCATGGAGTTGAAGCGACAACTGATGCTGGTAGGTCACTTGACAGTAACAACATGGCGAATGTAGTACAACCAAATTTGATACTAGCCACGTTAGTACTATTTAGAACCATTTTAATGGTCGTGTAAATTCAAATTCAAATGTTGTACCTACTCAGTATGTGATTTCAGACACAGCGCTCGAGCTGTATGTGTTATAGCAAAGGTGACACACAAAAAGTCACGAACTGAACAAAAAAGAACTTACAAAAAAAAGTACAAAAAAAGGAGAATGAAAAAAGATACATAAAGGAATAAACCTATAACAAAAATTAATCCCCACTCAAAGATATTAAATTGGAACAAAATGTTTAGTTAAAGCTGCAGTCCGCGATTTTTCCTCTTTGTCGCCATCTCTGTTTGAAACATGCGATTGCAGTCATATGCGGAACAGTTATCTGTATGTGCGTTGTGCATCGGCACGGCTCGTCAGCGCGGATGAATCTAATGTTTACTGTCAGTCACCGCACCGGTGTGGATACTGTACTTCAGAATCACAGATTCTACGTCTTGAAAGTATGACCAATAGAAGAATTTTCACTGAACAAGTAAGTCAGTCTGTTACTTTCGTTCTGACCAACTGAGGAAAAAAGCATCAGGCCTACAATAAATCATGCTGCCAATGATGATTAAATCTAACGATCGCTTAGCTCGGATCACGTCAAACCATGCAAATTATTATTACTGTTATATTGTTCTCAAATTGTTAATGTTAACAACATCAGCATTACGTGACTATGTGTATTTAGTGTATATTACCGTTACCTGTAGATTTCAATTTCTGTATCCACTCCACAGTCCAAAGTCTTTTGCTTTTTGACTACGGGTGAATCTCCAGTTGTCACTGATGATTGTCATTTGGATCTTTCTGGATTATAATCCGCCATCAAAATGATAAGTATAATTATTTCATATATGTGCCGCTACCGGCAGCATCCTCACATGATATAACTGACTAGCCTCTCGACGGGACTCCTTCCTTTCTGTTTATGGACGTGACGTAATGACGCACAGACGAACTGCTGCATGCTTGAATTTCCTGCGGAAATCCTCCATGTCGCTCTTATTATAAAACATTATTACAAGCTTACCGTTGTGAATCGAGACAAGATAATTAGATAGTTTTGAACACTGGCTGGTTATGTACTTGCTCAAAAATTGATTTTGGATCATTTTTAACCAAAAAAAGTTGCGGACTGCAGCTTTAATTTTAAGTCTGTGTAACAAAAGTTCACTGAAGGCGAGCCTTGTGAGAACCCAAGTGCAGTTTTTATAGTATCCAAAACATGAACAAAAAACAAAGATGTGGCTTGACTAAAGACAGACACTCACCAACAGCAGGTTACACTAACAAAGCTAGACAAGACAACAATGAAACATGAAACTAGTGAGCTAACAAGACACACCTGAGAACAATGAGACAAAGAACCAATGACAGAACAGAACTGAGAAACCACATGACTAAGTCAACCAGTGAGAACATAGGTGTGTTCGACATCAGCTGCGGCTGGATGTAACCGATCGGCGAGAGTATCCGCGTGCAGTCAGGGAGGAGCTGAAAACAGAGACGTGAAGTCGGACACTTTCTGCTTCTCGTAGTGACGCTCACGCTGCGTTTGCATACTTTATCACAGCTGAAGTGAAATAAGTGCAATATTTGACTAAGGGTGCGTTCACACTTGTAGTTCGGTTCGTTTGGTTCATTTGGTCCGGACCAAAGAAGAAAAAAAACCCATTTAGTCCTGGTCCGATTAGCGTTCACATTGGCAATTTTATCACCGAACCAAAAGATACCGAACCTTAAGGCATAGGGATACATTCACAACGTGATTGGTCGGATTTTATGATGTATTGCGTATTTTGAGACGGAACTTACCGAACATCCAAAACAATGCTGTGTGCTGAGGTAAATGCACTCGTTGTGTGTGTGTAGCGGTGAGTAGCCTGCATGTGATGGTATTTTGGCCAGCTGGGAACTCGTGAAGAGCTTATAAAATGTGTAAAGTAGTCAAAACACCGGCGGGAATCCATCCGTCATACACACAAATGATCTGCTGCGTGGAGACGCGCGTCTGATGCCTGTCATGGGCAAACTCGCGACTATGACAAGAAAAACCGACATGCGTGAGGATTCTGTCCATTTTAGGGTCTCGTCTTCCTGTTTTTGGTCCGTTTACATGTCTTTGGTCCGTGTTGCGTTCATATATCATTCGAACCGCACCAGAGTTCGTTTGGAAGCGGACCGAGACCCATCTNTTGGCCAGCTGGGAACTCGTGAAGCGCTTATAAAATGTGTAAAGTAGTCAAAACAGCGGCGGGAATCCATCCGTCACACACACAAATGATCTGCTGCGTGGAGACGCGCGTCTGATGCCTGTCATGGGCAAACTCGCGACTATGACAAGAAAAAACGACATGCGTGAGGATTCTGTCCATTTTAGGGTCTCGTCTTCCTGTTTTTGGTTCGTTTACATGTTTTTGGTCCGTGTTGCGTTCATATATCATTTGAACCGCACCAGAGTTTGTTTGGAAGCGGACCGAGACCCATCTGCGCTGGCTGACTCAGCCGGCTGCTCTCGAATCGCTCTTGCGGTACTTTGAAGCCATCTTATCATTCTGATTGGCTGTTCAGCAACTGCCACCTGCTGGTACAGAAAGGCATTTCATCTTACGCAGGTGCAGAACAGACGTGCTACTTGGCCATCGGCTGTCAAGCGTCGAGCACTTTTAGTTCAATTTTAGTTTTTTGCACATAATATAGCATAGACTACATAGATATTTTCACTATATTTGTTTTCATAGCATTCAATATGAACATTGTTTGTATACAACGAATGGAATGATGTAAAATGTTTTATATAAATACAGAATTTTTACTTCAGTCGGCAATGTATAAATGATATATCTGGAAACAATGTGAAACACGGGACATGACTGACATGAGTATAAAATGGAGTGGAACACGGAAAATGAAGTGCTTAAACCTCGGCCTTTAGAATGACCCAATCCAGGGTTGACTATTTCATGTGTGAAAAGCCCTATTAATGAGGCAGTAGAGAAATGAGAAGTGATTGGTTAACTACTTATTGATAAATGTTGATAAAAATCATTAACCACCTTAAACAATTATTAACAGCTACAAGAGAGTCAACAAGAGAGTCAACAGGAGATATGAATGTCAGTACGCTGCAGCCATCAATGTACCAAAGGATCAGTGTCAACAGAACTTCAATCAGAACAACTTCCTGACTCAGGAGAATGCGGTGAATGTGAGAAAAGCAATTAATGATGACTCAAACGCACTTTACGAAGGTTCAGAGCTCATCGCTGCAGGAACCAGGAAGGTTGTGTATAGACAGAAGCAATTCAACATGCATTCAGAGTATCTCCTGCTGAATCCTGCTAACAACTCACCCATGACCAGACTTTTGAACAAAAGAAATGACGGCTGCTCTGTTTTCTACACATTTAATTCTCCCTGTGTTGACACGTGTTTGGATGCGACAGGCAGACACAGCATTATAGATGCTCTAAATAACTGGAACAGACATGGTGGAATTAAAGCTTTTGTCTTCAAGAAATTCTGGAAGTATGACGAAACAAACACTGAAATAGATCTTCAGGCTGATTTTAAACAGATTGTGGCTCATGTTCCTCTCTTCCGCTGTGTGAGTGAGAATGAGTGTTATGCTTGTAAAGGGGAAGGAAGCACTCCCATAGACGCACACTGTCTGCCTCCAAGAGAGATCAATAGTGAACTGTAACATTAATGGTCTTGTGATTCTGTATTAAGATCTATTCTCTTTTGTTTTAAAATTCAGTATGCATAGATTAACTAGTGAATTAAAAATAATCTTGCTGTGACAACCATTTTTGCAAAAATGATATTATCCTCTATTGCAATAGAAATTAATGTACCGAAATTATAAAGTTAATGTCATATAAAAATGTATTTGATGAAGAGACTGTGCCAATAGATCAAGGATTAACTTTTTTGTCATAATTGTTCTAAAACATAATTTCTGCATGCTTTTCCTTCAGAGCTCCAGCATATGGGAGGTTACATTGAATAATATTGTACATTTTAGTCTCATGATGGGCAATTGCAGCCAATCACTTCTATCATTATGTCATTTTCTGTAGCTGATTCCTTTCTATAATAAAATCTTTAAAAGGTAGTTTGGTCATAAAGAGTAAATCACAAAGATAAATTACTGTCATAATCCACTATAAATGAAACCTGTTGCATGCGGTTTTGTTGCTTGATGCACAAGTATGTGTTAAGGAAGGGTTATTTGTAGTTGTCCCAAACACTTGTTTCCAAAAGCTCTGTTTCAGAAGAGATGACAGAGCCGGTCAGATAGACAGGACACATTCGTATCAGACTGTTCACTTCAAAATCACCTTTACACACTTCTGAACTAATGCATATTCTTTTAGGTTACAAAATAAATTTTGTTGCACAGACATCAAGGCCAATTCTGTTGCTTCACTGTTACATATTATATTGACATATTATGTTACATATTATATTGTTACATATTATGTTGACCAATATTATATATTTTGTTGACTTGTGTACTTACATTATCCCAGATGTTTCCAAGAATGTCTAAATCCAGAGAAATAAGCAATTTTAACCAGGACATGGACCATGTCCGTGCGTCGTCTATCAATATGTGTTTTTTTAGACAGGTGAGCAACTGTTTGGATACATTCATCGACAGAAAACTAATCATGTTATGTAGCTCAACACTGTAAGTCTTATTGTTTAAATCTTGTTTTCTTGATTTACCGCGAATACCATGTTTTACCATGCCTTATATCGATGCTTCATACTACAGTAATGTTAATAATCTCATTCATGAACATGATTTCTGCCCGAGTCTCATCCTGATTCTTTTCCACCGGCTCTAGATGTGAAGACAACACCTCTCAGCGACCTCTAGTGGCAAAAATTTACATAATGTGCCTTCAAATGAGCTACAATTAACATTTTCTGTATCTTTCTGTAAGAAGTCTTGAAACAATCCAGAAGTATTCCTTGTATATTTACTAGTCCAATAGTGTTGGAATAATTGACGGACCATTTCACTGCAGGACTGCAGTAGAGTTATTCATTATAACTGATATGGACTAAATTATATGCAAATGTCAAACAGTGTGTTGAACATTCACACAGCCTTCTCTGTTAAAGATTACACATAGTTTATTTGCATATATTTGATCCCTGAATAAATATTCTCTCAGTCGGACGGGACCCAACACATCTTCTCTGAAGAGCTCAGAAGCGTCTCCCTACTTCTCTATAATTCATCATGGTAAGCATTTTCATCATGGCTTTTTTGTTTTGTTACTTTTGTTCCTTCATTTCTCAGGTTTGTCATTTTAACTTTAGGCATCTGTGGATCTGAGGGTGTTCATCTTCTGCCTGCTTCATCTGTGTATTCAATGTGATCAGATGCCAGTGAACACTAACGTTCTTGCTAAAATTATCCAGTATTTTGATGACAAGTAAGTCAATATTTGCACAAATCTACAGTAAAAATAAGTGACATGTTTTAATGGTGAATGTGCATGTAGCAAAGTTAAAGGCTCAGGGGAAGGAGGAGGCAGGAACTGGTGATTGTTTAACATAAAACTTTAAAGCTGCAGTCTGTAACTTTTTTTTGGTTAAAAATGATCCAGAATCAGTTATTGAGCAAGTACATAACCAGCCAGTGTTCAAAACTATCTCCTTACCTTAATTTGAGTGGTACTGGTAGGTTACCGTGGGAAATACGAGTTTGCATCTTTACATCACATCTGTATACATAAAGAAGGAGTCCCGGACGCTGCAGGTGGTGTTCATTTGTAAACGTGTCATTTTGATGGCGGATTGTAATCAAGAAAGGTAAAAACGACCATCATCATTGACAACTGGTAAATCACCAGTAGTAAAAAGCAAAAGGCTTCGGACTACAGCAAAAAAGGAAAATGCGACCAGGCCCTTGTGAAAACAAGAATAAGTATCGGCAGGGCTTTTGAAGGTGGCGTGAACTCTGAAAGGGTTTAAAACGGATGCAGAGGTTGCTTTTTTTCTGCTGGACAGGAAAGACATTTTAATGGTTCATTGGGTAGATAATGCTAATACACACTAAATCTTTTTTTGAAAACTTTTTGGTCAGAACAAAAGTGGCAGGCATGTTACTTGTTCAGATGACATTTTTGGTGAAACATATTATTTTGGACAAACTTGCAAGTCGTAGTATCTGTTGTACAGTATCAGTCATATCCACACCGGTGTGGTGACTCACAGCCCACACATACTCCTCAAAACATTAGATTCATGCGCTCTGAGGAGCCACGCTGATGCACAACCCACGTAAAGATGATAATTCCGCAAATAACTGCAGTTGCAGGTTTCATACAGAGATGGTGACAATGAGGCAAAAGTTATGGTTTGCAGCTTTAATCCTAAAATAAACAAACGCAAAACGAAAGTAAAGTGGCAGTCCCTCACGGATGACTGCCTCACAAACATAAACAAAACAAAACACAACGTAAAGTCCAGACCTGGTCCTTTCTCTTCCTTCACTGTCATCACTCCTCCTTTTATCCTTCCGGAGCTCCTGTGTGAGAAACCCGAGACCGGTGTGGCTTGTTAGCACTCGCGCCACCCGGTCCCACGGCTCTCGGCCCCGCCCTGCTTGCCAGTAATTCTGTCTCTGAAACAAGTCGTATGTTGTGTCCCAATTTGTCTACTATGCCCTAAAAGTAGGCTATGTACTGTTTTTGTGAAGAAAAAGTACATACTTTTGAGTGTGTAGCAGAAGAGTATGCAAGCTTTAGGATATACTACTTCATCATAAAGTCTGATTTATACTTCTGCGTCGGACCTACACTGGAGCCTCTGCACCATAGGCTATGCGTCAGTTTTCATTTATACTTCTGCGTCATTGTCCACGTCGACATGCAACATGCGGTTCTAGCAGACCAATCACAGCGCTTGCGGTTTGCTTAGAATTGATGCATGGCTACATTTTTGGAGAGGTGCATGTCAGGCTATTCTGTAGTCTACACATGCAAAACACAGCCTATGCCGTAGCTACAGCATACACTCAACACTTAATTGCATCTTTAACGGATACTCTGACGCTTAGTTATGTGCAACCTGTAACCATTTAGTAAATCATCTGGGTATCTTTGGAATACTCACTTTAACACGATTTGGGACACACTAATTCTATTTTTGAATACTTTAGGACAGATAGTATGCAAATTGGGAAGCAGTGTTAGTTTTTGAAAACTGCAATATTTGTGATTTTTGTCTTCTAGGTTACAGCCAACCAACTATGACAGGCCTAATCAGTATTCTGTAGTCATCAGGGTCCCATATCAACAGTGTACAGAACATTTCAGTCTTGATTGGGTTTTCAGCATGGACGAAATGGAAAACGCCTTCAGTGATTTCAAGACTAATAGTAAGCGAAGGTTTTGTGAAGTCATCCAAGACTCAGTCAGTCTCAGAGCTGCGAAGCCGAGTTGGATCCAAATGACCAGTTCTTCTGGAGAAACAATGCATTCTGAATATGTTCTTGTTTATCCTATGGATGCCACAAAAACATCTCCCTTGGACAAAATTTTGAGAATGCCAAATGATGATCAATGTGTTGTTTTGTATACTTACAACTCACCTTGCACAGAAAAGTGCATTAATAATAAAGATGACACTATTTTATACGGCCTTTCAAACTGGCTAAAAACACAGAGAACTGGGATTAAAGCTTTCATTTTCCAAGAGATGTGGCTCAGAAACTCAACTGATGTGCCAGCGGATCAGCAACAGCAGTTTACAAAGATTAATAATCTTGTGCCTCTCTATCGTTGTGTAAAGGAAAATAATCAAATGAAATGTTATAAGTGTGGAGATGCTGGCAGTGAGATGCTACATGAAAATTGTGTTTCCTAAAATGTGTTTCCATATGAAATAAATGATTTTCAAATCACTGTATGTCTTGCTCCTAAATAAAACTTGTTTTATCCATGTGGCGGCGTGAATAACATGACTGTTCATGGACGATTCATCACTCAGAGTGTGTCTGTGTTCATCCAAAGAGTTTTGAGTGATTATAATGGCACTGTACATAAAACAATTTATCAAGTCGACACTGAAAGCGACACAATAACAGCCCTAATCGTGTGAAATAACCTTGATGCTGCTTATATCAGACAAAGGTTAAACAGCTTCAGTGAAACACGCAGTGTATTGTTGCTCTTCAGTGAAACTGACGGTAAATAAAGAGCTACAGGTAAATGATAATCTTTGTGGTTAGTCTTAATGTCATTTAAGTCTACAGTGAGAAAATATCCAGGAACTGACAAATGCATTCACTTAATCTCTCAACAGTTAACCAAATGTTTGCAATGTCAATTGACTAATCGAATTTGTAAATGATAAACTTACATTCGGGTCTTTATATATGCTTCATTTCCTTGTGATCATCAGCACTATCAGAAGAGAAACAACTGTGCCTTAGCTCTGAAAATAAAATCTTCCTCATAATACAAGCCGTCACAATGGTAAGTTTCAATTCAATAAGTAAACTTTCTTTTCTTTTCTACTTTTAAACAATCTGGTCCTTCAAATTATCTCCTGCATGAATTTAGCTCAAGTTTTGTGCTGAAATGAGTGATGTTTTCTCTTCAGGCATCATTGAAGGGTCTCGTCGTCCTCATTCAAGCTGATGTTAACCCTGCCACCCTTGCTAGAATGATCCAGTATTTTGATGACAAGTAAGTCTGTTTGTACAGTAGTCAAATGAATTAAAATCAACATATTTAGTTTTCAATTACAATCCATGTACAAAGTGTTCAATTGATTCATATAAAAAGACACAAGGAACAAAGTTAAAAAAAACAAACAACAACAAAAAAACAATATTTCTTGAAAACTGCGACTGTCTTTCAGTGTCCAGCCAAAGACCAAGCCTGATGTTCAGTACGCAATAGCGATAACTGTCCCACAGGCTCAGTGTACACAAGAAGGATCTGATATCCAGACTGTGTTCAGCAGGGAGGATGCACAAAATGTGAGAAATATTCTCAACA
The DNA here is from genome assembly GCA_003731715.1 of Anabarilius grahami. Classification (NCBI taxonomy): domain Eukaryota; kingdom Metazoa; phylum Chordata; class Actinopteri; order Cypriniformes; family Xenocyprididae; genus Anabarilius; species Anabarilius grahami. The sequence goes on from RJVU01024579.1 coordinate 36,390, forward strand.
ACGGAGAGAAATGTGTGCTCTGCACCCCATCACAAAATGTCATTGCTGCAAGACCAACTCAAAAACCAAGGGAACACGCTGAGCATTTTCTGCTCTATCCTATAGGTAATTCTCCAATGGACAAACTTCTAGCGCTGGCAGATCAGAATAGCTGTATAGTTTTCTATTCGTATAACTCTCCTTGTGTGACGAGATGCATTCAGAGTGATGACAATATTTTGAATGGCCTTGAAAACTGGAAGAATATCCGAAAAGAGGCAATGAATGTTTTTGTCTTTGAGAAGATCTGGCAGAAGGACGAATGGAGGAAGGATATGGAAAAAGATCTCCTAAAGATTCATGCGCAAGTGCCTCTTTATCGGTGTGACATCAACAATAATGTGATGGAATGTCAGGATTGTGTGGAGAAAAACACTGGAAAGGTGATTGCTTTCTGTCTGCCTAAAAAGAAATCACTACTTTCCTATTTCCAGAAAACGCTTTTGTCAATGATCAAACGTGTGTGGCGTGTTAATGAATGATTTGCACATCTTATCTTTCATAAAGCTGTTTTACCCAGCAAACATTGAGCTATGAAAGCAGAATTCTTACTCGCTAAACACACTTTTTTTTTTTTTTTGAATTATTATTCTTAAACACCTGTTCTGTGCCTAATAAAATAATCATGCATGTGTCATTTGTCAATTGCCAATTCATTATGTAGACCCTGCAAACATTAAATTCTGCTCATGAATCATGCTTATCTAGTTTATTTGCAACTGAGTGTTCTTGTTCACTAAAAAACATTGGTGTAGGATTGACTTTGAAACTATTTTCACAAATAATTACAAAGAAATGGCAAGTAACACTCAATTAAGGCCCATTCACACCAAGAACGATACATATAACGATAACTATATTTGCGTCCACACCAACGAACGATAACAGTCTGTTTATTCTAAACTCATGCGCTGTGGTTTCAAATACAACATGTTTTTGCTGTTCTTGTTGCATGTACACGGCTTTACCCAGCAGATGTCCTCAGCATGCTATGTTTCGAGTGAATAGTGTAATCGATCTAATCTAACAGTGAATTTAGCTGACGAAGTCCATATAGTGGAATAACAACAACGCAGTCTTTTTCACCGCAATTTCAAAGTTCTAAATACTTGTTAATTTATCAAAACAATAAGTACACTCTAAAAAATGCTGGGTTAAAAACAACCCAAGTTGGGTTGAAAATGGACAAACCCAGCGGCTGGGTTAAATGTTTGCCCAACCTGCTGGGTAGTTTTATTTAACCCAAATATTGTTTAAAAATAACTGTATTTCTTGCTTAAAATTAACCCAAAATATGTTGGAAATTAACATTTATTAATGTTTATTAAGAAAAACATTTATTAATACTTTTTTTGAATAATATTTAAACAATAAACATTTATTAAATTGCTTATTAATAAATGCTCATCTTTTTGATTATTATTGTTGCCTCTAGTAATTATGAGTCTGATTTTTAATTTCCAACCTATTTTGGGTTCAGCCAGACATATAGTAATTTGTAAACAATTGTTGGGTTAAGTAAAACTACCCAGCAGGTTGGGCAAACATTTAACCCAACTGCTGGGTCAAAACAACCCAATCACTGGGTTTGTCCATTTTCAACCCAACTTGGGTTGTTTTTAACCCAGCATTTTTTAGAGTGTAATAAAAAAAAGTTTGAACCATGTTCCCTTATAATCAAACTGACCCTTACACTGTTGACCCCTTAAAAAGGTTATTTTAACACCATTAAGGTCCTTTCAAAGCATGTTCTTCATGGCACTTATAAAAAAGGGTTTAAAAATGGTTCTGCTAATTTGGTACTGTTTCAAGTTGAGTGTGACTGAATAAAGAGGCCTTTGAGAAGAACAAATGCTTTACAGAGCACTTTTACCACTTCTATCACAGTAATAGGCTATATCCACCTCTCAGTGTGTGCTGGAGCTGTCAGTGGTGCTGCTGAATGTATTTCATCCAGGATGAGTCTGTCAATCAAACCTCACACACATTCAGTCAGTGGAGGAAGGTACAGCTGCTCCACAGGCTCCACAGGTTCCCCGGGGTCTCGTCTCCTCTCTCTGCCCACAGAGAGCAGCTACTGACCCTCTCGATGGAGGTCAGGATCCACTCATGGAAACTATTGGATTGAGTCAGCTGGAGATGAAACATCAGCATATTACCCTGAGGAGAGAGACTGTGTGCGTCTGGATGCACGAGAGGAACCAGGTGTCAGGTGGAATTCAGTCAATACGAGCATTTTACTTACAGTGAGATGAGTATAAAACGAAAAGAAAAAAAATGAGTTGAATAATAAAATGCCGAGGGTCCCTGCTGTAAACCCGCAGGATACTGTATTGAGTCCAAACGGAATGTCTTTTCACCACACAGTGTAAAATCGACACATTGGGTTTCTTTTATTGTGTCTTGAATGAGGCACGTCACTCACTCGAGTGATGAAAGAAATGAAAGAACAGCCCACGTCACGGTTCATTTGGCGGAAATTTGCGCTGTTGTGCGCGTGAGGAAAGGTATGCTGTTTATTAAGCTTGGTGTGTCGGGAAATGGACGCTAGGTGGCGATATAAGATCAGTGCACAATTCATCGACCCGAAGACACATCCACTTCACTACTAGCCCACTGTTATTCATTATAATAATGCTATTTAATAAATAGTAATAGTAATTTATTATTTTTATTCTTTTATGTCATAATTGTAATATTTATTTTTATTATATATTATTTGAATTCCTTAAATTATTATTCGATAAATATTTTAAACAATGTACTATCTTTAATAATACAAAATTATTGAAAAATCAAAACAATAATTAAAATGATTAAATGTTTAAAACGAAGATTACAATGGCATTATAATTATACTTGAATAATAAAAATGCTACATATCCACATACAGCCTATATGTAATTAAATTAATGTTATTTTAAATAATTATTTGCATACAACATGATGCAATTTTTAACTTTTTTTAGGTTACACTTTTTTTTACAGTGCTGTAGTTACATTGTAATTACTCAAATAAGTACTGAGTACTATTAATTAACTACATGTATTTCCTATAGAGTTACAGTTAGGGCTAGGGTTTGTTTTAGGGTAAGTTACTTGTAATTATGCATAATTTACTGTCATTGCTGTAGTAAGTACATGTAACGTGTCACTACGGCACTAAAATAAAGTGTTACCTTTTTTTTAGGCTGCCTACAAGGATAACATATAATTGTTTATATTATTATTATTATTATTACTACTACTACTACTACTACTACTACTAATTGTTATTGTTTTAGACGATATATAATTTAAATAAATGAGCGCTTCTTTCTTTTTGTCTTGATTGACAGGTACGTCACTACTGATGCCACGCCCCCTCCAGCAGAGCTCGCTGAGTGAGCGTCTCGTGCGCCTCAAGATCAGTCGCGCGGAGCAGCACGAGGAATAAACAGGAATAACGGACAGTTAACGTACAGGACGAATGGCGCTCATGGCCGGGATTATTTACGCGCTCAGCTCGCTTTTCCTGGGGATTTGTGCAGGTCTGTCCGCTCCAAGGAATCATCCGGCGAATGAAGGTAAGTGGGGATGGAAGAAAGAGGAAAAGTTTGGGGCGCAAGTGAAACTCAGGCGGACATATATAAGTTACACAGTAACGATATGTGGACAAGTAACAAACCCCTTAAATTAAGAAAAAAGTAGGCCTACTTAAAATTTTAAGGTGTTTTTAAGGAATTAGTTGCAACTGATGTCTGGAAATGTAATACATTATATAGCCCACACACAGCAGGTCAATTAACATGTTAACAGATTAAAAACAAAATACTGTTCATACATGGAGAAATGCCAAAGGTTTATTATTCACATTTTCAATTTTAGATCTTTAATAATTCACTATTCTGTTTATTCTTCCCCTAATTAATATACATAATGTCATATCATATTTCTTTAGTTGTACCTTGAAGATATTCTGGGCCCTTTTTGTCTTGCAGTCACAAGAATTAAATAGTAATTCATTTGATTTACGGAAATATAAACATTGTTCTACATATAACATCACACAACATAATTGTAGTTGTTGCTTTATAATTATTATAGGGTTTCTTGTGTGGTCTGGTGTGCTTTTTGTTGAACTGTAATTTTTTTTAGTAATTTTCAAGAAAAACAAAAACAATTGTCTTTATATTTTGATGTCTCTTAATTGCAAATCTGATCATTCATTTGTTGTCAATTACTATTTTTTAATGATTAACAATTTCCTACTCAAGTCAGCGCTCATGGATCAAACCCGTGCACACTTGTCTGTCACTTTTTGGCCACCTTTGCAGCTTTTGTCATTATTTATCTGAGATTTATGCCTTTAGACTTTCATCCTAGCATCAGTTTTCTCCAGTAGACGCACAAGCTTTGGCGATCTCAAGTCTTCTGTGTTTTTCTCCTTCAGTCCCGCTGCTGGATTCCAGATCAGTGCAGGGAGAACTGGCATGGGTCGCCAGCCCGACGGAAGGAGGGGTGAGTCGAAAAACCCATCACTCGATTCATCTTTTTCCATCTCCGTCTCCAACCTGAACTCTTTAGTACTCATGCATGTAGTTCTAGCACATTTCCATACGTTTAGATACAATACAAAATCAATGTAAGATAGAAACACTCCTAAAAATAAAGGTTCTTTATGGTTCCATGAAGAACCTTCAGAGTGGAAAAAGATATTAAAATGTTCTTCACTCTAAGAAAAAACAGTTTCCAAAACGGTTCTTCCATGGCATCACTGCGAAAACCCCCTTTTGAACCTTTATTTTTACTCATACAATATCAATGTACTGAAAGCATCTAAATTGGCCTTTAAAAGGATGTACAAATGTTTACAAATCATTTGACGTTCATAGAAAGTGAAATTCAGAGGTTAATTGCATTGCATTGAGATTAATTAAAGATGCTTAACACCATCACATTTATTTAATGTGGCTACAGATGTACCTAATTTAATATTAGTTTAAATATTTTCTGTTTTGATGATAATTAAACTACACTACACTCAGAAATTGCTACTAAATGTCTCAAATAACACTGAATTAAAGTGAAATTTTTAAGTAGAAAGACTGAAACAGTATTTTCTGGTAAATCGTACACCAATAATCCAGTTTCAAAGAGTGCAGATGACTTTATTTTTATCTGGACTTCTTTTGTAAGTACAATTGCCATTAATAATTTCTCTTTAGGCAAAGTTTCTCATTGTTTACTTGGGATTGAGTTTGAGTATTAAACTCAGTTTTGCTTCTAACCAGTTTTCAGAGGATTTATAAAGACTTTTATATATTGTATGTATAATCATTTACATTTTTGATGCCGTCCGTTTGTTGATATTCTACATTTCAGTGTCCGAAATTGTTCATGTCACGAATGAATACCTCTAAATACGAATGAGATCAGCCGGCCCTCTCCACTTCTCTCGGATGTAAATTTGGAAAGCTAGGTTACAGCGACAGGCGTCAAATTTCCTAAATAGTGGAGGGAGACAGAAATGCCCTTTGTTAGGAAACTCTATCCCTTTTCTCTCAAAAGAGGTAGGGGGGAGAGACTTGGCAACCCAGAGGCAGAGAAAAGGTCTGTTTGAGTGTGTGTGTGTGTGTGTGTGTGTGTGTGTGTGTGTGTGTGTGTGAGATTTCAGATTGAGGGGGTCAGCGGGTTCTGTCTGATAATGTATGCTTCCCGGGATCTCTGCACAGTTCGGAGCCCCTCATCACCAATTAGCCGTTTAACATCTTCAGATCAGGTGCATCTAAATTACCACATCAGCGATTCAATAAAACACACAGAATTCCCTTTCATTGCAGAGCAGCTCGGCTTCCTTTCGCATCGATCCAAGTTTCATTGAGCTCCTGAGTTCCTCTCCCTCTGTGATCTTCTCCGTGATGGACAGGCCTTTGGCACGGACGGTGGGCGGGTATTCAGACTTTAATACGGCCAATTAGCTCTTTTCTCCTCTCGTCTTGCTATCGGCAGCGCCGGGTTCTTATCTCTGCGCTGCTCCGCTGGGCCTCCGTAGTTACACTGATGAAGGGACGAGCCGAACGGAGACAATCACGGTCCCTGACGGACGCCAGATTGCTGTCAGTCTTATTATCTCACAAACGCTCAATTAGTTTTAGCGCACGGTGAATAATTCCTGGAGATTATTAAGGGCCGCCAGGATGGTATTTGTGGGACTGTGGCTGATATTGCAAGGCAGAAATGAAAAATATTACATACATTGTTATTGTGCATATGCATTCAATGGACATCACTTACTACGCAATGCATATTTGATGCAATACATTGTTTTTTGCTTCCTAAAAATTGCCTATCAACTTGAAATTGTAAATCAGTCTGTACCTAAGCACATTTGTTAGTCACTTTGGATAAAATCGCCTGCTGAATCAATAAATGTACGTTGTTCAAGGTCAAAGGGAAAATTATTAGTGCACATACATTATCATCAAAAGTTTGGAATATTAAAATTTTTTATGTTTTTTTTTTTATTTAATCATATTAAGTATATTAGAATGATTTCTGAAGGATCGTGACATTGAAGACTGGAGTAATGATGCTAAAAATTCAGCTTTGATCACAGGAATAAATTATATTTTGAAACATATTAAAATTATTGAAGCTTGTTTCCGCCATACAAAAAAAAAATAAAAAATGTATCCCACAATTCTGACTTTTTTCTCAGAATTGCGAGTTATAAAGTCAGACTTGCAAAAAACAGTCAGAATTGCGAGTTTATATCTCGCAATTCTAACTTTTTTCTCGCAATTCTGAATTTTTTTCTCAGAATTGTGAGATAAACTTGCAATTGCATGTTATAATGTCCAATTGCGAGAGAAAAAATGTTTTTTTTCCAGAATTACAAGTTTATATCACACAATTCTGACTTCATAACAATTGTGTTTATATCTTGCAATTCTGAAAAAAAAAGTCAGAATTGTGAGATAAAAAGCCGCAATTACCATTTTTATTTTTTTTATTCAGTGGCGGAAACAAGCTTCCATATAAAATAGAAAACAATTCTTTTAAATGTTAAAAATATTTCACAATATTGCTGTTTTTACATTTTTTTTTTTTTTTATGAAATAAATGCAGCCATGGTGAGCATAAGATACGTCTTTCAGAAACATTAAAAATATAGTTATTCCAGACTTTTGTCCCGTAATGTAGGTTAATATGTGATACCCAGTCAGACTCTTGGGTATTTGCATGTGTTTAGATGGTGTTCATTTGCTTTAATAAAAGTCATTACTGCTGATTAGATGATGAAAACTCAATGAATCCAATCAGTGGCTGTAATTCTGGTTTAGCAGACGCTGAGAAGTGTTAGGCTGTACAACATTAATGACTGTCTAGAGTTGTTATTGTATCTGAGGCTAGTAGAAGAAGAAGAAAAGTGATTTTCTGAGGTTAGTTCAGGCAAACTTATACTCAAGCCTGTAAAAGTGAAACAGATGTTATGTTTTAGATCTACATTTACTCTACAGCTTCCCAAGGTTCAGTTCCATTTTCACTCTGGATGGCCTCACGATTGTTTAGTTAAATGATCAGTTGTTTTCTGTTTCTTGGGAGTCTGATGAGTATCATACTTTATTCTGTCAGCCGCTTGTTATCGTTTTTAATTGGGATGCTCCGATTGGGATTGTTTACTGTTTTCATGTCACCTGAATCATCCAAAATTGATTGGTTTCGTCAGGAGTTCCATTATAACTGGTTGACAAAATGTCCTTCTTTGATTTAGTGATAAAAATAATAATAAAAACAAGTTTTCTTACACAAAACATTATCAATATTACTATACATAAGGATAAGCTTTCTTATCTCATTCCATTTCATTCCGATTGTAAGCTTAAAAATCGGGTAAGTTATACATTGAACATTGAACATGAACATTTCACACATTATTGCAGTTTATTCACTGTAGTTAAAAAAAATGGTAATAAAATATGACAAGTTCCCAAAGTTAAACTGTGTCAGAAAAAAACATTTTAATTACGTCAGATTACACTTAAGCAAAACATGGTCAGGTCAAAGTGTCTGAATAATTTTTGGTTCCAAATTTTTATCTATTTTACTGGTAGTTCACTGTATGAAGAATTATTGGGTATAATATGTCACAGTTTACTTTATTTTGCTATCCTCACTTACATAAATGAACTATAGTGTCCTGCACCCACTAGTAAAAATATATCAAAAATGTCTGAGTAATTTTTGGTTTGAATAATTTCGTGAGAAAATACAATCTCGTGTGAGGGAAGAGTTGAGAAGCGAGTGGTGGGATAGCAGCACATGTGTGAGGACTGAACAGGTGGTACTGTTTTCTTTGGGGTTGTTTAAAAAGATTTATTTATAAATCACTGTTTAAATAATTATTTCACTCATTGGTTTGATTTTCTTTATATATTGTCACACCGGTCTGTCTTTCTTAGCCGTCGAATCCGGTTAATTGTCTTAAAAAGTGTATTTGATGTTCACCCAAGCTGTTCTGAATTCAGTGTAAAGATGCTATGCTGCATAAAAGCCAGCCTAAATTATGCCTGCTCTGACGCACTTCAGTCCCAAGTATCAAAGTATACAGTTACAATTGCTGTGTAAATACATTCATCTTCTTTTATTTATTTATAAAGCACCTTTAACACAACTTATGGTGGACCCAAAGTGCTATACAATACATGTAAGTCTAAAATATAAATAAAATTCACGTAAAGTCAAACAAAATATAAATACAATACAATACGCGTAGTCAAACAAAATGGAAAGACAGTACAAACAGTACAGTTATACCTTGTTAAAGGCTGTTGATAGTAAAAGTTTTTAACCCTTTGATGCGCAAGCTATGAAAACCCCTTCTAATGCGCAACATGGGTCAAAAATGACCCGTATTCATTTCCTATGTAATTTCAATCATGGTTGAGTGTTTCTTTGCTGAATCTTTGAAATAAATGTATTTTATCATTCATTTATTCCAGGTATTCTTTAAATATCTTGTTTTTGATTGTCAAAAATCATTATGTTCATTTTTTCTTTCTTACTTTATAAACAAACACAGTTTTTGTATGTCTACATCAATTTTATACTCATGGGTCAAAAATGACCCGTATTCATTTCCTGTGTTATTTCAATCATGACTGAGTGTTTCTTCGCTGAATCTTTGAAAGAAATGTAATTTGTCATTTATTTATTACAGGTATTCCTTAAATATCTTATTTTTGATTTTCACAAATCATAGCTTTTGTATTTCTACATCAATTTTACACACATGGGTCAAAAATGACCCATATTGGAAACCTTTGCAAATTTTCGCAAGTAGGAACATATTTACTGCAGACAACTATTCATCCGCCACACATTTCACGTCTCAACATGGCTGCTTTTGTATATTTGATGGATGAAAGTCATATTATATTTCATAGGCTATATATTATATTTCATAATCTTTATTTTTTTGTCATAAACCAATGCTACTGGTCACCTTTTACATCTATCAGTGTTCCTAAAAAGTAGCAGTTTTGAACAAGGGTTCTGTCCAACATTGAAAATATATAATAAGTGTATTTGAATTTGAATATTCTTGTGCTTTTTATTTTCTTTATCTAGAGTGTTAGTGGCTGGTCCTCAACAGAACTGAGGTGGATGATGACATCACTGTAAAAAAAAGCTGAAAGTATACTTTGCGAACAGTCGAACACAATTTAAATGTGTATGTGCAGGTTGCATATACACGGTTACAGAAATCAGGCGGAAATTATAAAAAGTTACAAAAATCTGTATGCTGACCCTCACATAAGCATAAAACATGAAGTATACTTTGGCCTTTAGAAAGATAATGACACAAAAAAAAAATTCATTCAAAAAGAAAGGAAAAATTTAAATAAGGATTTGTTTATTGAGGAACACCTGGAATAATGAATGATGAAATTAATTTATTGTAATATATCGATATAGAAAATAACTCAATCAGGTCACTTTAGACCCATGCTGTATATGTCCAAAACTGTTACTTTTCAGGAACACTGACAGATGTTACATGTCATGTTCCCCCTTTGAACTAGTTTCCCCGTTCTGTTGATTAGTTCATTTGATCCACCTGTGTCTTGTTGATTTATCCCGTCACCTTGTTTAGCTCCATTTGTTAGTCACCTGTGTTCTCCTTCACTCCTTGTCCGTTCTCGTCGTTGTCTACATGTGTGCATGCTATCTCCTGTGTTATTAATTAAAACACCATTCCTGTGGAAGTCTGTGTTTGCCGTGTCTCTTCAACTACAGCCACACGTAACAGAGGAACGGACCAAAACAGTTTTTGCGGCGATTTTCTTTTTGTTTGTTTTTTCTCCGTCTCCATGGACCCTGCTGTTGCCCTTTTGTGCCTGGAGCAGAGGGACCGCTCCCTAGAATCGCACACCTTGGATTTTTTGGAGTTGGCGTGCCTCACACACTATCCTGACCGCTCGCTCTGCGTGTTCTACATCTCCAGCCTTAGCGAGCGGTCTCGGGCACGCCTCCCAGGGAGCGGTCCTCAGAAGGACTTCGCCGCACTCGTGGAGTGGGTGCTGGTGAGTAACGACTCACCCTTCACCGTCGGCCCCGCGGAGGATGACTTCGCCACCAGTCCCACTCCACTGCCAGAAGCCAGTCAGCCACCATCGACGAACGTCACAACGGAGATGTTTCACGTGCCCACCGCAGACCGAGGAGGCCAGCCCACCGCGATGGATGAGCCTGGACCGAGGAAAGGATCGGACAGTACCATCGCCCCGGAGCCAACCTCACAGCAAGGGTCTGACCAGGTGAGCGAGCCGGTTACATCACCTGACGGCGAGGGAGTGCTTGTGGAGCTCGAGGGCTGGGAAGAAAGCTCCGCCCACAACACCACCCCGATGGAAACTATGACTGACACTGGCAAATATGCTGAGGAACTGAAAGAAGTGTTTATGGCTGATTTAATTGATTTTTTCGGAGAGGTGACTTCCCATTCCCCTGATTCTCCTGTTTTTAATGAATCTCCTGAGCCTCCAGAGGACCAATCTCCAGTGTTCTCCAGTTCTCCGTCTCCTGAGTTCCCTGTCTGCCCACCCAGCCTCCCTCTCCCGCCTCCTCCGTCACCCAGTCTCACAGCCAGTTCCTCAGTCCCACCATTTCTGCCCTTCAGCCGCTTGACATCTCCCACATGCCAGATGGGGATGTCAAGCATCTTCAGGCCCTCCACTCCATCCATTCAAGAAGATCCCCTGCCTCCACTTCCAGCCTCCACGCCCCCTGCTCCACCTCGGCCCGTCGACACTTCGGCGTCACCCTGGCTCCTCCCTCCCTCGGCTCCACCGGACACCATCGGCCATACGGCTTCTCCGGGCTCCCTCGTCTTTCCGGCTCCGCCTTGGTCAGTCGTCCACCTGCCTGCACCTACGGTTCCGTCTGGCTCCTCCTTCCCTCCAGCTCCGCCTACATCCTCGGTCCCACCGGCTCAGCCTCTGCCCTCTGGATGTCCGCCTCCTCCTCGGACGCTCGTCACCATGGCTCCTCCTCGGTCTCCAGGACCATCGGCTGCGCGTGGGCACATCGGCTCTGCAGTTCCATCTGGGTCTCCAGCTGAATCTCCGTTGGTCGTCCCCAGGGTGTCGTCTGCCCCCAAGCTGACTCCACCATGGCTCCTCCCACCTGCGACTCTACCCTGGGGCCTCGTCCTGGCTGGCTTCTGGGGTAACATCTGGCTCCTCCTGCTCCTGGCTTCCCCCTGGCTCCTCCCACCCTCCACTCCCCCTTGGACTGTCTTTGTTGTTTTCTATGGACTCTTTTCTTTTGTTTTGGTACTCCGCCCTCCTCCAGAACCCCCTCCCTCCCTCCTCTGGACTCTTACGGCGCGAGGACGCGCCTATCCGGGAGGGGGCGAAATGTTACATGTCATGTTCCCCCTGTGACCTAGTTTCCCCGTTCTGTTGATTAGTTCATTTGATCCACCTGTGTCTTGTTGATTATCCCGTCACCTTGTTTAGCTCCATTTGTTAGTCACCTGTATATATACCCTGTGTTCTCCTTCACTCCTTGTCCGTTCTCGTTGTTGTCTACATGTGTGCATGCTATCTCCTGTGTTATTAATTAAAACACCATTCCTGTGGAAGTCTGTGTTTGCCGTGTCTCTTCAACTACAGCCACACGTAACAGATTTGAAGGGTGACCAATTGATTTATGACAAAAAATAAAAAATTATGAAATATATAGCCTAATATATTAAATATAATAAGACTTGCATCCATCAAATATACAAAAGTAGCCTTGTTAAGATGTGAAATGTGTGGCAGATGAACAGTTGTCTGCAGTAAATATGTTCCTACTTGCAAACATTTGCAAATATTAAAGATTTCTATATGGGTCATTTTTGACCCATGTGTGTAAAATTGATGTAGAAACTGCGTTTGTTTATAAAGTAAGAAATAAAAAATAAACAATTATTTGTAGAAAATCAAAAACAAGATATTTAAGGAATACCTGGAATAAATGAATGATAAAATACATTTCTTTTATAGATTTAGCAAAGAAACACTCAACCATGATTGAAATTACATAGGAAATGAATACGGGTCATTTTTGACCCATGTTGCGCATTAGAAGGGTAGTGATACAAAAATTATTTTTATTCAAAAAGTAAGGAAAAAAAAATTAAAATTAGGATTTGTGATGATCAAAAAGAAGTTAATTGAGGAATACCTGGAATACTGAATGATGAAATTAATTTCTTGCAAAGATATAGAAAATAAAAACTCAGCCGGGTCATTTTTGACCCATGTTATGCATCAAAGGGTTAAGCATTTTTTGGACCAATTATGCCACCTCTGAGCAGCATTAAACAGCCTGTGTAAAGACACCAAAATGCCATTTTGGAAGCGCTTCTGTGTATTTTGCGGTGTAAATTTGACATTGGACTACTACAGAGCCTCTAAGGGGACATGGTGATGGAAAAAAAAATTAGATGGGAGGAAAAAATAAATGTCAATGTAAGAGAAACTTTGCGTTTGTATTCAGCATTGCCACAGGGGCATGAAAATGAAAATTGGATGGAGAGAAGTATAGAAAAAAAAGCCTAAATTATATAAAAACATAAAAACATCTGCACATGCTCAAAAGAAAAAGAATAAACTTTCAAACGCACCATATCAATGTGTACAAAATTACCACAGGGGTATTAACAGATTATAATAGCTTAATACATTATATTTATCAACTAAATCCAACAAAATCAGATCTTTCTTTATTCTTTATTTTGGATATTTTACCAAATAATTTTTAAAGACTACTAAAAGATAGATAAAATGCTTAGAC
>RJVU01024579.1:49833-65416 GCA_003731715.1 Anabarilius grahami
AAAAAACCCTTATGGTCTTGTTTTTCATAGTTATGACACGCAAATGATGCTGAAGTTCATCAAAATGTGATTGGTTTATGTGAGGGAGTTATAAGTTCATGTCAATCAGCAGCCAATCAATCATTATATCAGGTTTTGTAAAGTCAGTTCAGTTCATGCATGTAATTTATTTTGCATTTTTTCCCTTAAAGATTATACAGTAATGGTGCAAGGATCTCATGACATTAAGCACTATAATTCAGTACTGCATTGACAGTATTTTTTAAAATGGATGGTTTGATAAAAAGTAAAGAGAAATACAAAGTTCGGTCATAAAACTCTAGATGGCACAGGCTGATAGGTCCTTAATCTGCTTGCAATCACATCATTTTCCATAGGGCACAGCTGATTGGTTCCTACTGTATCAGTAGCCAGTGAGCTCGCTGCTCAACCTTCAAATACTTGGTCAGCATTTTCTGTAGCAGTGCAGCACGCTTTCAGAAACCCTCCACCTTCCCCAGCTCCACCTGTATAGATCTGCTATGGGTAATTCTTGTATGCTATATTGTACAGCACTGCATCTATTCCGCCAAAACCAAACAACATTGTGATATAATTACCATGACAAACACTCAGACAGTTGTCATGACGGAAATACAAATATATATGCATATATATTTTAGTCAGAAAAAATGCAAAAATTTGTTTGAGTGTTCGGTCCTTGCAGTTTAAAGATTTCAATTTGACATTGAGAAGGCCTTATAATGATTTTCAGCTAATTTCTAACACTGTTTTTGTGCTGTCTCATGCAGTGGGAAGAGGTGAGCATCATGGACGAGAAGAACATCCCCATCAGAACATACCAGGTGTGTAATGTAATGGAGCCCAGTCAGAACAACTGGTTAAGGACTCACTGGATACGGCGAGGCCCGGCCCAGCGTATCTACATTGAGATTAAATTCACCCTGCGTGACTGTAACAGCCTGCCCGGCGTCATCGGCACCTGCAAAGAGACGTTCAACCTCTACTACCTTGAGTCCGACTCTGATAATGAGCGGTACGCTCACGAGAGCCGCTTTGATAAGATTGACACAGTTGCGGCGGACGAGAGCTTCACGCAGGTGGATATTGGTGATCGGATCATGAAGCTGAACACTGAGGTTCGGGATGTCGGCGTTCTGAGCCACACAGGCTTCTATCTGGCCTTTCAGGATGTAGGGGCCTGCATCGCACTGGTTTCCATTCGTGTGTTTTACAAAAAGTGTCCATTAGCCGTGAGGAACCTAGCGCAGTTTCCTGACACAGTAACTGGGGCGGACACGTCGTCCCTGGTGGAGGTGCGCGGCTCCTGTGTGAATCATTCGGAAGAGCAGGAGGTTCCCAAAATGTACTGCGGCGCAGATGGCGAGTGGCTGGTGCCCATCGGGAATTGCCTGTGTAACCCTGGATACGAGGAGCGGAATGAGCAATGTCAGGGTAAGACACTTCTGATGTTACAGTCAAACTAGCACAACCGATCTGGGGCAAATTTTAGAATGTTTCAATTCTTGAGTTGGATTTTTGAATTGAATTAGCCACACCCACAGGAAATTGAATGTTCTGTCATTTTCTCTGTCCGTAAGGCCTATGCAGGTTATGTACAACAAACTTCCGTATTCTGTAAAACAGGTTGCATCGCTTCCAGTTCAGGTCTTTTGAACATGCTACGCTAAATATGGAGCTGTTTTTCTCAATATGCTTTACCTACCAAAGATGAGCAAAAACAATGTATTGCATATGCAGGTTGACATATAAAAGTTTTTTGACATATAAAAGTCTATAGCTATCGCCGTCAGTTCATGTTGCCGTTAACACTTTCTCCGTCAAGCAGTGAAACCAGTTTCCTGGTCTGTTCATGTGATGTTCGGCATAAAGCCTATAGAGTGCAACTGTCAGGTTCCGGAAGAAAAAAATCCCATTTATTTTCTCCATAGTGGAATAGATTTTTAATAATTACCTACTGTACTGTGAGCTACAAGTTTGTTAATCAATTGATGGTATTTGATTTTGTTGAATCCATCAGCCTGTATTTTTCCCCCGGTTGCACAGACAAGGCTGAAGCTAGTCCTAGACTAAAATGCATGTTTGAGCTGTTCTATCTGAAAGTAACTTGTACTGGAATACTTTAAAATATGTCTGTGGCATTGTTTTGTCTCAAGATGCACACCAGTAATGTTTTTTTCTAGTGTAAGTTTATAAAAGCTACTTAAGTGCCCTAATTGAACTAAGGCCTAATCCTGGTTTAGGCCCTGTCTGTAAAACCGGCCCTTAATCAAAATCCCTGGTGATAAACTACATTACCCATGATTCTGCAAAGAAATCTCCACCAATCAGAAAATCAAAAAACTCATACTGCTCGCCCATGAAGCACTGCAAATGAGTCAGTTCTCAAATTGCTTAAATATTTGTCTTTAAGATGTAAAATATAATGTATCTGTATATATAATCAACATATTTGAATCAATATTTTTCGATTTATCCATCATTTTTAATTTGATTATGTTGCTCACAATTCTTCATGGGATTTTATCTTTTTCCCTCAATAAAGCCGTTAAAGGAATAATTCACCTAAAAATTAAAATTACCCTATAATTTACTCACCCTCAAGCCATCCTAGGTGTATATGACTTTCTTCAGAGTTAGGCTAATATCCTGGCTCTTCCCAACTAATGCCACTATTCAATTCCAATGAAGACTTTTTAAAAATCCCCATCGGAAAAAATGAACAGGAACAATACTTCCAGAACCAATGCCACTGAAAAAGTGGGAGTAACTGTTGCATTCTATAAAGTTTCACACATCTATTTAAACTTTTTTTCAAAGCATTTCTATTTAAACATCGCAGTAATATGAATTTCTTAGAATTTTTAATTCATTTTAATACTATGTCCTTACATGCAAATTTCAATTTTGAATCGTGTTTGTTACCTCATTTCAAATTCAGTTTAAATTCACTTCTGAATGGTGCACAACACTGCCATCCATCCATCCCTGTCTTTTTCTTTCTCCTCTCAAACAAGCGTCTCTCATCAGGTGGTAATAATAGCACTTCTGATTGGTTTATCAGCGTTTGTGATTGTGTAATAAGGAGGACTGAGATCACTACTCCCATGAGACCGTTACATGAGAACAAGAGATGCTGATTACAAACACAGAGTAGAAGAGAGGAGAGTGCTGTCCTCAACCAAGCGTTCTCACGGAACTAAGTGCATTATAATCATACTAGTTAGGCTCCGAACTTTGTAATTAACAGATTTTTGGAAACTTCATGCCACATAATAGGATGTGACTCACTGTGGATGTGTGCGTGAGAGAGAGAGGGATCGCGAGAGAAAGATGGAATGAGTTGAGGCATGTTATCAAGAATCTAAAAATGGCAGAGGGCCGTGAGTGTGATGAATGGATCTGTGGAGGAGAAAAAATGTAATTATCTCTAAAACTGACATTTCATTCTGCCATAGATCAAGCCAAATAAGAGCCTGTGACAATAATAAATACACATCACACAGTGTTGACAGAGAAAAGAGAAAGTTGGACCTCTCTTGTGCTTAATGACTTCTTGAAATGTGCTGCTATTTGTAGATGTGCCGCAAAGATGCACTGCAAACACTTTTGCGTGGTTTCAATAGGGATGATGAGGGAAAGCCGGCGCCACCCTTGACCTTTGCCCTGAGAGGTCACAGATCAGAGGTTACGTTCTCGCTCAGACCACAAGTGCAGTCATCTGGAGCTGTTTCAGGTTTCCTTAAGTTGCGTCAAGTCCATGACAAGTTGAGTTTTTGGAGGGGAATTCATTTACAGGCCGATTATTAGTTATTCAGATTATTAGCTTTCATGAGTATTGATGGCATTTGAATGCAAATTGATTGTTCTGAAAATTGAAAACAATAAATGGCAACATTGTGTGAATTGTTTTTACACTTTACATAGACATTTTTGTGATATTTCAAGAATGTGAACATATGGGAGTAACGGTACACAAACATGACGGTTTGTAACGTACCTCTGTACTGAAGTCATGGTTCAGTACGGGTTCGGTACCGCAGGGGGAGAAAATTAAACATAAAATTGCTTCTTCTTTTCTTCTATTTTATTAAACAGTGTTTTATTGAACAAATTGTATCTTGCTTTACATAAATTCAATTATAATTAACATTTTCTTAAGTTTAAAAAAAAAATCTATTTCAGCAAATGCTTTAAACTATATACAGGGAGTACATTACTATAATATTAAAAGTTACAATTAACAACAGCCCAAACTATTACATTCATTTGCTATTTATTTTTATATATAATAATCAACACTCAAATAAATTGCAAATAAGGCAGGTTTTGCATTAACTCGTAAATCTAATTATAAGATAATTTTTCAATTATTTTTCTACTCCAATTCATTTTTGAAATATAATCATTTACACAGTTACTATCATAACTTGTTTTCATGACAAATGTATTTAAACATATATTAAATAATTAAGACATTACTAACTGGTAAAGTAAATCAAAGTAATATATAAGCTAATATGGTGCATATATTTCGCGAAACACTCCCCTCTAGAGTTCATTTCTCTAGCGAACTAACATGCTGTGGACACTAAATGACTTGCCTGAGGTAAATGTAACGCTAAGTGAGATATTATTCTCAAGCTGTTTTATTGATACCTTTCTGCGGTTAAAACACTGGTTGAGAGATAAACATATCTATGCATAGATCATCTGTTGTTCTTCTTCTGCACTTTTTCCTGTTGTGGCGGTTAGCAAGCAGCGTTGCATTACTGCGCGTGTCCCCTTCTGCATTGGAGTGTGGATCGCCTGTGACTGAATTCTTCATCTGACTGTATGCACCAAACTGTGATGTCCGTACCGTGACGGTTCGGGGCGAATACATATACCGTTACACCCCTAATATATGACTTGCATGTGTGTTTTTTTTTTTTCTAATTCATAGTGTAGTTTGTTGGTTTCATTGTGGATAAAGTTTTTTCTCCACCATTATGTCACTGCGCCTTTCAGTTACTTTAAAATAAAGCGAAAACTTCATGGTGAAACACAAGACTTTTGCACACCATGTAGTCATGTCTAACAAAACATCTCACAGATATTTTATAGGTCTGCATGAGGAAATTTGTTGCTGAAGAACAAAGTAAATAAAAAATGAATGCATGTTATTTGAAAAAGTTACCTCGGTATATACAGTACAGTGTGAAAAACAGCAATGTGTTCCTTTATTGATTCTTCTGTGAAGTTGTATTGCATGTGAAACTATCTGTGGGTTGCGATCGACACTATTGTTGGGCTTCTTCAGGGTTGACGTTGTGCTGAAAGGAATCTGCAGTTGCAATAGATTCTTGGGGTTCTGTGAGAGTTTTGGGGGTTCACCGGGGGGAGCCGAAGAAGAGGTCTCGGGCAGGTCAAAGGTCACTGACTCTTTCATCCATCTCTGACGCTTGGCTGACAGCTGGAGAGGAGAAATTTATGAAGACATCAAAACTCTTGACAGCTGGGGTTCCACAGGATGCCATGGAGACTCGGGAGCTATGATCTCGGCTCCTGGTCTCTATATGGGCCCGATGGGGGACGGCAAGAGAGAAGCTGCTGTTTGTTCTGTGTGATTTAAAGCAGCCTGTTGCATGATCAACAACACACACAAGACAGATAGATCTTTACAGTCTCAACTGTTTTTAGACAGAAATGATATTCAAGGGAGAAAAAAATAGGGATTTATGCTTATTTCTTCTGCTTAATCTTACATACTTTGGAGTTAGTAGACTGCAAATTAGATTTTTAAATGCAACTAAATTTAAATGAAGGATAAATTATAATAAAATAAAACATACATTTTTATGAAAATTATGCAATATATTCTTTGTCTGTCAGTTGGTTCTGTCTCTTCTAGAACATTTGCACTACTTTTGGCTTGGAGGTTTAGACTTGCAAACATGATCTCTTTAAAATCTCAATTGTTTCTCTTGTGACGGAACCCTTCGTGGAGGAACGGAAAAATTCTGTCGGAACGTCGTGAAGTGTCGCAGACCCTGCATCGGTTGTCGTCCACTGACATACTATACGAGATAAATCAATCGATTCTTGCGTCCCGACTCCTATTGTCGTTTACGAATCACCACGACACCCTACATCACACAGATCTTGCCAAAATAAACCTTGCATAAAACTCCTAAATTATTTATTTATTTACAAGTACCGCAATAGCGTTAAAAAAATAAAGTTGATATGGCTATTATGGCTTAGGTTTGAAAGTACACATTTTTGTCTGATCTAATCTGAGCTATGAATGAGCAATCTCTGAGCCATAAAATTTCCTCTGGGTAATGAAGGAAAGGACAGGAGCGGAAGGAATCAATCTCTCTCACCTTTTCTTCATCACTTTCCTACTTTTTTCTTGTGCCATTTATTTGCGCTGAGGGAAAGAACTGTTTCGTGTTCCAGCTTTTTTGCCCTCTTTTTCTCCGACATGCCTGAGTGGTTTAACCACACACCAGGCTAAAAGGAGCAGGTCAGAGTTTACCTCTGCTTGAAGAGATGGGGACAACCCAACCCAGTTCCTCACCAGAGGAAACAGAGATAGAAAGAGTCCTGTGTGTGTGAGTCGAACATCATTATCGAGGTGTTGAGAGCTGTTTCTGGTCTGGATGGTGTTCTGTTCCCTCAGTTCTTTATCTCTGACTGTCTCTCTCAACGCCGACTCTCCCCCCTCTAAAAGGAGCGTGACAGAAGCGAGAGGGACGGCACCACTGTAACATTGATATAATGTTGCAGCTCGCTGACAGTCCCTTATATTAACCAGACTTAATGGACTCTCTGGAAGTCTTACAAGGGAACGACAGGAGACGTGTGGCCTCGGCTGACCTGAATTTCCCTCTCTCATTTCAGCCAAATTCAGCTCTGATTCAGCTCTCTTAAAGGGAAAGTGCACCACTTACTCACCCTCATGTTGCTCAAAATACACTAAATTTTATAAGCCTTTTTTAATATTTATTGCATTTAATTAATAGTAAAATTCCATCAGATTGAATTGAATAATCCTTATGTATTTTAATTGAATAATTGAACAATTCTTAATCAATTATTCAATTAAAATATGTGAGGATTATTTAGAAGATTCGTAAAGCTTCAAAGCTTCACAAATCTTTTGTTTCAAATCAGTGGCTGCGTTTACACTTGGCATTAATATGCGATCACCGTGATCCGATCAACCAGATCAGATCATTAGCCAATCAGGACACAGCGTGTTTATATTTGTTCACATTAAGTGGCCTCTGTATCTGGATAACTGATCGGATTTCTGTTTCCCGCACAATATTTAAATTAGGCGCGTTTGAAAGGCAGACGCTTCAGTTGGCTTCATAGCGTAAAAAAAACTTTCACGTTAGCCTCTATCAATGCAGTGCACACAGCACAGAATTTTTGTGATTTATTCCACAAAAGTACAATCCATCACAAATAGAGTACTTAATCTACCAATTTAAGTTTCCCAACATTATCTTGTATGGTGAAAAAAAATGTTTTGACGCAATTCATGATTGAAAGGAGTGCGCAAGCATTTGTATTGTTTGTGTAATATGTAACCGCAGAATCCGAACACTTTGTATTAAAGGAAAAAAAAAATGCACATCACATTAAAGAGCATTAATTAGAACTAAACAAGCTAGGCTATACAACACCAGATAAGAGTAAAGACGATACAAATTAAACAATGTCCTATTGCTTTCACTCACTTACTTTACTTTCCAATGCAATCTCCAGTCTTAGATCAAATTATTTTGTTTAAATGAAAAAATACTTCCAGAGTTGAAAAATAACTGGGTTGATCATGTTAAACAAGTCACATCATCCAGGTTTAAAGTTAAGTTAAGTGTGCAATATTGGAAATAAACTGAAACAATAAAAACATACGTGATCGCCTCGTTTAGATAATGTTGAAATAAACTCTTTTAAAGATAGACGTTTATTATAAAGTTCAAAGAAGTTTAATTTCTTGTCAAAACTGCGTCTGTCCATTATTTTCTGACAGCCACGCGGAGAGACTGGGCGGGATTTAAATTATGTCGCCCTCTAAATGTAGATACGATGGCTGGATCGCGTTTACATTACACTGAAATCCGACCACAATGCGTCCTCGACTACCTCCGAACCAGGACACGTTGATCGGATAACATTCCGATCACAAATGCGTTTACACTTGTCTTTTCAATGCGTATGTGGACAACATCCAGATACAGGTCACATGTTAATGCCAAGTGTAAACGCAGCCAGTGGTTCAGAGTGTCAAAGTCACATGATTTCAGTAAACGAGGATTCGTTACGTCATAAGTGTTTCGAAATTTCAATAGTTCACGTGACTTTGGCAGTTTGATACACGCTCTGAACCACTGATTTGAAACAAAAGATTCGTAAAGCTTCAAAACTTCATGAAGCAGTGTTTTAAAATCGCCCATCACTAGATATTGATGAACAAAGTACCTATTTTGTTTTTTGCACACAAAAAGTATTCTCGTCGCTTTATAATATTAAGGTTGAACCACTGTACTCACATCAGTATGTTTTTAGTACCTTTCTGGGCGTTTGAAAGTGTTAATTAACTTGCTGTCAATAGAGGCCTCACTGAGTCATCAGATTTGATCAAAAATATCTTAATTTGTGTTCTGAAGATGAACGAAGGTCTTACGGGTGTGGAACGACATGAGGGTGAGTAATTAATGACAGAATTTTCCTTTTTGGGTGAACTAAACCTTTAAATTGCATAAATCTTAAAAAAGGCTTAAATTTCTTCAGTGTAGGAAGTATTTAGCAAGCTTCTTATTTCTTATTTAAGTGACAAAAAGAGTAATACAATTATCCATATGACATGTGCTATGTGTTTCAAGTCTTCAAAAGTCATGCAATATATTTGTGCATTGTCCCTAAAACCCAATATTTAAAGCTGGTGGTGAATAGCGACCATTTAGTTTGTTATTGTTAACCTTGGTATATCGTGCACGAGTCAATACTATGCTAATAGATACACAGACACACAGCTGTGAGCATGTAAGATATGCTGCTGCTGCTGCTGCATAAATAGACATACATAAATCCAGTAGCAGATCTATGCAGGTGGAGCTGGGGAGGTGGAGGGGTTCAGATGAACTCTGATAGAGCACTGCTGGGCTAGCTTACAGCAAACGTTGAACCAGAATAATAAAATGTACTTTATAATAAACTTTATAATAATAAAACATACTTTCAATGAACTTTAATTTTGTAAGTTACCTGTATTTTATGGAGTTATTATTACTTAATCAAAACAACCCAACTGCAGTTTGATTGATATTACTTGGAATGCACAATAAAAAAAAAAACATGATTTGTGAGAATTAATAAAAACAGAGTTATCTGTTTTTGCAAATGAACTCTTTATATATATATATATACATATTAGGGGTGTGACGAGATCTCGTGTCACGAGATCTCGCGAGACTAAACTGTGACGAGATTTCTCATCGAGGCGAAAAGTAGTCTCGTTATGTTGCCATGACAGAGTAGTTAGGATGATTAGGAAAGAATATGACACCGCTACGTTTACATTACGCCTCCACTGTCGTTTTGCTTTGTATTTAAATAAAAAAAAAATTAATTCAGTTGGATAACGGTCACCGCCGCTCCATATTCACAGAGTTACGCGCGATCGCTGAAAGTGAAAGTAAACACAAGCGCGCATTCAAACGCGATTTCAATACCCCGCATTTTGAAAGCGGCTCCCTGATGAATGTTATCTCTCAATATGAAAGCTTTTTTAGGCTGTGCAGTGTAGTTGTAACCATCTCTTAGCTCTGTGTCAAAGAAAAATTTGGTCTTATTTGCACTTTGAATATTGAGAGAGTGTGATTATGGTTGCACTTATTGTAAAGTGTTACTATGAAAACGAATAACAGTTTTCTCTTAATCTTATTAAGCACAAACAGTAAGGTTTCATTTGTTAACATTAGTTAATGCACTGTGAACTATCATGAACTAACAATGAATGACTATTTTTATTAACTAACATAAACAAAGATTAATAAATACTGTATCAAAGATATTGCTCATTGTTAGTTGATGTTGGTTATTAATACATTAATGTTAATAAATTGTCAGTTGAGTTAGTAGCAAAACCTTTTACAGTACTTGAGTATTGTTGTCTTTTGCTGCATATGATAATTCATACTCAGAAAGTAGAACTGAAATGACATTCATACAAGATGGGTAGTTAAAACATTTCAAATACACCTGCAGAATATTTTTTCTAGTCATGTATTTCACCATTGAGGATTTCTTAAAAATAGTGTGTAAAAATCTTGTCTCGTCTCGTCTCGTCTCGTGAACTCAATCTCGAGTCTCGTCTCGTCTCGTGAGATACCTGTCTCGTCACACCCCTAATATATATATATATATATATATATATGCTGTGCCTTTTCCTAAAATCCCATATTTAAATGTAGAAGTGAATAGTGACTTATATTTTAGTTTCTCGCCCAAAGTTTGGTATATTGTGCATGTGTCATACTGGTTACTTCTTCTGTACTCTGGCACCTTTTTTGAAACTTTTTAGCCTCCATTCATTGTCATTGAGGAAAGAACGTCATATGTGCTGTTTTTGCATGAAAACTTTGTCGCTGCTTTAGTCATTTCCGATAATGTGATTTGGCGTTAGTTAGGACTAGTTGTCGTGTTTTAACCATCAGTGTTGGGTTTTGGTATTTTGCTGGAAGTTCCATATTGTTTTCTCTCACTCACTTTCCTTCTGCCTTTGAATTTGTCTTTTATTTTCTGTCAAGAGGGGGTTAAAAAAGACAGAGAGAGAGATAGACGTGCAGTAAGAGGAAGGGGGAACAACAAAAGACAGAAAGACAGCGAGAATAAAGGAGGTGATCGCAGAGAAAAACAGATTTGTCAGCACACAGGGAAGGTCAGCGCCCTCCTCTCAGACAGGAAAAGACGAGAGAATGAAAAGGAGCTGATGTCTAGAGAAAGAGAGAGGTTTTTAGGTGGTCTTTGATTTCTTTTCCTCATCATTCACTTCACGTTCCCTTTAAACATCCCTTTGATGTGATGACAGATGCTGTCTCTTTCTTTTTCTCTCTCTCTGTTTCTCTCTTCGCTCTCCTGTAACAATGGGCTGTGATTGCGAGGTTTTGAGTTGTAATCTTGAGCTCGTCAAACTGTAGGAGGTGTGTAGGTGGTCTTTTCTCAGTTTTAGTCCTCATTGTGATGGAATGATGGATGTAAAGATGTGTAAAAAATTTACACGTTAGATAGATACTCATTTTAATATAGTGAGAAAAACTAGTGAACTCCCTTGCTGTTCTTCTAAGGCAGCATCGTAACTGGAAAAGTAACAATGCAATAGTCTAGTAAGCATAAAGATACAGAGTACACACAAATATTTTTTAACTATATTATTGAACTAATTTATTTGTTCTTTTCAGAATTTTGCATAAACTGTCTTCTTTGCAAAGCATGCATTTACATTTTTTTATTTATAATACAGCATATGGGGCTGGCTATCTTTTGGAGCAGAGATCCGGATTATGTCTATGATGTCCTAAAATGCTTTCTAGGTAGATAGCTCACTATGTTTTGAAACAGATCCATACTAATTCGTAGCAGTTAAAAATTGAATTGACCCAATGAAGCTTCAGGCACAAAGATGTTCAATATGTGTGTTTCAATATGTCGGCCAATTATTTATAGTATCAGCATATATTTAGCACATGGTGTGGCTATACATGTGCATATATACAGTAGTCAACATTTGAAGTGGATCAATATGTCATCAAAGTTGTCCTTAGAAGAAGGTTTTAGAACAACTTTGATGAAAGGTTTTGATCCATTTCAAATGTTGACTACTGTGTATTGGGGATGCACCGAAATGAAAATTCTTGGCCGAAACCAAAAACCGAAAAAGAGGAAACAAAGGCCGAAAACCGAAACACCGAAAGAAATTATGCCAATTATTAGTACCATTGCATTTAGGGCTATGACTGTGTACTAACTTTACAAAAATCAAGGTAATGCAATTGCATAAATTAATATTAAAGTTTCAAAGAATAAATCAATTACAAGTTATGCAAATATTTATTTAGCACATTGCAACAACGCACAGTATAAAATAAAATTCAAACTAAAATGTTTAACTTGACCCCACTCATGTGTACATTAAATAATAATGTCCTGTTCGCTGGGCGCTGCTCCGTCTCCGTCCCCACGCGGTTCTCCGCATCCGCATCCTGGATCATTTCTCGTGCGTGCTGCTTTATTTCTGCATAAAAGTAATGGTATTTATTACGCGGATCAAGTACAGTCGCGATGAAGTGCAGAGGATCCGAATAGATCTCAGTGAAACGTGTGCTGACAGAGTGTACTTTTCATTGTTTTCACTCCGTGGTCTGTCTCAACCACTTTGCTTAGGAGACGCTTTAGTGCTGCGATTAAAGGAATAACGTCCGCTACAGATGCTGATCTCGCGGTTTATGTTTGCGTCATCACAACATTTCGGCCGTATTGTTTCGGTGATAAAAGTATTTCGGCCGAAAATGCACTTTTGGGCCATTTTCGGTGGCCGAATATTCGGTGCATCCCTACTGTGTATATATATATATATATAATTATTATTATTATTTATGCAAGAAGTTAAATATAATAGAAATTGTACAATAAACATCTATTATTTTGTACTTTGCACACTGTTTTTATATAATTAGAGATGCACCGATATGAACATTTTGACCGATATTATGTATGATTTTTACCTTTGAGGACATCCACATAGTAAACACACAGAAGTATTGATTGAGAGAACTGACCACGTGTCTCTGGACCTCATTCCTAAAGGTCAAGAGAAAGTTCTAAAGGTTAAAGGTCAAAATAAGAGAGTTTGTCATGTCACTGCTGCCATATTCATCATGTTGCACCACCACAGCATCATTATGCTCATGTGTATGTGTTTGTACTGTAGGTGTGTGTATTTGTTTTCCCAATAAATCAATAGAAAAGTACCCAATTCCCTGTTGTTCTCCCACTTCGCATAAACACACATGCACACACATGCACAATGGAAGGTGTTGCAGCTCCAGACAGTCTGTCGTCCCGCATTTCCAGAGTTTTAGATAAACAAACTAAAAATACACACCCTTGTTTTTTTTACTCTGACCCTATAAGTCACATACACATGTTATCAAAACAGAAAACTCATGCCATGATGTATCATGCTGTAAACTTATGTGACACGTTTTTGTAGAGAGTGTCAGAAATGGTTGTCCTAGAAGAGTATTTATAGATTCACCTGAACTCTGTGTGTGTGTCACTACGAACGCAATCTATCATGAAATCATGAAAGTGTGTGTGTGTGTGTGTGTTCTTGTATATATGGTTTATGAGGACACAAATGTGTATAATAACATGGGTATTACAACGTAAACACTTCCTGTGTCCTCGTAAACCAAATGGCTTAAAAAACACTAAACAGTGTTTTTTGAAATTCAAAAGCATGCAGACAGTTTCCTGTGATGGGTAGGTTTAGGGGTAGGGGTAAGGTTGTAGGGGGATAGAATGTACAGTTTGTACAGTATAAAAACCAATACGTCTATGGAGAGTCCCCGTAAACCATACAAGTGTGTGTGTGGGCATGTTTTTGTGAAATATCAGGACACAAATGTGTATAATGACATGGGTATGACATAGGTATTACAAGGAGAGGGTGATTTATGAGGACATTCCCCATGTCCCCACTTTTCAAAAGGCTTATAAATCACACAAAATGAGTTTTTGTGAGAAAGTAAAAGTATGCACAGTTTCCTGTGATGGTTAGGTTTAGGGGTAGGGGTAGTGTAGGGGGATAAAAAATACGGTTTGTACAGTATAAAAACCATTACGCCTATGGAATGTCCCCACATTTCACAAAAACAAACGTCTGTGTGTGTTTGTGTGTGGGTGTGCGTGTGCGTGTGTGTGTGTGTGTGTGTAAAACTCATTTGCATATCCTCCTGTGCCAAAACTTCCTGTATTTGAAAATGCTGCCACAACTTTTCATGTTTAACAATATGTGCAGACCTTGCCCGACACACACTCATCTCTCTCTAATCTCTCCATTCTTTTCTTTTCATGGTAGTTGCTATTAAAACCCTGTGGATTTATTAATTGCGGACGGATTTTAAAGACCCCTGCAGCCCTACAGGGTGTACGTGATTCTACCACTGATAAACGCACAGTAAATTTTGGGAAATTCCTCTCTCTGAATGCTGGAAGTTGGTGTACGTGTTCAGGGGAGCATGAAGTTCAGGTCATTTCAGGAAGTCTTGCATCAATACATTCAAAAGCCTGCCAAATCTGTTATATTAAAACAACATGCTTTGACACAATAATACCAACAATAGTAATGTATATTAATAATTCAGCCACACCTTTGCTTTGATGAAATTAATTGTGTGTTCATGTTGAGTGTTGTTGAGGAGAGGTCAAGCTCAGGTGATATATGCCAAATTACACTGCAAAGGTGGCAGAGAAGCACTTCTGAAGTGACAATTAGTATGTTTACACAGACTGTTTAATGCTGCTCAGAGGTGGAAATAAATGAATTTACACAACAATTTTAACTGCATATTGTTATACTAGGGGCTGAAATGGTCAGAGCAGGCATAATTTAGTCCGGCTTTTATGCTGCATTTCGTCTTTACACAGAATTTTGAGCATGGACAGAGCAGCCTTAACTCAGCTTTGTAAAGATTACTTTAGAGTCATAATTCACCCAAAATATATACAATACATTTTTTTATTAGTTATTTAAAAACATATAAGACGTTTTCCTGTAACAACTTCTGATTTACCAAGCAAATTGGTTGGTTACTCCACCCAGAGAAGATTTTTATTGCTCAGAGGTTGTTCTTTTATATCACAGCAATCTTAACAGAGTTCCTAATTATGTTTCATTTAAGTACCATGTTTGTCTCAGATGATTCTTGACCATATAATAAGATTTTAGAGATGTAAAATAGATGTGAATAGCAGCTTAGATCATTTGGTGAATTTGAAGAGAAATGTCTGAGTTCATATTGACATCTTGCTAACTCTGAGCTAACTCTGAGTCTCTTTTGAAACCCTACAGGAGATGCATGTGAGAAACTGAGTCTTTTATTTGCTCCTTTTGCGCTCTATTTAATCTCATTGCTTTCTAGGAGCAACAGTTGAGATATTATGAATATCTCATTTGATGTTTTTCCCTGCTTGGGAAGTTAAGATGCCGGATGAGGACCAGTATCAAAAACTCAACGTGACCATCGATATCTACTCAAGAGTTTAATGAGATTTGCTTTTGTTCAGGTTAATATTATTACTAGAGCTCGTAGGAGGCATCAGGAGATGGACGACTTCCTCTGGTAATGAGAATAGAGTTTGTTAAGGTGAAGCCGGGCTTGTATGAATCGGTTAGTGTTGTAGGCCTCAGGGTGGGGTCAAGGTCAACATGTGGAGCGAGTGAGTCATCAATCAATGTGATCCGCCCGCCCTCCACATGTTTGTCATCAAACACACTGAT
>RJVU01024579.1:65687-83373 GCA_003731715.1 Anabarilius grahami
GATCTTCCATGCCCTCAGGAGAGGAACCTGATCTTGATGTTTTTGTCTAAAAAAATCCTAGTGCTCCGCAGACCATCATTCACACACACACACACACACACACATACACGCTTATCTAGCTATCTAAATTGAGACTTCCCATTGACTTCTGTTATTGTTAAAGGGATAGTTCATCTAAAAAGGATCTTTTAGAGAAGATTGAAAGGAAATAACAAGAGAAGAGAAAAGACAGGGATGTTCAGAATGTTGTTTAAAGGGTTAGTTCACCCAAAAATGAAAATTGGCCGATTTCCAAACACTGCTTCATGAAGCTTCGGAGTGTTATGATTCTTCGCATATCAAATCGGCAAACTGCTGAAATCATGTGACTTTGGCGCTCCGAACCGCTGATTCGATACGTTGATTCATTATGTCCCGAAGCTTCCTGAAGCAGTGTTTTGAAATCGGCCATCACTAAATATGTCGTTATTTTGTTTTTTGGGCGCACCAAAAATATTCTCGTAGCTTTATAATATTAATATTGAACCACTGTACTCACATGAACTGATTTAAATATGTTTTTAGTACATTAATGGATCTTGAGAGAGGAAATGCCATTGCTGGCTGCAGGCCTCACTGAGCCATTGGATTTCAACAAAAAATATCTTAATTTGTGTTCCTAAGATTAATGAAGGTCTTACGAGTGTGGAACGGCATGAGGGTGAGTAATTAATGGCATTATTTTCATTTTTGGGTGAACTAACCCTTTAATAAAAGTTTGAGATGTTCTTGAAGTGTCTTCTGTGTGTGTGTTTGAGGATTTTGAGCAGCGGTTTTCAGTCCACCCACTGATGCAGTCCGTCTCTCATCGTGACTCGTCCGTCTCTCAGCGTCTCACTAATGGAAAGACGTTGATTTGAGGGCTCAGAAATGTGACTGATATATCTGCTCTTCATGTCAGGGAATGCTGGAATGTGTGTTGGAAACCAGAAAACACTTTTCTTTGTCCCCTTATCTCAGAGGGTCGTGTCATATTGTGTGTGTTTGGATGTCGGGGAAGGATTTTTTTTTTCTACAGAAAAGCTCATTCAGTTCAGTGAAGATTAAGTCCAGTGGGAAGAGAGAATGAGAGATGATTTCCTCTTCCTTTGGTGTCTCCTGAACCTCTGGATCAATCTTAAACAGAGATTAGAGTCTGGATTGATGGTGATAATCTGTTGTGAGGTCTGTTCCCTTCTTTAGGATTAGCAGAGGAACATCTAAGAGCCTTAGGAGATCCTTGTGGTGTTTATTTTTTCATTCGAGTTTCTGTTTAAATATATATATATATATATATATCAAGTTTTTCTTTACTCCTAGAAGGTTTCCAGCAACATTTAACCTAATAAAGCCTACCGTATTATATTTCATACATGAATTCCTCTAAACATTTTGCTGAATCTGCTACAATCTACTACATGCCTTCTGTCATCTGATTGATAGTTTATACGTTATTTTCAAGTAAAAGGCTTTTTAGTGTAATGCTAAAAATGTCCTCATTCGGGTCATGGTACATGAGTCTTTTAGCTGTGTAATCTGATTTTTATAAAGTAAATGTAAGAATAACTTTTACATTGTGATTCATATTTTAAGATGATCATTTACTGGATTTAAATTATTTTTTGTTTTGTTTTGAAAAATCTTGTTAAAATGCGAATATCAAATATGATTCATTAGGCTTTTGAGGAATGTGTATTTGTTCTCTCAATCATCATTGTATTGCATTGCATTATATATTTTGCTCCCAAAATAAAAATTACAGAGCTTTGATCATAAAATTAAGTATTTAAACATCATCTTACTAAGACATATTATTGGCAGATATAGAGTGACAACTAATATGCATTTTATGCATGTAAGATCAGCATTTCATCTTACTTTTTGTCCATTTAAATAACAACAATTGCATTTGGGCCTCTAAATATAACTGAGGTGTTTTTTTCTCCCCATATATGAACTCACTCTCTTCTCACTATATCATACTATATGATCCATAAAAGCCTGATGTATCAAATATGATTCTCAAAAAAAAAAAAAAAGAATACAAACTTTTTAAAGTTTTTTTTCTAAAGGTTCAATAAACTTACATTTTTAAACAATTATATTTTTATTTTATAAGATAGGTTTACAGGGATAAGTATGCATGAATGACTTTTACTGTGTTCGTATTATATGTGATATTGTTAAATGCAAAGAAAAAAAATTGCATTAATGACTGAAATGAGTTATTAAGGGGTTGTTTACACAACACAGTTTTCAACTAAAAACGGAAAACATTTTATGCGTTTTGGTCATTAATTTACTCAACAACGGGGGCCTTTTTGGGGGGGCCTGAAAACGCAAAATTTTTAAAACGGGTTTCAAAGTTTTCGAAAACGATACCGTTAGTGTCTGTGTAAACTAGAAAAAACGTGAATTTGTGAAAATGGTGACGTTATGTGCATGTGCATTACATGTTCACAGTGTTGGGGAGTAACTACTTACATGTAACGGAGTTACGTAATTTAATTACAAAATAAATGTAACTAATCAGTTACAGTTACTTAGAAAGAATATGTAATTAACTTATTATGAAAATGTTACATGATTACAAAGAGGGTTACATCTGAATATTTTCTGTAAAATGCTAGGATATGTTGAATAATATTAATTTGTTACCTGTTTTTGATGTGCACAATGCCTTCTGCCATTTAAAGGCTGTTTAGTAAAGCAATTCTATTCTGATGCTTTTGATTTGGTTCTCTTGTTTGAATATGCAGTGCACCACATCTGCCAATTACAGCAATCCACATTGCCGCTGAAAGCTTTAAGATTTGCCACCATGGCGAGTGATAAAAATGCATTCCAGTGCTGGGAATTAGAAAAGTAATCAAATGTAATTAGTTACATTACTTTAATAAAGTAATTGAAATAGATACGCTATTTATTACATTTCAATGTAATCTGTAACCTATTACATTTCCAAAGTAATCTTCCCAACACTGCTTGTTTAGCCTATAGGAGCGTAGGGTTTCTTTACAAAGTGACATCGCCATCTACTGGCCTGGCAGCAGAATACAGAGTCTTTAGTAATTTTTGTGAATCTGTGTGAATGGGGATTGTTTTGACAATGTTGTCGTCTATATGTGAAAAATGCAAAGGAAAAACTTGTCCATTTTTAGTACATTGTAAACGTACCCTAAAATAAATGACTTCTGGGTGGCTGGAAGTCATTTATTTGACATTTATGGAATTGATCTGTTTGCATTCCCATTCATGGCTACTTTTTAAATGGTTATTAATGCAAAATAATGCTTTTTGCTATCATTTGTTGTAGTTACCACATCTAGCAGCAGGAGATAACAGGGTCATGCTAACCAGCCAAACCTTGACCTCATGTTCCCATCGTTTGTTTGGTCTNGAGACCCTTGAGCAAGGCACCGTACCCCCAACTGCTCCCCGGGCGCCGCAGCAATGGCTGCCCACTGCTCCGGGTGTGTGTTCATGGTGTGTGTGTGCGCACTTGGATGGGTTAAATGCAGAGCACAAATTCCGAGTATGGGTCACCATACTTGGCCTCACGTCACTTCACTTCACTTCACTTCACTTTTTAAATGGTTATTAATGCAAAATAATGCTTTTTGCTATCATTTGTTGTAGTTACCACATCTAGCAGCAGGAGATAACAGGGTCATGCTAACCAGCCAAACCTTGACCTCATGTTCCCATCGTTTGTTTGGTCTCTGGAGTCGGATAGACGTTTATAGTAGTGTGCCGGAGTCTAAGGCATCTTTCATCCTCCTAGTTTTCATCCATACGTACACAGACGTCTAAACACAGAGCAATGTGCATGTGTGTGTTTGCACGTAAATGAGTGATAAGGACGATGAAAAACGGTGATGTTTTTCAGCCAGGAGGAGTAGGAGGACACGACACGCTAGATTATTTAAACATCACGCATTCTTTATTTATGATGTCAAAACATGTTTTACTCAGATATATGGATGGGAGAATTAAAGGTGACTGGTGCATGCTGGGAAAACACCCAGAATTCCTCATTCATCATCTTCTGGTCTGTCTCTCGCTCTCTTGACTTCACCTCCCTTTCCTGGCTTCTCTCTCCATCATAAATGCATCATTGTTTTGTGTATGGAGAACTGGCGGCTTTTCATGTTCCATCTTATATACTTTATAATCATCTCATAATTGAATCATTTAATAATGTTTTATAATAATCTGATACATACTCCAGGTACTTTGTTATCTGGGTAGCATATTTACACAGAATTAACGTCATCCTGTATCTCTCTTCTCTCATAGTGTGTAAGGTGGGCTACTACAGGTCTCTTTCTTCAGACGCTGGCTGTCGTAAATGTCCACTGCACAGTTACTCCACGAATGAAGGAGCCACTTCCTGTGATTGTGACAAAGGATATTACAGATCGGAGACTGATCCCGCTGCCATGCCTTGCACACGTGAGTTAAACGCAAACATACGCACCAGTTTGAAGTGGGTGTACCATGTTTTTTAAAAACTACTATGATGGTGTTTTACATGGGCCTTGGAGTACCATGTAAATGGGTATTTGAGTGACTTTTTCAAGATTTTACTTTCAAAATTATATGAATATTTTACGTAATTGGGTCGGATAATACAGTTTCCATTTAATAAGCGTCTTTATTTATAAAAAAATACAAATATATTTTTTAAAAGCCAGATGTTCCCTCTTGAGCAATCTAAAGCTGCATAATGTAATTTAATTAGTGCTGTCAATTGATAAAAAACAACAACTAATAAATCGCATTTTTCTGTAATTAATCGCGAAAACATTGGAGTTTTTAATATATTTATATTGTAATAATTCCACAGTTACTCTCCAAATTAATGTAGAACCAACTTAAAGACAGTATATTTTAAATATTTGTTTAATGCCATCTTTTTATGAATGAAGGTCACTGATACTAATTCTGGAACTGATGTCTATATGAAATTGATTTTTTAAAAAACATTAATTATAGACATTAAATATTACAGTATAACTAAAAGCTGTCAATTTCAACATTTATTATGCTTTTAATTTAAGTGAACTTAAAACAATCTTCACATAAACCCATTATAATAAATGCCATATTTACCTGTTGCCTATCTAACAGACAGGAAATATACAGAAATTGAATAAAGTTATCAAACAATTTACAGTTTACATTTTTCAATTTACAATTTACACTTCTTCACTGCATAAATTATAAATTTAATATAGATTAATCCTTATTAAAGCTACAATTTTCTGTTACTTTTGTTCTTTGATTAACATTAATGACAGACATCACAGCAACTGGTTTATTAGGCTGCTGTCACTTTAGAGCTGCCACTGCTGAAGATGACACGGATCTGATGCACATCTCATTTCCTCACAACACTTTAAGTTCATTTAAGACATTATTTAACTCATTTAAGATTGCTCTTATGAGGATACTCGACAAAATGATAATTCAGTGTTATTGTTTGTTCAAGGGTGAAAGAGAACTTGATACTGGCGCTCGTCTTTCTGTACACACGAGTCACACACGACATTCACAGACAGCACGTTCTCGTTCGTCTTGTGGCGCTTGAATGGTTTAAAAGCATTTGCGTGAATAAGAGGGTGATCATATAATGTAACTCTAGCCAAATTATGATGGAAAAAACGGATGCTGCATTAATTGCGTTAAATATTTTTAACTGAATGCGTGCGTTAACGTGCTAATTTTGACAGCACTACATTTAATTTAAAAACTAAATTTAAATGACTTACAAAATGTCTTTAAAATGAAAAATGAGCTGAAACATATTGTCTGAAAAATTAAAATATACAGAAATAACTTATTGAAAGTAAAAATTCTAATGTATGTTGTGCATGGGCATGTGATTAGTTCTGTTTACATTCTTTTATGTGCAGCAGATGTTCCTCACATCAAATAAATGAATTTAAATGAGACAGTATCAGTCTCACTCTACCAGCTGTCTGTCTGTCCTCCTTCTCTCTCTCTCTTCCATACTAATGACCAGCTCTATCTCTTTGTAGAACAGACGCTGTTTGTCCTCTCCTTCTGTTCTTGTTTTCTCTTTCTCTCTTATAGAAAGTTTAAGAGTACACAATACGGTACTTGCGTAAATACACACACACATACACACACACAAACTAACAAAACTGAACCTTGGTTAAAAAAAAAAATGGAGCTTATACAATCAGAATTTCCATAATTCTGATTGTTTTACAATAAATATTTAAAACAAAATATATATGTAATATTTAAATTCTAAACTCTTATGTTCACCAAGGTTTCATTTATTTGATCAAAAATACTGTAAAATCAGCATTATTGTAAAATATTATTACAGATTAAAATGTTTTCTATTGCAATATATGTTAAAATGTAATTTATGCTTGTGATCAAAGCATCATTACTTCAGTCTTCATTGTCACATGATCCTTCAGAAATCATTCTAATATGCTGATTTGATGCTCAAGAAACATTTCTGATTATTATCAATGTTGAAAACATTTGTGCTGCTTCATATTTTTGTGGAAACACACATATATGCAAATAAACCAATTGCAATTGTTGTTATATCTCTAGCAAAATGAAATAGCAGCCTATTTTTATGTGAGGGATTTCTAAAGCTTTCTTTCTCTCTGTGTTTACCGCAGGTCCTCCGTCCGCTCCACACAATCTGATATCTAATGTCAACGAGACGTCGGTGATGTTGGAATGGAGTCCGCCGCTCTCCTCCGGAGGCCGTCAGGATCTCACCTATAACGTGGTGTGTAAGCAGTGTGTGCGAGACACACAGAGATGCACGCTGTGCGGGGACGACGTGCGATATTCTCCGCAGCGTCTGAGTCTGCGCTCCACGCGGGTGTCCGTTCACCAGCTGCAGGCGCACACCAACTACACCTTCCAGATCTGGGCCGTCAACGGGGTGTCCAAACACAACCCTAGCCTGGAGCAGGCCGTGTCCGTCACGCTCACCACCAACCAGGCTGGTAAGTGTGTGGGTCCAAACATGCTCAAATTTAATCAGGTGTCATGTTTGCATGTGATACATTGCTGGCCAAAGGTTTAGAATAATTAACATTTTTAGGGGTTCAAGCACGTAGCACTGAAACCCTTTTGTAATTGTTACATTTTCCAAGGATCAGTATTCTCCCCTAAAAGTGATCAGGCAGACCTAACCTTAAGTCGTAGAGGAGCTGAAACTTTGAGGGCTTGTAGTACTCACACCATCTACGACATCACCAAGGCTAGCCCCGATCGGCCTGATGGGGGCGCTACAGTGGTGAAAAGTATGAAATGGCCAACCCAGTCTCATTAGAAAAACGTACCTGTGGGAACGTTTTCGCAAGTCGCAAAATACGTACCAATACGTACATATCACTGCAGTTTCGATGTGAAATGACCACTGAGTGACGCTAAAAGCGTGTTCATTTTTTTTGCCGGAACAGATAAATGTGAATATGGTACGTTTTTATGACTTTGGTTTTTATACGAATCACTGCAGTTCTGATTTGAAATTTGCACTCCATTGCGTTTTAAAATAACGTACCACCAACACTACACCTAAATCTACCCGATAGTGTTAACAAAAGCTAATGTGACAAAAAAAGCAACTGTAATCATGCCGTTTTAGCTTTTTTAGATCTCTCTTTGAGCTCTTTTATACCGTGACTCGCCTTTCACGGCATTCTAACCCAAGGCTTCCTCGACTAAAGTACAACTCCGTATCAGCTGAGCTACCGAGCAATCTTGTTATGTCAGAAAAGCAAAACATATGGAGCTGGTTAAGCGATGCAAAGTCCAGGTTACGTTTTTCGTTGGTAAAAAAGCATTTTTATAGTCATAACATAATATTGTGCAAGGAGACGTGAAAACAAGTCTTTGTTAATCCATAATCTGACCCCGTAATCGTAACTGTGTATGAAAACGATTAAAAGCGCTTGCTGTTTTACTGCCTCTGGTGTTCATTTCTGTTGGAAACTGCAGTGATATGTACGTATTGGTACGTATTTTGGCGACTCTCGAAAACGTTCCCACAGGTATGTCTTTCCTATGAGACCAGGTTGGAAATGGCTCATAACTCCTAAACCGTTAGGCGTAGGCTCAAGTGTCTTATATCATTGGAAACTTTGGCTCAAGACAGATTTGTTCATCGTTGCGAAATTTTCGCGTATTTTGGTTTTTTGAACAACCTACTTTTGCGAACTAGTCCTAGGTTTTTGGCCCATTCGAAACCAAACTAGTGCAGCGAGATTCTACGGAGTCTGATTGTCAATAATTATAAAAAAAAACCTACTTCACAGTTATTCCAATCGACTTGAGACATGCAGTGTCTTTGTCTGAGGTGCCATGATTGTTTATGAGGACATTGACGTATCTCAAAAAACATGTCTGTCATCGGCCAATGAATTTTGCGCAGCTATCAGACAACGTTAATGGAGGCCGATCGGAACGAAACTCGCTGGGCCTGTTTGACTCATGGTCTTAGAGGGCTGTGAGAATTTTGAAAGAAATCAGTCACTAGGTGGCGCTAGCGAGTTTTATGCCTCTCTGATTACGTGGTGTTTGATGTTGTAAATTGTAATAATATTTCACTGTTTTACTGTATTTTTGATCAAATGAATGCAGCCTTGGTGAGCAGAAGAGACTTCTTTCTAAAACATTTTTAAAAATCTTAGTTATTCAAAACTTTTAACCGGCAGTGTACTATATTTCTCACCTAATCTTCAGAGAAAACATTTCAATTTCACTCCCCTAATCACCTACGGAGAACTTCTGTATGACCTTTCTGCTCCATTACAAACACACACATGTAGGGCGTCAAATACACTCTATTTTGATTCATGACTGTGTGTGTGTGTAATTGCCGACTTGTGATATGCGGTCTGTGCTCTTGATGCTGTCTTGGGTTTCCGTCAGAATAGAGCGTTAGCTGGAGATCCGGAACTTTCTGTGACAACCCAAGCCTGTAAATCAGCCTGAGGGGTCGGAGTGTGGAGTTTAGGGTGTGGGGTGTAGGGTGTAGTGTGGAAGGGTGGGGTTTTGTCATGCATTGGCGTGCCTTTGGCTATAAATCAGAGGACCATGTGTCCTACTTAGTTGTGCAGTGGGCGGTCATGTATGTATATTTAGAATAATTAACATATACTTCTTAATGTAGATGCTACTGACATACATTTAATAATAGACCAAACAATATATTCCTGCTGTTGTAGTGAAAAAAGAGAAAGTCAGATAAAGAAGTTTCTGTGTAAAACCTTCTTAACGTGGTAAAAATTACTCTAACATGCTGTTTGTTGCTTTATCATCAATATGATAAAAGAAACAAATGTTCACTTATTAAATCATTCATACACCTCTAATAATAGTAAAAACAAAAAGTTATTTTGTATTATAGATAACACATAATACAGCATCACTGCAGCGCATAATGAGACTTTGTGACAAGATATTATTATAAATGTATTATTTTTTGAATTATTAAAAAAATATATTATGTAAATTCTGACTATCCCAGCATGCACTAAAGGCTTTAACAAATGCTTGTTCCTAAATCATTTTCACTAAATCTTAAAGCTTGCGTGTTAACAATGATCGAGCGCAGATTCTCATCTTTCCTTTTACGTTATCTCAACCAGACACACACACACCCACAACTCCATTACAGCCCATATCTGTCAGAGCAGACGGCATGATGGATGTGTGTTAGAGATGAGTGTGTTAGGTGCTTGAAGGGGGGCGGTGACCCCTGTGTTTTTGGCTGGAGGGGGTCGTCTCCGAGTCCCCCCAAGGGACGCCCCTAAATCACGTTTAGTCTGTCGGGACTGGCAGAAGAAGACGGATCTGTGAGATGGAAGAGGGCCGCCGTCGAGCTGCTGCTACAGCTGGCAGGGGATCGAATTGTTTAACAGTCCCACACACGCTAATGCACGAAACTCTAGCTTTAGCACTTGAATTTAGGATGCTTAGATAGGCCAACTGTACATTTTCTTTGCTGATTGTGGTCTAGATATTAGGGCTGCATGATTAAATGAAGTAAAACTGGAAATGTGAAATGACTTAGTGCGGAAATGACTTAGCAAAGGCTGCAATTTAATTAAATATATGCACATGCGTGGCACTGTGTTCATTTACTGAGAAACAGCTCATGATCCGGTGTTTTCAGCGTCTCAGGACATTTTGGTTTACAATAAATGCTGGTCCACATAAACTCATCTCTGCATTTGCTGTGGGTTTGGGTTGTTTATAACATGCATTTGAAAACGCAACATGTGTCAAACTTCTTCCCTGCTTTAGAGAAGAGGAAGAGTTGTTGTAGTAGAGTGTTGTTGACATGCTGTCATTTAACGCCAGACTGCTTCACAAACGAGGGTCAATTCAACGCTGGATTTGCACAAAAGATGAACATGACGGCACATGCTAGTCGATGAGTTGAATCAACTCCACAGAAACTACAAAAATGTATCCACTAACCGTTCAGAAACGTCCAGTTTCATTCTAAAAGTTGTAACTTCTTCCTGAGTCTCTCCATCAGTGTCGACTCCGGTTTGAACAATGTAAGGCTGAACACCGTTACTGACAATCCTTAATTTGGGTGTGTGGGATTCTCCAGCTTTGTTGTTGTAGAGCAACTGAATCGTGAGCTGTTAAAGCTCAATGAGCAGCAGCTCATTTGCATTTAAAGGGACACACACAAAAAGGCGTGTTTTTGCTCACACCAATATAGGGGCAAATTTAACAAGCTATAATTTAACAAGCTATAATAAATTATATGTTGGGTATTTTCAGCTGAAACTTCACAGACACATTCTGGGGACACCAGAGACTTATATTACATCTTGTGCAAGATACATAATAGGTCCCCTTTAAAGCATTTTAAATTACAATTTTTATCAGAAAAATCACAATTAGATTTTTCACAAGTTCGTGCAGCCTTACAATATATGGTAAAATGTGTTAAATAGAACTAATAGTTTACTTTACTGCTAGCTTAAAGCATTGTCATGCTAGTTTGTTGGCACTTTTTTCCATTTTCAGTCACCTAAATAAAAAGTGGATGTGAAGCCAAAACTTCACGTTTTCTGAAATATTGTGGTTTAAGAGTTAGAAGTTTGTTCAATGCCAAATATGAGCAATATTAATAGTCCTGCTTGACTTAACGAACAGCCTTAATTAGCCAAAATACACAGAAGGGGATGTGTAGGACTTCGCCAAAAACAGCATTTAAATTCTGTGGAAATTTGGCAAGCTTTCTGTGGTTTTGATATCTAGAGTTGTTCTGTTTGGTAGAGGAAACTAATACATGGAGATTTTTTTTTTCTTCTTCTTCTTTCACATCCCTCAGTTTCCATTTTCTTTTGCTGGTTTTTTTTTTTCTTTTTTTTTTATTGTGTTTTTGACTGTGTGATGTGTCTTTGGAAAAGCGGAGAAGACGACGCACATCTCTGATTCTGTCTGTTTGACTTTCTCACCCTCAACAAAAACAGCTTCAGGGGGGAAAAAACAAACAGACAATAGCGGTCTTAACTCCAAGAGGAAGAAAAGGTCTCCTTGTCCTCTGGGTTTATCCTTTCCCTCTCTGTTTGTCTCTGATGTGATAAAAGAAAGACAGATGTCTCAGGAAAACCTGACAAAAGTACAATTCAGTAAACATAAACCTTTTATAAATATATTAACTCTTTCTGTCTCTCCTCAGCTCCCTCTACAGTCATGACTGTTGAGAGTAAGGACATCACCCGCCACACGCTCTCTCTGTTCTGGGACGAACCCGAAAAGCCCAACGGTGTCATACTGGAATATGAGGTCAAATACTACGAGAAGGTGAATGATGGGAAACATCTTTTCTTTTGTCATATTTTAAAGCCCTCATGATGAAAGAATTTTAATTTAAGGTGCACTGTTCCTTTAAGATACTGTATAGCACTGTGGACACTTACTGTCTGGATAACCAGGAAGTGAAGTTTTATTGGAGTTAAAATAGCCCTCAGATGTCCCCCTATTGACCTCTTACCTTCCTCTTGTCTTCCGTTCTCTGTCTCTCTCTATTTATAAATCTCAGGATCAGAATGAGAGGAGTTATCGCATCGTAAAGACGACGTCTCGTAATGCTGATATTAAAGATCTGACCCCGCTGACCTCATACGTGTTTCACGTGCGCGCTCGCACTGCCGCAGGCTACGGAGAGTTCAGTGCCCCCTTCGAGTTCAGCACCAACACTGGTGAGTGTAGAGCTCACGTTCAACAGTGTGTTTAATTGGGATGATCTAGAATCAGATGTATTTATACTACACAAATGAAAAATATAAATATGATAGGCCTGACATTTAAAAAATGCATACATTCTTAAAAATGGGTTGCATGATTTGAAGAAAAAAATCTAACTGTTTTTTGTTTTTTTTNCTTAAAAAATCTAACTGTTTTTTGTTTTTTTTTTTTCTGATAAAAATTGCGGTTGCATTTTAGAATGCAGTTTTTAAAAAAGGCTTGTTTGTAAGGCTGCACAATTTGGCCATAAATGTTTGATTGTATATCAATATTATTATAAAATAATAATAATAATTATTATTAGTATTAACAGTTTTTTATTACTTTTATTATTATTACTAAAAATATTAAACAAAATAAGTTATATTACTATTGCAATATTTCACTGTTAAATAAAAAATTTAGAATTTAAGAAAATAATATTAATTTTATTTTAAAATTCAACTGTAAAATTACAACAGTAATATTTATGGATGTCTTAATTTCTTACTTTTAACACGTTAATCCATCAAGCTTTTATTTTGGAGGAAAACTGCAGGAATCCCTTAAAGATTCTCTTTTGTTGACAATAGGGGGTTTATAAGAGCTTCTCATTAGATGTTTGTGAAGATGATTGCCATGTGTTGTGTTTTCAAATGCACGTTATAAACGACCCAAATACAGAGGTGAGTTCATGTGGACCAACATTTACTGTGAACCGAGAGGCTATATAAGAGCCAATTTAATGTCAATAATTTGTATATTATTATTGTTTTCTTAGAGTGTTGATTTTGCAAATAATAACTTAAAGTATCATTTTAGTAACTTTCTTTAGAGGCAATTATGATATTTCCTGTGTTTATATATATATATTCCAGTATTTTTTCCACTGTTTTCTGATGTATAATTTCTGTTCTGTTTCTCCCTAATTTCCCTGCCCAAATCTGTTCAATCTTGCATAACAACAAGTGAGCGTGGCCGTTAAAGAAACAGAACAGAAATTATACATCAGAAAACAATACTGAAATATAAATGAAAACAGGAAGTATCAGGCTCAGGGACGCTAAAAACACTGGATCATGAGCTGCTTCACTCTGAAACATACAGCACATGTATTTATTTAAATAAATCGATGTCTTGTGATTTGATAATTGCACTAAGCCATATCACGATTTCGCTTTTATTTTGAT
Organism: Anabarilius grahami; assembly: GCA_003731715.1. Taxonomy (NCBI): domain Eukaryota; kingdom Metazoa; phylum Chordata; class Actinopteri; order Cypriniformes; family Xenocyprididae; genus Anabarilius; species Anabarilius grahami. The sequence goes on from RJVU01024579.1 coordinate 79,157, forward strand.
TAATCGTGCAGCAGTATGTTCTCTATTAGCATTATGGTTCCATTTAGAACCTTTGTGGTTCGAAAGATTCTTTGTAGTGACAAAGGTTCTTTAACTCCCTGGGGTCGGAGGTCGCACGGGCGATACCACTTTGGTTTTTTTCTTACCAGTGCGAAAGAGACTCAAAATACTCCATCTATTTTGGACATGCATATAAGAGTTATACATCATTCAAAACGTTTTCATACTATCATACAGTTTTTCATACTGAGAACTTGGGGTTGAATGACTTGACTAGTCGCTGAAGACATCATTAATGAACAAATAAGCCTGAACCTCGAGCTGAGACTTGAACGTGACATTCCAGCTACTGCCTGTATGTGTGTGTGAGTTGCGATGCAGCAGAACAGTAGTTTAGAACAGAGATTAACTTACGTGTACAATAAGCTGTTTTAAACATGCATTCACCCGATCAATATTAAGCATCCAGATCGTATAATCAAACATATTTTGCGTATTGCTCTCAGAGTATCCATTTATTTGTCATTTTAACTGAGTGTAAAAGTGTACTTATTTCTTATCCTGCTGCGCCCTCTATAGGCCATGATCAGCAACTAGTCAACGTCAAGCTTAAAGGGATAGTTCACCAAAAAATGAAAAATTGATGTTTATCTGCTTACCCCCAGGGCATCCAAGATGTAGGTGACTTTGTTTCTTCAGTAGAACACAAATGATGATTTTTAACTCCAACCGTTGCCGTCTGTCAGCCGTAAAATGCGTGTCAATGGCAACACCATCTATAACAGTAAAAAAAAAACACGACAGACAAATCCAAATTAAACCCTGCGGCTCGTGACGACACATTGATGTCCTAAGACACGAAACGATTGGTTTGTGCGAGAAACCGAACAGTATATATATAATTTTTTTCCTCTAAAACACCACTATGTCCAACTGCACTCCACATTCGGTTAGTGAGGTCAAAAAACGCGTTCTGATGACGGAAGTGATCTCTCGCGCTTTGCTTCAATGAGTGCGAGACATCAGTTCCGTTTTCAGAGCGCTATCAGACCTCACTAACCGGATGCTCAAGGCAGTTGGACATAGTAGTGTTTTAGAGGTAAAAAATTATATAAATACTGTTCGGCTTCTCACACAAACCGATCCTTTCATGTCTTAGGACATCAATGTGTCGTCACGAGCCGCAGGGTTTAATTTGGATTTGTCTGTGCATGTTTATTTTTACTCTTATAGACGAAGTTACCATTGACATGCATTATACGGACAGATGGCAGCGGTTGGAGTTAAAAATAAAACAATAGAACAAAGTCACCTACATCCTGGATGCCCTGGGGGTAAGCAGATAAACATCAAATTTTCATTTTTGGGTGAACTATCCCTTTAAAACGTCATGGCATTTTTTTTTTTTTTAGGTTCTTCCTGTCACTTTTTTAAAGAGTGTATATGATTGCAGTGTTTGTGTCTCTCTCAGTCGCAGCTCCTGTTGTAGGAGGAGTCATGAGCTCTGCCGTGCTGCTGCTGCTGGTGGCCGGATGTGTAGTTGTTCTCCTCCTCATCCTCATCATTACCTTCATCATCACCAAAAGGTGATAGAACATCTGGTATTTTTTCAATAACAATAGACCAGTGTTGATATTGTTAACTAAAACTACAACTATTAAAAATTACCTGAAATAAAGCTGCAATAAAATAAAATATGAGTGAATGTTAGATGAAAAAAAAGTTACTAAACTTACTAATACTGAATAATTTTGAATATTTTAATCTCAGGAGGAGCAAATACAGCAAAACTAAACAGGCTGAGGAGAAAAACCTGCAGCCAGGTAAGCAAAAACCTTTCATCAGTCCACAGCTGAAACAAAAAAATTAAACTTTTCCATTCTCAAGCCTTCTTCTGTTAATGTGCCAGCAGGGGTGAGAATATATGTGGACCCTTTCACCTACGAAGACCCCAACCAGGCCATCAGGGAGTTCGCTAAGGAAATCAACACCTCCTGTATCAAGATCGAGAAGGTGATCGGCATCGGTATGTTAAGAAACCTTTTATGCAAACTTTAGCATGTCATCTATTGATGAGAGATGCTTGTAAAGGTCACTTCCTGTCTCTGTAGGTGAGTTTGGCGAGGTGTGCAGCGGTCGTCTGAAACTTCCTGGAAAGCGGGAGATCTGTGTGGCCATCAAGACGCTGAAGGCGGGGTTTACCGAGCAGCAGAGGCTGGACTTCCTGAGTGAGGCCAGTGTCATTGGCCAGTTTGAACATCCTAATATCATTCACCTGGAGGGCGTGGTCACCAAATGTAAGTCAAAGTTGACATCAAGGGCTTTTATTTGAGGTTTGACTTGCCTTAAAGGGATAGTTTATCCAGAAATGAATATTCTCTCATCATTTACTCACCCTCATGCCATCCCCGATGTGTATGACTTTCTTTCTTCAGATAAAACAAAAAATGTTCAGTCTAATGTATAATGCAAGTGAATGGGTGCTGCTCAGTTGACGCTTAAAAACCAGCAATCGTGTGCGGTTTTTCATATGTCCGTAGATCAGAAGCGATGATTTATAGTTAAAAAGTTAAAAATATTAGTGATGTTCTCACACCTATTGTTTGCTTCTGAAAATATAGATTCATCCACTGGGGTCTTATGGATTGCCATCATGGATACTGTCATTACCATTATGGATTAGCTCACCCGCTACTGCTCAAATCGGTGGGCGGGGCTAGAGAGGCAATGATGTAGAAGTAGGCACTGCAGAGTCTTTTGACGCACTATGATGTCATAGTCTGATGTTATGAGACAAAATCTGAAATGAGTCATTTGGGCAGCTTGGTTTTAAAGGGTTAGTTCACCCAAAAAAGACATTTCTGTCATTAATTACTCGTTATTAGCCGTTATTTTTGTTTTGTTTTTGCGCACAAAAAGTATTCTCATCGCTTCATAACATTAAAGTTGAACAACTGCAGTCACGTCGACTATTTTAACGATGTTTTTAGTACCTTTCTGGACCTTAAAAGGTGCAATGATGTTGCTGCCTATGTGTAGTTCAGAAACACTTGGATTTCATCAAACATATCTCAGTTTATTTCTGAAGATGGATTAGAACGACACAAGGATGAGTATTTAATGACAGAAATTTCATTTTTGGATGAACTAACCCTTTAATAAAAGCTGGACAAAGAAGTGTTGAGCTCTGAAACTTACAGGATATTTTGATCATTGAGGGTAAACATCATATTAAGCTACTACATTACAACCTTAAGACCTTCTAGCTACTTTCTGCAACCAAATAAAGTACAGAGTTAGTTAAAAACTACCTAGTAGTTACTAAGCCTCTTGTTTGGACTTTACGTTCCAATTTAAGAACTTACGAATGGCTGGTGCAACCCCATCCGGAACACTACATGGTCAAAAGTCTGGGTATTAAGTAGGCTTAAACCCCCTAAAGAAACAGGCTGGTGATGTCGTTTCCCTTTTGATGTGCTAATGGTTGTGTGTGTTTATGTATGCATGTCCAGCTTATCAGTGTGTTTGCTTGCTGAGCGTGTCCTGACAAAAACTGCTGTGTGATGCACACACACACACACCCTTGTGGTCTCCAGATGGAGTGGGCCGCTCTGAAGGGCTAATGTGAGCTAAAAGCACAGCAGACTCATTAATCACGTCGTCAGACCTAAATGTGTTTGGGGGTTAGAGTGTCACCCTATATCTCTAACCTACAGCCACTGCTGTGTGTGTGTGAAAGAGAGGAAGTTAGACTTCACACTATACACTTAGCTTCTTATTCATCTGGCCTTTCCTTCTACTTTATTTTTTCATTTTACTTAATTTTCTAACTGTCATTTCATGTTTAGCAAACCAGCAGTAGTTTTAGAATGTAATGTGTGTGTGTGTGTGTATATATATATATATATATTTAAATTAGTGTCATCGAACAATTAATCCCATCCAAAATAAAAGTTTGTTTACAAAATATATGTGTTTGTACTGTGTACTTAACAAAAATTATATTATATTTATATGTAAAATATGTATATTTATATATAATATACATGTATATATATAAATATTTCTTAAATAAATACATGTGTGTGTATTTATATATATACATAATAAATATACACAGTACACACATATATTTTGTAAACACAAACTTTTATTTTGGATGCGATTAATCGCGATTAATTGTTTGACAGCACTAATATATATATATATATATATAA
>RJVU01024579.1:83725-154354 GCA_003731715.1 Anabarilius grahami
ATGTTATTGAAGTGATGTATGTGTTTATTTCCCTCACTCGGCTGTACATGCTGAAAGAAACGTCATGTCTTGAGCAGCAGGTGAAATCAAAACCGTTGATTTATAATTCCTTAGTAAATTAAATTGGTGGAAGACATTTCTATCAGTGGATACCAGCCAGCACTGTCAATGTTTAATTTAATTTTACCTCATAAATGTCTCCATGAAACTATAAAGCCGTCTTGCTATAAAGTCTCCTGCTTTGTGTTACAGCAGAGCTAATAGAGTTGAATACTTCATTTGCATAATGTAAATGAGTATGAAGTGAGTCTAAATATGTAAATAAGGCAGTGTGGGATCTCTGGGCCTCTCGGTATCTCTCATCAGTGATTCAACAGCATTTCTTTGAGATTATTTGACATATGACTTCTGGAACTCTTGTTTAATATGCAAGTTATCAGTATTTTCAGTGTTTTTTGAAATTATGAGTAAAATATTTATGTTTTGATGGAGATTCTAACCCTTGTCTTGCAGAGTTCATTGTCAAATGTACACATAAATGTTGGCACAACCATACACGTGAAACTTGACAAAGTCAGTAAACACTTTATTAGCATTCTAATAGGGTGGGTGGAAAGGGGCGGGGCTGGGAAACTCAGACAGTGAGTGGGAGGGGTCAGAGGTCACCTGCTCCTCGGGCCCTATAGAGGAGCTGTCAGTCAAACTCGCCTCAAGGTCATCAAAAAGGCCAGCCCAACAAAGATGGCCGACAATGTGTCTGGTCGAGCTTTATTTACCGCACTTCCTCTATAGGAAAGGAGCATTGGCTGCGTGTCAATCAACCGGCCTGTGTGTGTGTGTGTGTGTTGATTCTGTTTGAATAACTGATATTCATGTTCTGTGCCCAGTGTTTACATCTGGCTGGTTGACAGTTTTACGTGATGTATGAGAAGTTTCAAGAAACAGTGTTGCATACACCCAATGCATCTCTGGCATTCAAATACTGTCAGTGGGAAAGTGATACAGATGAACAGATTTACATGAATTCAATTAGCAGATGCCTTTATTCAAAGCAACTTACAAATGAGGAATACAACAAAATGATTCATCCAAAGAAGGCATAAACATGATATATTACAAAACTCCACCATTGTTCTGGCTAAATTTGTGGTATTTTTTTTTTTCTTTATAGAAACATGAATTTATTATAATTTGTGAAGTTTAATTGTTCTCTTTTGTCTTTCTCTTTAATTGCAGGCAAGCCAGTTATGATTATCACAGAGTATATGGAGAATGGCTCACTGGACATGTTTCTCAGAGTAAGATCGATCTGTCTGTCTTTCTGTCTATCTATCTATCTATCTATCTATCTATCTATAGATAGATATTATAGATAGACACAGACACACACACACACATACTCTAATATATATATATATTAGAAGATGATAAAATTCTACTTCTGAAATGGCTGCATTTTTACGGTAGCTACCAGCAGGTGCTTAAAGGGTTAGTTCAACCAAAAATGAAAATTCTGTCATTTATTCTTCGCCCTCATGCCGTTCCACACCCGTAAGATCTTCGTTAATCTTCGCAACAGAAATTAAGATATTTTTGTTGAAATCCGATGACTCAGTGAGGCCTGCATAGCCAGCGATGACACTTCCTCTCTCAAGATCCATTAATGTACTAAAAACATATTTAAATCAGTTCATGTGAGTACAGTGGTTCAATATTAAGCGACGAGAAAAATTTTTGTGCGGTAAAAAAAAACAAAATAACAACTTATTTAGTGATTGCCGATTTCAAAACACTGCTTCTTGAAGCTTCGGAGCACAATGAATCAGCGTATCGAATCAGCGGTTCGGAGCGCCAAACTCACGTGATTTCAGCAGTTTGGCGGTTTGACACGCGATCCGAATCATGATTCGACACAAAAGATTCATAACGCTCCGAAGCTTCCTGAAGCAGTGTTTTGAAATCAGCCATCACTATATAAGTCGTTATTTAGTTTTTTTGGAGCACCAAATATATTCTTGTAATTATTATATTAATATAATAATTCATATTGAACCACTGTACTCACATGAACTGATTTAAATATGTTTTTAGTACATTAATTGATCTTGAAAGAGTAAATGTCATTGCTGGCTATGCAGGCCTCACTGAGCCATCAGATTTCAACTAAAATATCTTAATTTGCGTTCCGAAGATTAACAAAGGTCTTATGGGTGTGGAACGGCATGAGGGTGAGTAATAAATGACATTATTTTCATTTTTGGGTGAACTAACCCTTTAACTGGCCCATGCTAACTAGTCAAACTTCACAAGCAACTGATTTGGTCACTTGGCAGAACATTTACCTTTCAGTGTGAAAAAATAAAATAAAAAATGATGTAGGACATTTTGTGCTTGGTAAATAAAATAGTGTAATCCCAAACTTGAGTTTCTCCCCATTCCTAAATGATAAGAACAATAAGGACTAGAAACTAGCAAGGCTGTCACTATTCAGGTCTGATATGTTCCTTCCTCTTTCAGAAGAATGACGGCCGCTTCACCGTTATTCAGCTGGTGGGCATCCTGAGAGGAATCGCGTCCGGTATGAAATATCTATCCGACATGAGTTACGTTCACAGGGACCTCGCAGCACGGAACATCCTTGTTAACAGCAACCTGGTGTGCAAAGTCTCAGATTTTGGGATGTCCAGAGTGCTTGAAGATGAACCAGAAGGAACGTATACTACCAGGGTAAGAGTGTTTACATTTCAATCAGCCAATCAGTATCCATCCGGCTTTAAAGATGGATGGTGTGGACGCTAATATCATTATCGTTATTGTTCCTAGTGTAAACGGCCTCAATTCTGTTCAGAATTAGATTTTAGTATTGCCAATAACATGAACCTGTCAATCACAGGGAGGGAAGATTCCCATCCGATGGACAGCTCCTGAAGCCATCACATACAGGAAGTTCACCTCAGCCAGTGATGTGTGGAGTTACGGCATCGTCATGTGGGAAGTGATGTCATATGGTGAACGGCCATATTGGGACATGAGCAACCAAGATGTAAGTGGCACTGCACCACAAATCTAATTAATTACGAGAGCTTGTCATGCCTTCAGCGCTGGCGTTCCCATGGTACACTTTGCAAAGTATTAATACTTGGCTTTATCATGCTATTGTGTGCCATGCCAAGTTATACAAACCAACTGAATGCAGTAGTTTAGCAAGATCAGCCACTCATTTCCTCTCCCCTGTTTCCTAGGTGATAAAGGCAATAGAGGAAGGCTACCGGTTGCCGCCGCCCATGGAGTGTCCGCTGGCTCTGCATCAGCTCATGCTGGAGTGCTGGATGAGGGAACGCGCAGACAGACCCAAATTCAGCCAGATAGTCAACATGCTGGACAAACTCATACGCAATCCTGCCACGCTCAAGAGGACTGCAGGAGACGCCAGCAGGTGCACATCAACACTTACCGACAGTGCCGGTCCTAGACTTCTGGGAGCTCTAAGCAAAACTTTTAAGGGGCCTCTATCAGTGCGTTCATAAAAACCTGAAATGATCCCCAACCCCTTAATCTGCTCTTTCATAGCAGTTTCACTGTCAACAAACAACAGTGAGTTGAAATAATAATACAATAAAAAAGAAAATTACAAACAACAGGGACAAAAACAATAGAAAAAAGAGACAAATGAAATAAACAATTTAATAATAGCCTACTATTCAGAAATTGAATAATCAAATGTAAAAATAAAACTTTAGTCTTCACCGTATGAATTAAATATACATTGATTCTTTTTAAATTTACTAAAGTTATTCAGTTAAGAGCAGTGAATGACTCGCATTTTCTTTTGTTTGAATGTGTTTAAGTGAAAGCGCAGAGAAACCCGACTTCACAGCTCAAAACTCTTTTAACTTTTTTTTTTATAAGTATTCAGCAAGTCGGGCAGGAGAATGTATATTACGACAGTAAAATGATTTGACTGTTATGTAGAAAGGGCGACAGCGTACTGCTTCAAAGGAAAGGAACAGAATGCGCCATTGTGTTTTCATAATCGTTGGAAGCCAAAATCACAAACGAAAGTAGAATTCTATTAATCACACTGCCCTAGGCTTTAAATCAAGAGCAAGGGGGCCACCTGGTTTTTCGGGGTTTTGCTATTTTCGGTATATTTTGGTACAAATCTTAAAATATGTGTTTGGCATTTATAGATACTTTAGAAAAATTCCCTAATGAACATTTATTAGGTTTATCTATTCATCTGGGGACATAAATTTGATCTCAACAGGAAGCTACTTATAATTGCTGTACACTGACCCAAGGACAGCAAAATTCTCATTTTGTTAAAATGCTCAATTTCATGTGCCATTGCCTTCCAAAATGATTCAGAAAATGCATTTTATTTAACTTATAGTTAAATCCTATCATGAGCAACAATTTAAAGAGAACCTGGTTAGCAGTATGTACAATGGGACCACGTTTTAGCAATACTTGCATAGCATACAAATGTTTGGAAATTAAAACTTTTATTCAGAAAAGATGCATTAAATTGATCAAAGGTGACAGTATAGACATTTTATTTCAAATAAATGCTGTTTTTTTAAAACTTTGTTTATCAAAGAATCCTGAAAAAGATGTATCATTTTATACAAAAATTATGAAGCAGCACAACTGTTTTCAACATTGATAATAATCAGAAATGAGCAGCAAATCAGCATATTAGAATGATTTCTGAAGGATCATGTGACATTGAAGACTGGAGTAATGATGCTGAAAATTCAGCTTTGATCACAGGAATAAATTACATTTGAACATATATTCAAATAGAAAAGAGTTATTTTAAATTTGTAATAATATTTCACATTTTTTTAATCAAATAAATGAGCATAAAAGACTCTTACTGACCCTAAACTTCTGAACAGTAGTGTATGTTTCTGGCTTAACCCTAAAATATGCTTTTTGGCATTTGCATGTAAAAATTATGATTTTATTGAGTTCCTTTATAAAGTTTAATCAAGTTAAACTTCTAATAGGCATTTTTAGAAATGTAATCTCTATGAGAGTAGCAAAACATGCAAACTCATTCAAACACACATAACGGCACATATATAAACACACATAAATTGTGGCAAGTTCATGTTCTCTGCAATAAAATATATTAACTAATGTTGTCACCCTCAGGCCCCACCCATCCATGCTTCACCATGCCCCCTCTGAGGGCTCCGCCCCCTCTTTAGGTTCTGTGGATGAATGGCTGAAAATCATTGGACTGGAGCAATACAGAGAAAACTTCATCACAGCAGGATACTGCAGCTTAGAGAGCGTCATACCCATGAGTCATGAGTGAGCACCACAACACATTACACATCTAATTACACACATCCTGATGAGCTTGAAGATGACTTTAGCTTACCAAAAATCCTGCTCTTTTACAGGGATCTGGCCAAAATGGGAATCTCATGCAGTACACATCAGAGGAAGATCCTGAGCAGCGTGCAGGATTTATTGTCTGGATTGCAACAAAGACAAGACAAAAAGATCCCTGTCTGATCGGTGACAAAGGGGGAAAAAACGATTCATCATGTTGGTTAGCATGAATTACAAGAGGGACGGAATATTTCACATCACTCTTGCACTTTAATGGAAAATGAGTGGTATGAAGATCAGAATGAATGAGCTAAACTGCACTTTTCGAGGAATTTTCTTCCCGATTGTCTTCATGATGTCTAAGGATTTTTAAACCGGCCTTTTGCCGACAATTAAAATTACTTAATACATCTCTCCGGATGAGATGTTTCTGACCCTCTTGATCCAGGCAGCGAGGCAGTGTTTTTTGACAGGAGAAAGTTCGGGAAGTGTCCTCCTTGTGTAAGTGGAAAGAACCATTTAAACTAAGTGCAAACAGACTACGACGCTTTTCTCCTCAGGATCTTTTCAGGATGGCCGCTCGTCATCGGCAGGAAGGAATTGTTCCCTGTGGATCAGATTTGAATGTTATATTCAAACGGATCTTTTGCCTCGGGAGATTTTGAGCCATTGTAAACTAATCTAACAGACCTTTTGGACGGTGTGTGTTTGTTTTATGAAGGCCAGATGGAGCTTTCAGAGACATTGCTGAATGGAAAATTATATTGCTTTATTTGTTGAAAAAAAAAAGAAAGAAAATAAAGGGAATGAGAAGATAGATCCAGATAAGATTTAGTCTTGAGTTACTCATGTTCTGTGTATCCAATCTTTGCATTTTTAAGTAGTAAAGTAAATGACTTAATCTGACGGCTCTTCCTTCTTTCTGTCAATCCTTCAGTCTTGTGTTTTCCCTCCTTTCAGTTTCATTTAATTTACTTCCATGTCTCTAGCTTTTGAGTACCATTGAATCTACAACCGCAAATAATTAAATCTGTGTAATTTGATAAAATGTTCGAAACTGCTGAATTAAATCATTGCAAGAATTTCATAGTCACAGATCTATTTTTTGAAACTTTTTTCACTGTACATAATTTAGGATTTTGTATGTACATATGATAGTTTTTAATTGTTTTTCTTCATGATGTACATAATACCAGCAGTCGTTTCCATGTACAGCTTCTGAGTTCCAACATTTTCTTCCTTTTTTTTTTCCATGACATGACAAAAATATGTTAACGGTTGTATTTAATTTTCACAGTGAGCATAATATTCATGTTGCAGTAAATTTAACATTGTAAACCAGAAGTACATTTAAGAATGGTTTGGTAACAGGTTGAGGAATCTTAATTTCACATTTTCTGTATTTCCACCTTTAGGTGCACCTAACTTATGAGCTTTATTTATGACCTTTTTGTATCTAGTTCATAAAATAAAATTTCAAAGAAAATGTTTGTAGTTGGCACTCTATATGTATCCAGAATGAAAATGCATATTCATTATCCAGCAGCCACATATCTCCACATAACCCTTTCCATTAAGTTCATGATGTTACTCTTCGTACTGTAATTACATTTTGCAATGATATTAGTATTAATGCATTTTACGAGTTATCCCACTCTTTTTTTAAAGGGTTATCTTAAACGTTGTGTTCTTCTGTTTTTATGATGACTTGTCCACTATCATGGAGAGCACATTCAAGTCTGTCTCTTCCAGATCATTCTCAAGCAGATCAAGCTCTTTCAGGTGGGATGGATTTGATTTCAGGGCTTCAGTCAGTGCCGCCACACCTTCATGTGAAACATTACAGTTGGACAACCTGAAGAGAGCAGAGTGGATTTTCAGACAGTGGAAAAGTTACCCAATAATGCTATAAATGGTTTAGTTTTTGTGGAAGTCTGATTAGGTTTCACATATTTTACCTCAGCTTCTCTAGTTTGCAGTGAGGATTCTGCAGTCCAACACAGAGCTTCTTCAAACCTGAGTCTTGTAGATCATTAATACTCAGATCCAAATCAGTCAGACGGAAGGTTTTTGAGCTAAAAGCTGAAGCTAGAGCAGTGCAACTTTTCTCTGTCATTCCACATTTGTCCAACCTGAGAAAGAAATTCATTGTTACATATGCTTCGTTTTCCAACTTTATCAAAAACCATGCACTGATTTCTGTATATTAACCTCAGTGTTTTCAGTCTACAGTTTTGATCATGAAGAACTGCAGACAGCCGCTTCACTCCCTGATCTCCAGGTCTGTTGTTGCCCAGGTCCAGCTCTCTCAGATGAGTGTTTGACCTCAGAGCTGAAGACAGAGATTCAAAACCTTCCGCGTTGATTTTGCAAGTTGAAAGTCTATAACAAGAAAGTCAAAAAGTTATCAATTATACAAATTATAGCACAAAATATTACTTTAAATGAATAGTTTACCCAAAATAATAATATCTAAATATAATATTTAAATGAACCTCAAAACAGTAGTATCAAAAGTAGACCACTTTGATAACATTTAACTGATATGTAATTTTAAACGTAACAGAAAGTTTAAGTCAGTATTTAGCGAGTCTGCTGTTGCTTTTTAATACATTCCGAAACCGCAACCACATTTTGATAGTGTCAATGACGTTGATTCTACATAAGTGCATCCAAAGGTGCCATTTTAACTGACGTGATTGCAGAGTATGTTTGACAGCAAGAGGGTAAAGAATCAATAATTACCTAAATTTCACATTGTTCTTCAGATAAAGTTATCTAACGGCTTTAGAAGAGTCATATGGGGTGCTTTTATTAAACATTTTGGTCTTTTTTTGAGCGTGACATTTAAAATAATCACCAACTGTCATTTTATGAAACGCTGCCAAATTAAATCTCCTTTTTGATTTTGCTGAAAAAAGAAATTTGCATCCTAATGACGGTGAGTAAATAATTTTATTATTGGGGTTATTTAAATGTTAACATGAATTCAAATGCAACAGTAGCTTTAGGGCAGGTCTTCACTACATTGATTGTTTATATTGCATAACACTTTTTAAATCAATAAGTAATTCAGATAAAGGTTATCAAAATGTACTACTAAAAAACGTTTGTTGTAACTCACTTTAGTGTTTCCAATGCACACTGAAATTTCTCCAGAGCAGCACAGAGATGTTTCACTCCTGAGTCTCCTATGTTGTTCCAGCTCAGGTCCAGCACCTTCAGATGAGAAGGATTTAAACTGAAAGCTGAGCTCAGGAAAACACAACCTGCTTCTGTTACTCCACATTCCTTCAGACTACAGATAGAAGAGAAAATAGTCTAATTTCAGTCTTCATTATCATTCTTAATGAGAAGATATCATTTAAAGTATGTAAATACTATCTATGCATTTGTAAACCTAGGATAAATGTACAATATCTGGAGCTTAGAGAGTAAACCTACTTGAGTGATTCCAGCCTACAGTTTGTATCCTGAAGTCCAGCAGTAGGAAGAACAACAAAACACTCATCAGAACCCAGACTCCTCCTGTCAATAGATTTATATGTTTGATTAAAACCTTTAAATGTAAAGATGGCTTGTATAGATGTATTGTTTTTGTGTTTTGGTTCACTGAAAACACATACATTAATTTTTTTAAGTCGTAGTGTGATCTTTTCAGTCCAATACAGAGTATTTCCACTCCAGAGTCCTGCAGGTTGTTGTGGCTCAAGTCCAGCTCTCTGAGATTAGATATTGATGGAAGAACAGCAGAAAGCACTGCACAGCCTTTTTCTGTGATATTACAGTCATGCATCCTGCCAGTACAAATATATTAATAGCATCAGCTGTTTAGACTAAGGAAGATGCTATTTACTGTGTATATAATGGTAGATACTGTTGTTATACAAGTATAAATGGCATGAAATAGCATCTTGAAAATAATGTTTTACAAAAATAGAAGTAATATTCTATGTATAACAAAGGTAACATTGATATATATATTTTTTATTTCACTTCATATAATTGAATTCATGCAAGCAAAAAACTAAATGTTCTCACCAGATTTTTTTTGACAACTTGATCACAGGAAGCAACCAGAACACAGCCATGTCCGATCTTCCGTATTTACGAAGTTCAAACTCATTGAACTTCTCATTTGATGTCATTAAGATATACACCAGAGCTGACCAGAGATCTGGGGAAAAACTGTCGCTGTTTATTTTTTCAGAGGTCAGGTAGCTTTGGATTTCTTTAATGAGGGAATGATCATTGAGTTCATTCAGACAGTGGAACAAAACAAGAGTCATTTCTGAACAAGGGATTGTTTTTATCGTTTGCTTGAGATACTCAATAGTTTTCTCTCTTTCGAGGGAACTTCCTGTCTTCTTCACCAAAAGCCCTTTTAGGAGGTTGTGATTTGACTCCAGTGAAAGTCCCATGAGGAAGCGCAGGAAAAGGTCAAGATGTCCATTCATAACTTCTAAAGATCTTTTAACTGCACATTTGTGTAAGCTCAACATTGACACAGGCGCTTCAGATTCACATGCTTCAAGCACACTTTTGCCACTGTTGTGGAAGGAGAGATGCACATATAGAGCTGCTAGATGTTCCTGAATGCTCAGATGAACAAAGCAGAAGACTTTCCCCTGATACCAGCCCAACTCCTCTCTGAAGATCTGAGTACACAATCCTGAGTACACTGATGCTTCTGTCACATCAATGCCACACTCTCTCAGGTCTTCCTCATAGAAGATCACATTGCCTCTTTCCAGTTGCTCGTATGCCAGTTTCCCTAGTTTGAAAATCATCTCTTTATCTTTGTCCTCCTCCTCAGCATACTTTGTATCTTTGATGCTAATCTGTGCCATCAGGAAGTATGTGTACATTTGAGTGAGAGTCTTGGGAATCTCTTCACTCTCTGCTTCGCTCAACATCTTCTCTAGAACAGTGGCTGAGATCCAGCAGAACACTGGGATGTGGCACATGATGTAGAGGCTCCTTGATGACTTCAGGTGTGAGATGATTGTATTGGCCAGACTCTGATCACTGATTCTCTTCCTGAAGTATTCATCCTTCTGTGGCTCATTGAAGCCTCGTACCTCTGTCACACGATGGACACACTCAGAGGGGACGAGATTAGCTGCTGCTGGTCTGGAGGTGATCCAGATGAGAGCAGAGGGAAGCAGATTCCCCACAATGAGGTTTGTCAGCAGCACGTCCACTGAGGCTGATTCACTTACATCACACAACCTCACATCACTCTGAAAATCCAGAGACAGACGACACTCGTCCAGACCATCAAAGATGAACAACACTTTATATTTGTCACTGGATATTTCCATTTCTTTTGTTTCAGGGAAAAGGACATGAAGAAGATCTGAAAGACTGAGTGTTTTGTGCTTCATAAAATTGATCTCTCTGAAAGGAAGTGGAAATATAAGCTGGATGTCCTGGTTCTCTTTCCCTTCAGCCCAGTCCAGGATGAACTTCTGCACAGAGACTGTTTTTCCAATGCCAGCGACTCCCTTTGTCAGCACAGTTCTGATGGGTTTGTCTTGTCCAGGTAAAGGTCTAAAGATGTCATTGCATTTGATTGGTATTGTTGCTCCTTCTGCAGCCTTCAATGATTTTTCAATCCTTTTAATTTCATGTTCAGTACTGATCTCTCCATTCCCACCCTCTGTGATGTAGAGCTCTGTGTAGATCTCATTCAGGAGTGTTGGGTTTCCCTGCTTTGCAAATCCTTCAAAAATGTACCGATGCTTCTTTTTTATGTTTGATTTTAACCTTTGAATCTTGACTTGATGTGTTTCTGAATCATGTCTGTTGAAAATATACAGGTAAGTAGCAACCACTATGCACAAATTCAGACACTATAAATGAGTCTTTTAACCTACTGATTTCCCATGCATCTTCCAGGAAGACTGTCATTCTTCTTAGCATCTTGACTTGATTTTCTGTGTAAGTCCCTTAATATAGACATAAAAAGTTTAATATCAGTCACTTATCTTTAGTGTTTTATCTTCACTGAATTTAATAGAAATGGTGCCAATCCTAACTCTTTCATGCAT
Source organism: Anabarilius grahami (assembly GCA_003731715.1). Lineage (NCBI taxonomy): Eukaryota > Metazoa > Chordata > Actinopteri > Cypriniformes > Xenocyprididae > Anabarilius > Anabarilius grahami. Next base: position 95,125 of record RJVU01024579.1, read on the forward strand.
TACCAGCTTTCATAGGAGACTGTCTTATCTTATCTTGTCTTACTCATTCTCTTGTTTTAGTTTTTTGTTTGTTTGCTTGTTTTTTGTTTTGTTCTGTCAAGTCAGTGTAAAGTACTTATCATAGACTGTTACCTCAGTGTCAGTGGAGGTGATTTGCTCACTGCAGTCATATTGACTATTATAACGATGTCTTTAGTACCTTTCTGGACCTTAAAAAGTGGTGGTTAAATGGCTGGCTATGGACAAGTCAGATACCTCTCGGATTTCATCAAAATATCTTCCGAAGATGAACGAAAGTCTTATAGGTGTGAAACGACATGAGGGTGAGTAATTCATGACAAAATGTTCATTTTTGGGTGAACTAGTCCTTTAACAACATATCAAGAAGCAGAAGTGATCAGAAAATTATTATAAACTCTGTCCTCCTTATGAATGTACCTTCTACCACAGCACTGCTTAGAATAAATCTTTAGCATAAATTGTCATTACCTTGTTTCCAATGGAGCTGATCCATTTTTCAGTTGAATTGGTATTTGCATTGATCGGTCACTTTTAATGGACAAAACACTAGGGCCAGAAGAGTCTGATCTCCCCATCAAACTGCAGCAGGGAACACAAGATTATGTTATGCTATATTATGTAAATTAAGGTTAATGTTATCAAGTGACATTACAGCTCAAATAGCAAGCACAATTTACTGGGGAAAAAATCACTTTTTTGCTTTTAAGTAATCCATCCTCTTGCCTAGGCAATAAACTATTACTTTTTAAAATTTTGTTAACTTGCCACATATGCTGTCTCCACTGATATAAAGTTAAGTAGGGCCAAAAAACCCTTAACATTTCTTGGATTTCAGCACTTCTAAATAGCACATTATTATAGTACACGAGTAAACAGAAAATGTCTGCGTGTTTCATTATTTGGTTCAAATATTCATTAAATGGTGATTTATAAAACTTGAAATGAGGTAAAAAAAAATAAAAATAAATAAAAATCTTTGGCATAAGTTGTCCTTACCTTTTTTCCATTGGAGCTGATCCATTTTTCAGTTGAATTGGTATTTGCATGGATCGGTCACTCTTCATGGACAAAACACTAGGGCCTGAAGAGTCTGATCTCTCCATCAAACTGCAGCAGGGAACACAAGATTATGTTATATTATGAAAATATAGCATAACTATATTATATAAATACAGCATTTGGGGGCAGTTGTGGCCTAATGGTTAGAGAGTAAGACTGGTGGCCTGAAGGTTGCGGGTTCGAGTCTAGATACCGACAGGACTGAGATGCCCTTGAGCAAGGCACCTAACCCCCAATCACTCCACGGGCGCTGCAGCAAAAATGGCTTCCCACTGATCCGGGTGTCCACGGTTTGCAGTGTGTTTGCGTGTGTGTGTGTGTGTGTTCACTACTCACTTCTCCTAATGTGTGTGCACTAACTTGGATGGGTTAAATGCAGAGGACTAATTCTGAGTATGGGTTACCATACTTCACTTTTACTTTCACTTAAGGTTAATGTTATCAGGCTTCAAGTGACATTACAGCTCAAATAGCAAGCACATTTTACTGAAGAAAGCTTCACTTTTCTGATTTTAAGTACTCCATTGATATAAAGTTGAGTAGGGCCAATAACCCTTAACATATCTTGCATTTCAGCACTTCTAAATAGCAAATTTTTATAGTACACGAGTAAACAGAAAATGTCTGCATGTTTCATTATTTGGTTCAAATATTTATTAAATGGTGATTTATAAAACTTGAAATTAGGTAAATAAATAAATAAATAAGTAAATAAATAAATCTTTAGAGTAAATTGTCCTTACTTTTTTCCATTGGAGCTGATCCATTTTTCAGTTGAATTGGTATTTTCATTGATCGGTCACTTTTCATGGATAAAACACTAGGGCCAGAAGAGTCTGATCTCTCCATCAAACTGCAGTACGGAACACAAGATTGTTATGCTTTATTATGTAAATATAGCATTTGGGGGCAGTTTTGGCCTAATGGTTAGAGAGTAAGACTGGTGGCCTGAAGGTTTCAGGTTCGAGTCTCAATACCGGCAGGAAATGACTGAGGTGCCCTTGAGCAAGGCACCTAAACCCCAATCACTCCACGTACACCGCAGCAAAAATGTCTGCCCAATGCTCTGTGTGTGTGTGTGTGTGTGTGTGTGTGTGTGTGTGTTCACTACTCACTTCTCCTTATGTGAGTGCACTAACTTGGATGGGTTAAATGCAGAGGACTAATTCTGAGTATGAGTTACTACCATACTTGACTTTCACTTAAAAGTGCCATAGAATGTCCATTTCACAAGATGTAATATAAATCTAAGTTTCAGCTCAAAATACCCCATAGATGTTTTATTATACCATGTTTTAACTGCCTATTTTGGGCTGGGAGGGAAAATGCTCCCTCCCTGCCCCCAAGCTCGCGACTCCAATAAACATTGCATAAATAATACAGAAGTTCACACAGCAAATATAACTCTCAAAATGGATATTTACAAACTGTTTGTGATGCAGCATATCAGATCATGTAAGTATGGCATGTATTTTGTGGATGTTTGTTAAAATTTCATTCTGAATGAGTTTGATAGTGCTGTATGGCTAACATGGCTAAAGCTACACACTGTTGGAGAAACTCAATAAGAATGAAGATGCGTTTATGAAATTATACAGACTACAAGCGTTGCAACATACAAACAAAACATTTAGAAAGACAATTTACAAATATCACTAAATATATCATGATATTATGGATCATAAACCGTTAATATCGATCCAGCTGCCATTTTCACTATTGTCCTTGCTTGCATGCTTCACAATACCTGCAGAACTTCTGATGATTCGGCTGTGCAGCTCCAGACCTTAATACTGCCTTGCCTTGAACATGGGCTGGTATATGCAAATTTTGGGGGCGTAAATAATAATGATGCCGAAATAGCCGGTGTTCTCCCTTTTTCCGTGTTTTTATTTTCACGCAAATGATTTACACATGAAGGAGGAAACAATGTGTTTGAGGCTCACAGTATGACATTTTCATGTACAGAACTCTTATTATTCAACTGTGCCAAGGTAAATAATAATTTTTATTCTATGGCACCTTTAAGGTTAATGTTATCAGGCTTCATGTGACATTACAGCTCAAACAACAAGCACATTTTACTGAAGAAAACTTCACTTTTCTGCTTTTAAGTAATCCATTGATATAAAGTTAAGTAGAGTCAATAACCCTTAACGTTTCTTAAATTTCAGCGTTTCTTAAAAGTACATTATTTTAGGACACAAGTATACAGAAAGTGTCTGCGTGTTTTTTTCATTTGGTTCGAGTATTTACTGACACTGTAATAGTGATTACAAAACTTAAAATGATATAATTTTTTATACCCATTACAGTGTCAGTAAATATTTGAACCAAATGAAAAAAACACGCAGACACTTTCTGTATACTTGTGTCCTAAAATAATGTACTATTAAGAAATGCTGAAATGTAAGAAACATTAGCGAAAATGGCAATAAGAATGGAAATCACATGGATGTTGACATGTGGGAGAATTTTATTCAGATTGTTACTTCAGGCATGGATCTAGTATTGGTCATCCTTTGAAGAGACTTGCTTACCTTGTTGTGCATTTAAGTGTCATTTCTATAATAATAATAATTATTATTATTATTATTATTTATAATTACTTTTGTTTGTTTTGTTTTGTTTTGTATACAGTGTATTTACTTATTTAATTTTGTACTGGTATGTTTTGATATGAATAAAGAAAACCAATAAAAACTTAGATTAGGTGTCAGTGTAATTAGAATTAAATGAAATTGTTATATAATTTAGAATTTAATCACAGCTAGTATCTAGACAAATGATAACAGTACAATTTCTCCTCATAATAATCTTCTTTCAACCAAACTTGAACATTGATCCTTAAAATTCATATTTTCTGAACATACAAATTCATACATGTACAAAAACGAAGTAAGTAAATATGTTTTTCTCACCCATTCAATCCACTGAAAGATGTGTAGGAATCAGACATGTTGTTTGTCCGTATGTCTCACGTTTGTTTTTTTTATAACATAATCAGGAGAAAAGAAGGCTTTTTATGCTTAAAATTTTTGCAACATAGAATGCTGGAAAAGTGAAAGAAACATTTGTTATGTACGCAAGCAGGCTTTTAAGAACTGGTTTTACTTCTTTGTTTGTTTTTCATGCAGCTGAGTCTAAAGTATAATGTAGGTCAGTTACCTGACAATATTTGCCTAAACATATAGATACAAATATAGTTTGTGATCTTTCAATATAATGTGTTCAACTTTGCAGAGAAAGCATAAAGATTATTCATGTTTTTCTTTTAATAATTTACTCGACATTTTGTGAGATTCTGAAAATATTATAACTTGATCATTCTTCAAATCATTGTCAGGTGTATTTTAGGTCTAACTCAAAATGATTCATGTTGTCGTGATCTATTAAATGCTGCAGTGGTACTTACCATGTACAGTAACTTCTGAATACAACCTGACGGTCCTCTTGAATTAGTGGAACTGAATGATGTTTTTTGTTGTGTCATGAATAACCTGCTCTTCCACATACAAACATGTTATGGCATCAAGGAAGTTGGAACAGCCTATAGAGCAGTGGTATCAAAAGTACTCACATGCATTACTCAGGTAGAAGTATAGATACTAGGGTTTAAATAGACTTCTGTAGAAGTTGAAGTATCAACTCAAGCTTTTTACTCAAGTAAAAGTGTAAAAATACTGGTTTCAAAACTACTTAAAGTATAAAAGTAAAAGTAATGTAAGGAAAAAAAAATTACATTAAGGACAAAAGCTTAGGCCACGCCACAGGGGCCTATTGTGCACTACCCCACCTCCTCAAAAAACATTTTTCTAAAGGCCATAATGACTATAATGTTATATTTAAATGTTGATGTTGAAAAGTTTGGGATGCACTATAGGCTACCTGTTTCAGCCGCATATATGCCCATTGAAAATGAACGCATTTTAGTACAATGTAAATACATTAAAGAACCATATATGTGTACTACTGAGCATTAACGTGTTTCATGGAGCGGAAGATATGATGACTAGTTGCCTATAAGTATTGTAATGGTGCAAAAAGTCAAACTTCAGAGGAATGTCGTTAATAACCTTTATTGGGATGTAAATGTACATCCAAGCTTAGCTGCAGAAATCTGTGAGGGCAACGGACAAGAAAATTGGTGTACCCAGGACAGGCTTAGTAACAATCAGGGCTTGACATTAACACCCGCCAACCTGCCAAATGCGGGTAGATTTCAGCTGTGGCGGGTAAGACAGCCACTCCTACTAACCACTTTGGCAGGTTGAATTTAATTTCAGCTTTCAGCCAAATGATCGTTGAAGATTGTTGTATCACAAAATTACAATTCAATTACAATTCTTTATCGATGAATTTGTTGTGAAGGCGGGATAGGCGTAATCGCGCTGAATGACACACAACAGAAGCACCCTCTCGCGTGCGCTCTCTCTCTGTCGCGCGTGCGATAGTTCTCCTTGAGCCTGAATAGCCAAATACACGCAAACACAGATGTCAAAATGTACATACGTCTGCTATGTCCAGTGTTGGGGGTAACAAGTTACAAAGTTAGTAAAGCCTACTTATCACAACATTGTCAATCGCAAATGCTAATTTATTCAAACATCTCTCTACCGAACTACCTACTGTAGCTTAATTTGCTTGACACCTCTGCTATAGAAGGTATGCACGTGACGTCACCGTCGACCGTTATGGCTGCGGTTACGCCCACTGAGTGACAAAAGACTGAGTGGCATCCAAAACAGCAAAGAGTTTTGCGACGGACTGTACAAATACCTTTGACACAAAATCTGAGGTATATTTTTAAAGACTGCTGAAAGCTACAGAAAAAAAAAGCAAATAGGTCGCTACAATTCACAGAAACAGCTGGACTCCAGGCAAAGAAGCATTTGCAGTTGTCATTTTGTGTCAAAATGTTGGATTTTGGGGTAAAATCAAACTCTATATATTGTATTGTTATATATTGTGTTGACAACTCATCAATTAAATATTTACCATCTTATATTCTGCAAAATTAGGTGTTTTTAAATAAACACTGACAAAAACTATACAAGTTTTAGGGCTGTATGATATGACAAAATTTATAATATTGATATAAGTAATCACTTATGCAACAGACCTACCTATATTGTATTTATATAAAGCATTCAAAGGCAGATTTGCTTTATGTTTTTCCCCGGCGTCAAAATCAATATAATAATTTCTAATCTAATTGGCTGGTTTTGCGCAGCACAACACGTAGCACAACAGTCTGCCTTGAACCAAAGTCATGTTTAGAAGATACCAGCTTTTGAGGATGAAATAATTAGTGGATTTGGCAAACTTTGAAAGGTTAGGCACTCAAATATTTGAAGGATATTCTGTTATGTTCTCATTTGAGGCACTCTGTAACAAGTATATTAGATGATTACAAGTAGAAGCACCATTATTTGAACCCCCCCATGTGAGTTCCTAAATGTGCTTATCTCAACAAGGATAAAATTCTCAGACATGAAGAATGAAGGTTTATGTATGCATACTCTACATTTATTATATTTATTGCTGACAGTATATGTATAAACCTTTACAAAAGTGGTAACCCTTTACAATTAGTGTTAGTTAATGCATTAACTAACAATGAGCAATTTTGTTATAGTATTATTCATTTTTGTAATTAGTTATTAAAAATACAATTGTTTATTCTTAGTTCATGTTTGTTCAGATCCATTAAATAATATTAACAGATACAACTATTGATTTTAATAATGTATGAATAAATGTTGAAATTAACATTGTTAGTTTATGTTAAATAATGTTAACAATTGAAACCTTTTTGTAAATTGTTACTGGAAATATGTACTTTAAATACAGAATATAAAACCATACTATCCACTTTCAGTTCATACAAAATGTGATTTGTCTCTTTACCTTAAGTTAGATTACATCATGATTTGATTTGCAAAAATTCCTTAATGCATTTTTTCAATATATAGTACATTTTATATTTTTTAAAACAGTGTGATTACTACACAATGTTCAAACCTTACAAGTATATTTCTAGAGTTATCTTAAGGATTTTTTTTTTTTTTTTTTTTTATGACTTGTCCAGGATCATGGAGAAAACATTCAGGTCTGACTCTTCTAGATCATTCTCAAGCAGATCAAGCTCTTCCAGGTGGGATGGATTTGATTTCAGAGCTTCGGTCAGTGCCGCCACACCTTCAGGTGTAACATTACAGTTGGACAGCCTGAAGAGAGCAGAGTGGATTTGTTAGCACAGGTCAGTGGTTTGCTGTTACTTCTTAGTTTAACTGTTGCTTAATCAGATTTGAATGGCTTTGGATTTGTTATTGCACTAAATAAGATTTTTCCAGATATTTACCTCAATTTCTCTAGTTTACAGTGAGAATTCTTCAGTCCGACACAGAGCTTCTTCACACCCGAGTCTTGTAGATCATTAATACTCAGATCCAGATCTGTCAGACTGGAGGTCTTTGAGCTGAGAGCTGAAGCAAGAGCAGTGCAACTTTTCTCTGTCATTCCACATTTGTCCAACCTGGGAAAGAAATTCATTACAATATACACTGTTCCAACTTCATAAAATATAAATATGTTCACTGATTTCTATTTCTTAACCTCAGTGTTTTCAGTCTACAGTTTGGATCATGAAGAACTGCAGACATTAGCTCCACTCCCTGATCTCCAGGTCTGTTGTTGCCCAGGTCCAGCTCTCTCAGATGAGTGTTTGACCTCAGAGCTGAAGTAAGAGATCCACAGCCTTCCATTTTGAATTTGCAGCATGAAAGCCTGTCGAAAGAAAATACAAACATTCTTAACTCTCCGGTGTATTTGATTGATTTGATCCAGTGATAGAGTTGTTATTTGTCCTACAAGGCTGTAAAGAGTACATTTAGTACCACCAATAAACTTTCAAGGGTAGAAAAGCATTCTTGTAATGAGTTGTGTGTTGTTGTTGTTTTCATGGGCATTAGGGTTAGATTTAATGTTAATAGCTGTACATAACTGCTAAAATATAAGCATTAATGTAGGATTGAGGCTAATAGTTATAGGGGTCTTGAACTGAGAATTCAAATTTTCCTTGATCTTTTGACAGTTAAGGTCATTGTACTATAAAAATATCCTGAAAGTTTCAAAAACGAAACAGATTTTTTTAAAAGCCAAAGCCAGAAAATGACAGGATCTGAAAAGTGTGGACTTATGATGTCATAGTGTCGTGAAAGACCACCTCTGTAGAAGATCAAAGTCTACATCTACATCACTGGCCCCGCCCACTGGCGTGTTAGTGAATAGTGACATTAGGTGCGTTTACATGGATCATTGTAATTGGTTTAAAAGTTCAACCTGAATGAAAATGCTCCATATAAACAACCCGATCGGAATAAAAATGCCGAACTGAATTAAATTGTAATCGGTTTGGGTGGGATAAACCTTTCTATAAACTGAACAAAATAAAAATTCTGCAATGTAAACGAGTTAAACTGATTACTTTGCATCTACGTCATCACTTCAAGAGGTCGGGGTCATCAGAATGCACAATTGTGGTGGCAAAATTAAACTGGAGTAAAACAAAAACAAAACATTTATTAAATACACTGAAGGAACTCAGTTTATCATTACTACGGACCTTCATCCACGCTTCTTCTTTTCGGAGGAGGGAGGGGTAGTATTGAGATGCTCCGAGATGCACAGCCACTAAAAAGGTAAGCTGCACCCGTCTTTTCCTCATACTATCCTGAAGTAATAGGCTATGTTACAAATTAATGCTGTTCCCTTTCGAAAGGGAACTTCTACTCTGCGCTGAAATGCGCTTTGGGGAATGCCCACGTGACCCGGTGTCTCGAAACCTCATACCAAAAAACTCCAATCCTATTGGCCGGTAACAGTCATATGGCGCGACCCGGAAGTATAAAGGCGCGCCAACGGAAGCAGTCAGAATGCATCGTCTTTTCTAAATCTAAAATGGCTGAGAAAGGTAAGAACTTTAGGAAGTGTACTGATCCGTGTCCAAGGTTTCTGACACCGGATGATTCACACGTCCTTTGTGTTCATTGTCTGGGAGAAGAACACGCACGGACAGTGCTTGAGGGCACTGTCTGTGTCAACTGTGAGCGATTTCCTTTGAGAACGCTCCGTTCTCGCCTGGCCCTCTTCTCGGGAGAAGGGGCGTCAACATCTGTGCCTGGTGGATCTGGTCCTGCTCGTGCTGAGGCAGAGCGGAGACTGCACTCATGGGGTTCACAGATGGAGCTCGCCGCCGAGTTTGAGAGGGGTGTAACCGTTTCTCAGACTCAGGCGGCGGCTGGCGAGGACGCGATCCTGGATAATGATGATGGTGAATCTGTAACATCATCAGATCCAGGAGCGAGTGTTCTTTTGGCTGCCAGCCCCCAAGAACAGGTGATGGCAGTGGAGGAAGAAGCGAGTGAAGCAGCTTCTTTCTCCAGACCTCCCTGTCCAGCGTACGCGGAGTTACTAGAGGTTATGGAGCGTGCTGCTGGCAGACTGCAGCTGCCTTGGCAGCGTGAGAGGAAAGAAACTGCTCGCGGCAGGCTGGACGAGCGGTTTCTTTCCGGTCATAACCCTGTAACTCCGGTGAGCCTTCCATTCCTTCCGGATCTTCATGTAGAGATCGAGAAGGCATGGAAGAACCCGTACTCGGCGAGGATCCATACACACCAGCGAAGTAACTTTGCTGATGTGGAGGGATTACGCCAGCATGGGTATGTGGCGATGCCGCCTATTGACGAGACGTTCTCAAACTATCTCGTCACTGGCAATGCACCGTCACTAAAAGCTCCGGTCCTGCCATCCAAACCCCTTAAGATGAAGTCACGTTTGAATGGCAAGGCGTACGCTGCAGCAGGTCAGGCTGGCGCAGCTTTACACTCCATGGCGGTGTTGCAAGCTTACCAGGCTGATTTGCTGAAGGATCTGGATCAGGGGCAGGGTTTGTCCCCTGATGCGGTGGATGAGTTGCGCCGCACCACAGATCTTGCTCTCCGGGCCACTAAGCAGACGGCCGCCTCGATCGGTAGATCTATTCCGGCCATGGTGGCCACGGAGAGACATCTGTGGTTGAACATGGCGGACATCTGTGAGAAAGAAAAGGGCTTTCTCCTCGATGCCCTAGTCTCGCCCTCTGAACTTTTTGGCGGTTCCGTTGAGACGGTCGTTGGGAAGTTCAGAGAGGCGAGGGCGCGCTCAGCAGCATATAAGAATTGCATACCGCTCAGATCCGATTCTGGGCCCAGACACCCGGGAGGCCCTGGACCGTCTCGAGCCGAGGCTCAGAAACAGGTCCAGCTATCCAGTGTCGCCGCTCGAGCGCCTCCTCCACCTCGGAGTAAGTCGCAGAAGCGGCGGGATACGAGGAATAGAAAACCAGATCTGAGGGAGGTAATTGACAACCGGCGTCAGAACAAACCCCGCCGGTAATCAATTGCCTCTCTGGCGGGGGGCAAATTACATCAGCCCTCACCTCTATTCCTTGGCCTCTCGGGGGGACCTTATTGAAGTAACATGTTCAGATGACACCCTTGAACAGTCAGTTTGGACGGATGGGCCCATGATGAGTTTCTCTCTGACGGCCCGCCGTCTGGCTTGATAATTAAGGGGTTCGTTTGGCAATGGAACCTGGATTATCCTCCCACTTCGGTCAGGGGGGAGTGTCGTGGGTCCAACTGCCACGGGAAAGGTAAGCAAGGCTCAGCCTTTTTATTACAGTTGACCTTGTCTTTCTGTTCCTAGATGTAATTTCCTGAACATGTAAAATTTTTAGGGGTTTGATGGACAAACTGTAGTTGTTGTGGAGTACTTAGACTGAGCAGGCCACAAAATGGCCGCTGTTCAGTTCTGTCTGAGCTTCCCAGCTATTGTTGAGTTCGAGTTGCTCTCTCTGCTTCAGTTGCTATGATGTCGGCAGCTTTACGGGCCGCCTAACATCTTAGGCTTGGGTAGATGTTGCGTTCTTCCCTTTTCTATGGGTTGATAGCAATATTGAAACAGGTAATTTTTGCTGTTTTATGTATCGTAGCTTAGTGGCTAGGCTAGAGCCAGGAAGTGTTATTTGATAACGTTATTTTCCTGGTTTCGGCCTCCTCCTGAGGGAGTTGTTGGCCGCATGCCCATTATCCCCTATGTATGTAGGCGCTTGGGATGAGTTGACAGATAGGTTGTAACTGTTTTTAACTTCCTGTTTTGTTATCTCAGGTGGATCAGGCCCTTTTCATGCTGAGGCAGATAAGTGTGTAGTTTGCTACTAGGCCCCACTTCTTTGGAACTTTGTCTAAAAGGAGGATTCTCTCCTCTAGGCCACTTGTTGTAAGATCAATCAAGTTGAGTAGACATTACTACAATTTAATGTCTGTCCTCTAGGCCTAGTACAGATGGGAATATCTGTTTGGAGTATAATTTCCTTTGTAAATGACATATATTAAAGCCCTTGGTGTTGCTTTAAGTTCCATATCCTTGCCCTACACGTGTATGTGAGCATAGTTTGCTGCCACAGGCTGGCACCTGTCCTACTATAGTTGGCTTGTTTCTAACCACTATTAGACGTTGGTGACCTAATGCTCCCCATCAATAATAAATTTGGTGTTCTGAGTACTTCACCTGTTGGATTGCATACTCAGGATAGCAGCACCACTTTCCGAGGAAAGTTGGTGTATGTTAGTTCCTGTCTTTTCATCCTTCGGCTAATCTTTTGTCTAGAACATAGGCCTGTATGTCACATAGCTTCTTCTAGTTAGCATTTGCTAGGTTAGCATGCTTGATTTGTTCTGTTTATGCTCGCATGATGTACACTGCCACAGGCATTGCCTGCTGGATTGTGTGTTAGCTGTTCTCCTGTAGTTTGGTTCCCTTTTTAGATCATGAATTGTTGCCACGTGTGGTATGAATGAGTAGGTCCTCTTAGGCCTCCTTTCTGGACCTATGCTGGCGCAGTGGGTGTCTTTTAGTGTTCCAATTAGGCCGTTGCCTATTGTTTCTGATGTGGGAAGGCTCTGAGGAGCTTCTTTGTCAGTTCACCTGTTGGCGACAGTCTAGTATACCTTTCAGTTGCTCTGCCACCTGTTGATATAATCGTTGGCCCTTGTTAGGCCTTCCTTTTTGGTTAACTGGTCTGGTTCAGCCTGCGAGTGTATATTTAGTTGTATCTAACCATAGGAGCATGCTCTGTGCAGACAGGCCGCGTGACCCGTTCTGCATCAGAAGGAGCTTTGTGTAATCCCTTCTGAGGAAGTCTTTTACATTGCTCTCAGTGGTTTAGATGATTGCCAGTCTGGCTTCGGCCTCCTGTTTCTGATTTGGTTGGCTCCGAGGGGCCTTCCTTTTCAGCTGACTGATTGGCACAGTCTGGAGAACTGTTTACAGAAAGCAGAGCCCTCTGTTGCTAAGATCGTTGGCCCTCTTTAGGCCTTCCTTTTTAGCCTTCTGATTGGCTAGCTGCGACCACCTTTAGAGCACCCATGGCCTGGGCAAACAGCCCACGTCGGGTCTGGTTGAGTGATTGTATTTCCGTCAAGGGAAACTAACACACTGCTCTGTGGTGGTCTAAAAATTTTTTGGCAGCCACCGGCTGATGCCACATGTACACTAAGTTAGGCCTCCTTCTCGGCCTCTGGTGTAACATTTGGAGGTCAGCTAGAGTATTCTTCTCGCTGAGGAGTTAGCATGGATGCTAATACTCTGAGTGGCTAGCCCTCCAGTAGACGGTAGTAAACCTTACTGAGGTTTGGTTTTTGCTATTGTCTCAAGTTACTAGTTGAGCTCCAGCCACCTAGATGCTTGAGGTGGATCTTTCAGGCTCCTAATAAAGGCCAATGGACTTATCCCATATGCTAAAGGTTCCTAGGCTCCTTTGGCCGCCTTTTCTCAACATATGGTGTATGTTGATGTGCTCGTTGATCCGAGGATCTCTTCACACGCCGTTGGCCACGGGTCTGGTCGGTACTTAACCTCCTTCGTGTCGGTTAGTATCCCTTCTGGTACCTAAGAACACTGCCATGAGCTGATGCCATGCATTTGTCAAGGTAACAGGCCTCTCTAGGCCTTCCTTGATGAAGTATTGGCGTATGTGGTACTCCTCTAGTTGGTAGAGTAAAGGGTGCTTTAACCGAGTACACTGCTCGTTGGCTCGTGTTGGGTAGTACGTGCAATCGGGCAAAGTGTTCTGTTTGCTTCAGAACAGACCGAATGTTCAGGGTGGCTCCTCTGGGCCACCTTCTGAATATTCTGCTGGTTTATTCATCATGCTGTAGGCCCCTCTTTGGCCTCCATGAGTGTTTGCCCATTGCATGGTCTACTTGTTAGGCGAGCTTTGTACTTCCCTTTGGGGTGTACATAATAGTGCATAGCTCCCTAAGCTGATTATGGTGGTTGGCTCTGTCCAGGCCTCCCACTGGGTTTCAGCCGGTGGGCTGGTTTGTGCTTCCCTGAAGGATCAGGCTTTAAGCGCACAGCCTCCTTAGTGCGTTAATCAGGCACTAAGTAGATCCTAGATGAGCGGAAATACACTCCCCTCGATATGAGGGTTCATGGCACTCAAGCCGAGTTCTGCTCTCCGGGATGCCCGTCCCTACGCACGAGTGGGGGTGCTCCTGCCGCTCTGCAGTCACTCCTACCCGCTCCCTCTAGTAGAGATTGCGTCTGGGGATTCTGTGTTTAGACAGGGTTGGCTTCACACCTAGCATGTCTTACGATAAGACCAGGTCAGCCTCCCTGGTGGCATTGAGGGTGACGTTGTCCCCTCTAGTGGCTGGGCGGGGTCCCTTCGGGGCTCCCTGCCCTCATTCCCTAGAAGAGACCACTCTGTCTGCGGAAGTGTGGATCTCAGAAGCTCTTAGCGGCCTTTTTAGGTCTTCCCTCCTCTGGAAGACCTCTCTTAGGTACAGCTTGGGCTAGATGGCCTTAGGGAATGCTGTCACTGACAGTCAGGTGTAACCCGAAGGGGGAGGTGCTACAGTTCCTTCAAACTGTTTGAGCCTTTGTCTCAGCCATTCTAGCTTGGCATGCACTCCCCTAAGCATGGCGGCGTGGGTATATCGTTCCCCAAAGCGCATTTCAGCGCAGAGTAGAAGTTCCCTTTCGAAAGGGAACGTCTCAGGTTACGTATGTAACCATAGTTCCCTGAGAACAGGGAACGAGACTCTGCGCTTCCCTGCCATGCTTGGGGCTGCCTGCGGGACAGTCCCTCAAAGACGATAAATTCTGACTGCTTCCGTTGGCGCGCCTTTATACTTCCGGGTCGCGCCATATGACTGTTACCGGCCAATAGGATTAGAGTTTTTTGGTATGAGGTTTCGAGACACCGGGTCACGTGGGCGTTCCCCAAAGCGCATTTCAGCGCAGAGTCTTGTTCCCTGTTCTCAGGGAACTATGGTTACATACGTAACCTGAGACGTTTCTTGATTAAGAGCAACACTTAGTTTGCATAAAAATAGCGCGCATAAGAAATAATGGAGCTCTTTGTTGACAGGAATACAAAGCGGCAAACAGGACAAAAGCTAATGTGTGCATGTCATAAAGTCATTCCAATTGAAAGCGCCTGCACATGTAAACACCATATCAGATTAGATAATGTCTCATGTAAACAGTCTACAGTCCATACAGCCTAGCATGGATAAGAGCAGGGAAAGCAGTGATAACCCCCTTACGGTAAACAGAACAGAACCAACATGAATGTATTGCAGATATCATTAATGTTCAATAATTTAATGTACAACATAATTCAAGAAATTATTCTGATCCAAAGGAGAATCAGAAGGCCAAATCCCGACTGGACGAGATGTGGAGCTGGGGATGGAGGAGGGTAATTGATTAGCTCTGGAGAAATAATAATAACACCGATGGACCTTATATATGGATGCTCTGATAGGCGTTGTATTCCTATAGGTAGAAGTGGATCAGCTGAGAGTCAGCTGATGCGAGCTTGACTGATGTGACCTGCCAGAACTAATGCTACGCTTGATATTTGTTAAGCACTGATTTGAATATTCAATGGGAGAGTACAGTAATCCCTATGCTTATTCTCCAGTGTCTTTGATGTTTATGTCACTATTACTTTGGCCTTGAACATTCAACCGTAACGCTTGTAAACAGAATACTTAATGGTGATTAATGGTGAATCTACAAGTATTCAGAATCATCTTGCCTCAGGATCTCCAGTTTACAGCGAGGATGACGCAGTCCAACAGAGAACAGCATCACACCGGAGTCCTGGAGCTCATTCTTTCTTAGAGAAAGTTCTTTTAGGCTTGAATCTGTTTGTAGTACCGAAGCCAATGCTGCACAGCTTTTGTGTGTTATATTACAGTTGTTTAACCTGTTAAAAAAGCAATTTAAGGCTCTCATTAAGTCATTATTAACTTAAAATAATTGCTCAATTCAGTATATTTGCTTATGTTATGCTATAACTCACTTCAGTATTTCCAGTGCACACTGAACTTTCTTCAGAGAAGCACAGAGTTGTTTTACTCCTGAATCCCCTATGTCGTTCCAGCTCAAGTCCAGCACTTTCAGATGTGAAGGATTTAAACTCAAAGCTGAGCTCAGGAAAACACAGCCTGCTTCTGTTACTCCACAGTTCTTCAGACTACAGAGAAGAGGAGAGAAAATACATATGTTGTCTCAATCTATTGGCAAAAATCCATGGTGCACAATGAAGGACTCATTTATGTGTTTTAAGTGATAACAACCTACTTTAAAGATTGCAGTCTGCACTCCGTGTCCTGTAGTCCAGCAGTGAGACTTATAAAATTATTTATTTTTGGAATTGATCGATCGTAGGCCTTATTTATCTGAGCTTATGTACCTCTGTTTTTGAGTGAATTTTACATAAACATATAAAAAAAATTACACTGTTTATCACTCTAGTGTGCTTTCATGTTTAAGCAGGAAATTTATTTTGAAATGTTTTTATTTAGTTTTTTTATTGTAACCACACATGTATGCATACTCACATACATACTCAAACACGCATGTTCATGTACACAAACAAACCATTTTGAGTATTACAGGCTTTCTTTTGTACAGAGATGAACTTTATCCTCAGATCAGTGAGGCTCAAATCAATGAGGCCTACGATCAATCAGTTAAAAAAAATAAAAAATACAAAACCTGTCCTAATTTAAAGAAAACTAGTTGACAAAAAAAATAATAATATATTTTATTCGCAATAAAATCCAATATTTGCTATTTAAATAGCGTAACAAGTTATTTATAAGTTATTTTTCGGCAAGCCGGTCATTTTTGACCGGGAACACAAAGTGTGACTTTGTGCCATTTTGTAATAAATAAAAAAAAAAAAAAAANAAGTGTGACTTTGTGCCATTTTGTAATAAATAAATAAAAAAAAAAAAACATTTCAAAACAAATTTCCTGTTTAAACATTAAATCACACTAGTGTGATAAACAGTGCATTTTTTTAATGTAAAATTGACAAAATTATCCACAAATAACTTTTTTTTTTTCACTCAAAAACTGAGGTACATACAGTAAGCTCAGATAAATAAGGCCTACGATCGACCAGTTCCAGAAAATAAATATTGAAACCTGTCCTAATTTAAAGAAAACAAGCTGACAAAAACATGGAATCCAATATTTGGTGTTAAGGTAGCATAACAAGAGATTTAAAAGCAATTTTTTGCAGGCTGGTCATTTTTGACTGGGAACACCATAAGTGATTTGTTAAGTGCTGTACTGTAATATTTGCAAGCTAAATTGTATTTTTAGCTGCCTCATAAAGTGTCAAAATCATCAAAGCAATGCTGTAACATAAAAAATAAAAATAGTTCTATTTACCTCTGATCAAACAGAGAACCGTTTTTAAAATGAATTGGCATTTTCATTGATTTGTCACTCTTCATGGATAGAACACTGGGGACAGGTGAATCTGATCTCTCCAAAGAACTAAAAAAGACAACATAATACATATCACCACTGGATAACAATGATTATGTTCTTGCAAGTAAAAGACCATGTCGTCAAGATTTGTCAAGTGCTGTACTGTAACATTTGCAAGCTAAATTGTATTTTTAGCTGCCTCATATTAGTGGCAAAATCATCAAAGCAATGCCGTAACATAAAAAAATATAAATAGTTCTATTTACCTCTGATCAAACAGAGACTCTCCATTTTTCAAATGAATTGGCATTTTCATTGATTTGTCACTCTTCATGGATAAAACACTGGGGACAGGTGAATGTGATCTCTCCCGCTGAACACTGTCAGATACAACACAATCCATCTTCAGAGTTTAAAGCAACATCACTTTCACTCAGATTATTTTAAGACTGTCAGTGTAATGAAATGTAATTAGCTATGTTAGGTTATAAGCAGTATAATTTAATCTCCAACTTTAAACTGAGTCTGTTTTAACTGAATTTGCTTTGATCTGTCACTTAAGCATATACATATAAAGAATATGCTTCTTTTAAATAATTTATATCTGATTTATATTAATTTCATACATGTACAAATAATCAAAAACTAGCTCACCTTTTCTCTCCATCACAAGTGTTGTGATAATCAGTGTCTTCTTCAGCATTCATTATGGTGTTTGTGTTTTCCTAACAGCTGAACAGATATATTCTAAACTCTGTGTCCATCATAATGAAATAAAGACAAATAAAAAATAAATGAAAACTTTATTTTACTCTCTTAAAGGCTTTATGAAATCAAATGACTGGGAATGAGGAAGAAAACAATGAAGGACAGGACTAAAACTGTCTTCAGAATCTGGTTTGACTGGTTCATGAGTTGTCGGTAAAGTACCTTCCTGGTTTAGTAAAACTTTACAAAAATCTTTCATTAGTTAACAAACAAACAAAATTAGTTAACATGAACTAAGAACATATATTAATCTTAATGATAAATTCAATATTTACTAATACATTATTAAATTCAAAAGTTGTAATTTGACTGGTGATGGATGGTGAAATCATGCTGAATCGTCAGAGTGGCTGGGAAGACGAAAAGTTCTGTCTTTGCCAGATTGAGTTGCAGGTGATGTTCTTGTATCCATGCTGAGATGTCCACCAGGCAGTCCAAGATCCATGCAGCTAGTGTCAGATCATCAGCCTGAAATTAAAAGTATAGCCAGAAGCCATATCACCCTGTAGCCCAAGACTGGTTGCCCACTGAAGCTAAGCAGGGCTGAGTCTGGTTAGTAGCTGGATGGGAGACCTCCTGAAAACTAGGTTGCTGCTGGAAGAGGCGTTAGTGAGGCCAGCAGGGGGTGCTCACCCTGTGGTCTGTGTGGGTTCTAACGCCCCAGTATAGTGATGGGGACACTATACTGTCAAAAAGCACCATCCTTCGGATGAGATGTTAAACCGTTAAAATCATTAAAAATCCCAGGATGTCCTTCGAAAAGAGTAGGGGTGTAACCCCGACATCCTGGCCAGATTTGCCCATTGGCCTCTGTCTATCATGGCCTCCTAATCATCCCCATATACATCCCCATTGGCTTCATCACTCTGTCTCTTCTCCACCAATAAACTGGTGTGCAGTGGCCGTTCTGGCGCAATATGGTTGGCGTCGCATCATCCAGGTGGATGCTGCACATTGGTGGTGGTTGAGAAGATTTCCCCTTCCGTATGTAAAGCGCTTTGAGTGCCCAGAAAAGCGCTATATAAATGTAACAAATTATTATTATTATTATTTAAAGCTGTGTGTCATCAGCATAGCAGTGGTAGGAGAATCCATGTACCATTATAATAGTATACAGTACCGGTCAAAGGTTTGGACATGTTACTATTTTTAATGTTTTTGAAAGAAGTCTCTTATGCTCATCAAGCCTGCATTTATTTGATCAAAAATACAGAAAAAAAACAAACAGTAATATTGTGAAATATTATTACAATTTAATGATGAAATATATAAACATTTTAATTTGAATATGCTTTAAAATATAATTTATTCCAGTGATTGTAAAGCTGAATTTTCAGCATCATTACTCCAGTCTTCAGTGTCACATGATCCTTCAGAAATCATTCTAATATGATGATTTATTATCAATGTTTGAAACAATTGTGCTGCTTAATATTTTTTTTTAACCTGTTATACTTTTTTTCAGGATTCTTTGATGAATAAAAGTTAAATAACAGCATTTATTTAAAATAAATATTTTATAAAGTTTGGGGTCTGTAATTTTTTCTTATTTTTTTTCAAATAAATTAATACCTTTATTCAGCAGGGATGTGTTGAATTGATAAAAAAGGGATAAAGATTTATATTGTTAGAAAAAAATTTCTATTTTGAATAAAAGCTGTTTTTTTTTTCATCAAAAATTATCACAGGTTATAAAGACATTAAAGGTGCCCAAGAATAATTTTTCACAAGATGTAATATAAGTCTAAGGTGTCTCCTGAATGTGTCTATGACGTTTCAGCTCAAAATACCCCATAGATTTTTTTAAATACATTTTTTTAACTGCCTATTTTTGGGCATCATTAACAATGCACTGATTTACACTCGGCGCCGCCCCTTTAAATCGCGTGCTCCCTGCCAAACGAGCTCTTGACTATATTACAGCGCATTTACAAATTTCATACAGCTAATATAACCCTCAAATGGATCTTTACAAGATGTTCGTCATGCATGCTGTATGCATGCTTCGAATTATGTGAGTAAAGTATTTACATACTATTTACCCACCCCACCCCCTCAAAAAAAAAACAGTCGTGGATCATCCAGGTAACCACACACAGAATGGAGAATCCATGTTTCACTTACTTTTGAATGGGGTTATTTTAATAAATTCAGCTATTGTTTTGTCTTGTGAACTAAATGTAAACATATTTTATGTAAAATATCTTACTAAATAAAAAATAACATGCATTTTGTATGATCCCTCTTATTTTAATAAAATTATTCACATTTTCACAGATTCTGCAAGTGGTTCACATACTTTTATTTGCAACTGTATAAGACAAAACAAATATATTTGCTCATGAAAGTCTAGACAGATTTTTATATAATGTTATAAAGTATATTCAACTTCAATTAGAGTCCTTTAAAATCTAGATAAAGGGTAGATTTGAATACTTATCATGTGAATCTTCAGGCATAACTGTGTCACAGTGTGGTGTTTTGATCATTTTTATGTATATATTTTATTTGTTAATCTTGTGTTGTAAGTATTCTGCTGTAATTCATCCTGCGATCATCAATGTCGCGGTTTCAGCGTGTTCACCAGCCATTTGTGGTGTGCAAAACTCTTCACTTGAGTTTACCTTGACAAGACACTAATGTCTGATTGCTTTACATCTGTATATGATGTACTATTTGTTGTCTTGATAGTAGTTACTGCACAGCAATTTTTCGTTTAGTTATTTTTCATTGATAATTCATATAGTTGTCACCCTTGAGAACACTGGTTTCATGCTAGGCGCACAAAACACCTCAATCGATTTTACCTCAAAGACGTTTGATGGGTGCAATCAATGACACTGACATCACACATATGCAAATATGAAAGTTAACCCAGGGTTTAGAAATGTACAGTGTGAAATGTCAGCTTATGAATACCCAGGATTCATTGTTCTTTGCACATTCAAAGATTTGTGTTAGTGTTGTTTCTTCTGTTTCAATGATGACTTTTCCAGGATCATGGAAAGCACGTTCAAGTCTGACTCTTCCAGATCATTCTCAAGCAGATCAAGCTCTTTCAGGTGGGATGGATTTGATTTCAGAGCTTCGGTCAGTGCCGCCACACCTTCAGGTGTAACATTACAGTTGGACAGCCTGAAGAGAGCAGAGTGGATTTGTTAGCACAGGTCAGTGGTTTGCTGTTACTTTTTAGTTTAACAGTTGCTTAACCAGATTTGAATGGCTTTGGATTTGATATTGCACTAAATAAGANTGTCAAGAAAATGCTTCTTGATTTAAGAACTTTAAGATATTTTGACTAGAAACAAGACAAAAACTCTAAGTAAGAACAGCATTTTTTGCAGTGCACATATGCAAATATGAAAGTTAACCCAGGGTTTAGAAATGTACAGTGTGAAATGTCAGCTTATGAATACCCAGGATTCATTGTTCTTTGCACATTCAAAGATTTGTGTTAGTGTTGTTTCTTCTGTTTCAATGATGACTTTTCCAGGATCATGGAAAGCACGTTCAAGTCTGACTCTTCCAGATCATTCTCAAGCAGATCAAGCTCTTTCAGGTGGGATGGATTTGATTTCAGAGCTTCGGTCAGTGCCGCCACACCTTCAGGTGTAACATTACAGTTGGACAGCCTGAAGAGAGCAGAGTGGATTTGTTAGCACAGGTCAGTGGTTTGCTGTTACTTTTTAGTTTAACAGTTGCTTAACCAGATTTGAATGGCTTTGGATTTGATATTGCACTAAATAAGATTTTTCCAGACATTTACCTCAGTTTCTCTAGTTCACAGTGAGGATTCTGCAGTCCGACACAGAGCTTCTTCACACCCGAGTCTTGTAGATCATTAATACTCAGATCCAGATCTGTCAGATTAGAGGTCTTTGAGCTGAGAGCTGAAGCCAGAGCAGTGCAGCTTTCCTCTGTCATTCCGCATTTGTTCAACCTGAGAAATCATTCTGACCTCAATGGAATGTAATTTAAACATAGGTACGTTTATCTCACAGTCTTTATCAGTATTTCATTTTTTGTTAGGTTTTTGTTATACTTGCAATGTCTCTGTAGAGCTCTGTTATTGGTGGGAAATATTGCTTTTTAAATTAATAAAGATTGTTTTTAATGGGATTAAATAATGTTTACTTAATTTGTTAATGAAGCAATTGAAGGCTATTTAGTCAATATTCATTTCAAATAATTTCACAATTCAGTATATTATGTTGTGCTATAACTCACTTCAATATTTCCAGTGCACACTGAACTTTCTCCAGAGAAGCACAGAGTTGTTTCACTCCAGAGTCTCCTATGTTGTTCAAGCTCAGGTCCAGCACTCTCAGATGAGAAGGGTTTGAGCTCAAAGCTGTGCTCAGGAAAACACAGCCTGCTTCTGTTACTCCATTGTTCTCCAGACTACAGAGAAGAGAAAATGTATTAATATATAGAAAATATATCAATAATCGGTATCGGCCAATAAAATCAAATTTTCACATTGTCGGCTATGGACCGATAGTTTAAAAACAACCCATAGTCAGGGCCGATATATCCTGTCAATCAAAAGAGGGCAGGAAAATGAACTGCATTTGGGCTTTGTGTAAAGAAAATGCTAAGAAACTAGTTTGATGTTCAATATTTATAGTAATTATGTCAATTTATAACATTCAAAAAAGTTAAGAAATATTAATTTAATCTTCAGAATTTAGTTAATGTGTGTTAATATAAATTTGCATTATGTATTTGTTTATAACTGATACCAGTTACTCTGAAACAAGTTGATGAAATGGAGAGAATAAAGTTTCAAAATGTAATAATTCAATATATAATGATTAATTATCAATTATAATGAAATTATTATTAATTTAACAGAAGGTATAAATAGCAGAACCCCCAAACTATTTGTATTGTTATCGCAGACATCACTGAATAATCGTATCAGTGGAGAAATTGAAAAATAGTATCAGTGCATCTTTAATATTTAGTCTCAATCTAACGGCAACAATCCATGTTGCACAATTTGCATGATAAGGACTCATTCATGTCTTTTTAAGAGATAACAACCTACTTCAAAGATTCCAGTCTGCACTCTGTGTCCTGTAGTCCAGCAGTGACAGATATAAAATTTTCATACAAAAGCTGTTGGTTTGGAACATTTGGCCTACTGTTGAACCATTTCTTCATTCTGAAGTGACACAGAAACATTTCATTAAATATCTTCATATGTAAATAGTGTATTAGTAATATAATGTTGTCATATTTAACTTTATTCTATAGAATCGTACATTGGTTTGGCGTAGTGTGATTTCTTTAATCCAACACTGAGTATTTCTACTCCTGAATCCTGCAGGTTGTTGTGGCTCAGATCCAGCTCTCTCACATTGGATTGTGATGAAAGAATTTTAGTCAGCACTACGCAGGCTATTTCTGTGATATTACAGCCATGCAACCTGGAAGAGTAAGAAAGATTGTCAAGATTTTGTTTGTTTGTTTGTTTTTTTCACTCTTTCATGAAAAAGTTCTCACCGGGCCTTTGTAGACAGCCTGATCACAGGTTCCAGCCAGTTAGAGAATGCGTCTGATCTACCATATTTACATAGTTCAAACTCATCAAACTTCTCATCTGATGTCATTAAAATAAACGTTAGAGCAAAACCAAGTTCTTGGGACTGGATGTCTTCATATTTTCCTGAGGTTATGTACTTTTGGATTTCATTAATTAGAGAATGATCATTAAGTTCATTTAAACAGTGGAACAGAAGGATACTCGTGTCTGGACAACCAATTTTTATATTTTCCTTGAGATACTCCGTAATCTCAGTAATGTCCTGGGGGATGATTGTTCTTTTCTTAAAATACCTTTCTAGGAGACCCTGATTTGACTCCATTGAAAGTCCCATGAGAAAGCGAAGAAAGAGATCGAGATGTCCATTCTTACTTTCTATAGTTTTATCAACTGCACATTTGAGTATGATTGGCACTGTCACATTAATTTCTGATTCCTTTGCAACGCCTTCTACAAGCACATTTTTGCCGGTGTTGTGGAAGGAGAGATGCACATATAGAGCCGCTAGATGTTCCTGAATGCTCAGATGAACAAAGCAGAAGACTTTCCCCTGATACCAGCCAAACTCCTCTCTGAAGATCTGAGTGCACAATCCTGAGTACACTGATGCTTCTGTCACATCAATGCCACACTCTCTCAGGTCTTCCTCATAGAAGATCACATTGCCTTTCACCAGCTGCTGAAAAGCCACTTTCCCCAGTTTGAGGATCATGTCTTCATCTGTCACCTTCTTCTCATAGTCCTTCTCATGTTTGATGTTGATCTGAAGGATCAGGAAGTGTGTGTACATTTGAGTGAGAGTCTTGGGAATATCTTCACTCTCTACTTCGCTCAACATCTTCTCTAGAACAGCGGCTGAGATCCAGCAGAACACTGGGATGTGGCACATGATGTAGAGGCTCCTTGATGACTTCAGGTGTGAGATGATTGTATTGGCCAGACTCTGATCACTGATTCTCTTTCTGAAGTATTCCTCCTTCTGTGGGTCACTGAAGCCTCGTACCTCTGTCACTCGATGGACACACTCAGAGGGGACGAGATCAGCTGCTGCTGGTCTGGAGGTGATCCAGATGAGAGCAGAGGGAAGCAGGTTTCCTGCAATGAGGTTCATCAGCAACACGTCCACTGATTTCTCTTTAGTCGCATCCCGTAGAGTCTCATTGCTGTGAAAGTTTAAGGGAAGACGGCACTCATCCAGACCATCAAAGATGAAAACGACAGAGGAGTTTTGAATCAGATGTAAACTTATCTCTCTCGTAAAGAAGGTTTGAAGAAGACCAACTAAACTGAATCTTTTGTCCTTCATCAAATTGAGCTCTCTGAAAGGAAGTGGAAATATGAGCTGGACATCATGATTCTCTTTCCCTTCAGCCCAGTCCAGGATGAACTTCTGCACAGAGACTGTTTTTCCAATGCCAGCGACTCCCTTTGTCAGCACAGTTCTGATGGGTTTGTCTTGTTCAGGTAAAGGTCTAAATATATTGTTGCATTTGATTGGTATTGTTGCTCCTGCTGCAGTCTTTAATGTTTTTTCAATCCTTTTAATTTCATGCTCATTACTGATCTCTCCATTCCCACCCTCTGTGATGTAGAGGTCTGTGTAGATCTCGTTCAGGAGTGTTGGGTTTCCCTGCTTTGATAGGCCTTCAAAAATGTGCTGATGCTTCATTTTCATGTCAGATTTTAATTTTTGGTGGATCTCTGGATGAGGAGTATCATGTCTGTAAAAACATAATCTTTTCAGAATCAAATAATAAAACTACAGAGCATATAGTCTGTGTAGGCTACATACTGTATATAGTTAAGTGTAAACTTGAAACACTTTTTCATAACATTCAAACAATACCAATTGATTTATAAATACCTTAAACACAATATCATGTATTTCCTCTTTTATAGCTGCAATAATTTTTTTATGAGACTATTTTAATTAGATTGCTTTTACTACTAATGAAGATTTTTCCTTCTCTATTTGAACAAATTGCTAAAAATACAAGTGTTGATTCTCATAAGCAAGATACAGTATTAATTGACTAATGACTTAAATTTGTTAACGATGTGTTATTTCTCAGTTTTCAAAAACAGATCATGTGAGAGATCAGCATGATGGCAACTGAACAATGAAGAAGTCGAAGATGCCCTGCTGTTCATTTCTTAAACCCTGCAGCTGGCAAATCATCTGTACTCATCCTTATTCACTTCGATTGACATGGTGAGTCATCAGACCCCCTGTTCACCCTCTCTGATCTGGGAAGCACATAAGAGCACCCTTTAGTGTGAATGAACATCAACAGTTTATCAGAATGAAACAATACCTCTGATGTGGAAAATTTGTTTTATCTCTCCAGTGAATTGTCTTTTGTGTTGCACTGGGATCAGGTGAATTTGATATCTCTAGGGAACTGAAAAAGACATGAACTATTAATTAAATTCAGATTGATTTGAGTTCTTTCCATTGCTTAGATGCATTTTAAAATATATACAGAACTACAATATACAGTCAAACCAAAAATTATTCAGACATTTTTGATATTTTTGCTATATTTTTACTAGTGGGTGCAGAACACTATAGTTCATTTATGTAAGTGAGGATAGCAAAATAAAGTAAAATCAAGCGCAGCGTTAGTTCAGTCAGGCCACGTAGGCATAGTGCTGCGACCAGCTGACACGGTCAGCTGTCAAATTGCTCCAATCACTACCATTCTCCTATTAGACCGGGGACATGTATACATGGCATTACTGCTTGGTAAGTATGCTCAAACTGCTCGCAACCCTCCCTCCCCACTATAAGCTTGAGCATATTACTGTGCACCTTCTGGTTGTCGTCTTCTTTTTGTTTCAAGTTACCAAGGCTTTCAAGTCCTAGCTGGCATGGACCTCACTGCTGAGAGACACTCATCCTCATAACCAAGCTACTGTATAGACGCCCCACTGCCACATCTACATGTTACTACTGTTTGCTTTTAAAGACATTACTAACTGTCTTAATTGTCTATGTATTTCCAAGCTGATGGTTCCAAGGGGGGTTGATGTTAAAGCCCTTGTATGTTCAATTAATTTAGGAGCAAGAACCCACATAAGGAACCATACTGCCAAAGATAACTAGTGTTTCAATAAACTCAAAGTAACATACCAAAGTGGTCCTGTCTGAACTGTGACATATTGTACCCAAAAATTCTTCATACAGTGGACTACCAGTAAAATTTATAAAAAAAATTGGAACCAAAAATTATTCAGACTCTTTGATCTGATCATGTTTTGCTTAAGTGTAATCTGAGATAATTAAGAATAATATTTTCTGACACAGTTTAACTCTGAGATCTTCTCATATTTTATTACCATTTTTTTAAACTATAGTGAATAAACTGTATTAAAGAATTAAATGTTCAATGTGTCTGAATAAATTTTGGTTTGACTGTATATATATTTATTTGAAAAATGAGTGAAAATAGGTTAAGAATTTTTATAGATTTGAGAAATGCATCTTTGATTTCAGAAATAAAGTAATGGTTAAATAATATAATATGATTGTGTGTAAGGGATTGAGAAAAAAAACGTTTTAAACATTCACAAAAAAAGTGTTATTTATAGCAAGTAGGCTACAATTATCACAGCTATAGCATGTGGACATAAAAGATAAATAGATATACCTTTGGTCAAACAGAGAATATCCATTTTTTAACTGAATTGGTATTTTCATCGATTGGTCACTTTTCAGCGACAAAACACTGGGTTTTGATGAATGTGATCTCTCCTCAGAACTAAAAAAACAACATAAACCATCTCACCGTAGTTCAAAATCATTATTTTCTAGCATATAAAAGATGATGTCAAAGATTTTTTTAGAAAAATAGAATTTGTAAGCAAACTTAGTTTTGTCTATCTAGCACTAAAAACATAGGTAATTTAAAACATTGTTATACTTTATTCACCTTCTATCATTTATGAGATCTCCATCCTTTAACTGAATTGGTATTTTCATAGATTTGTCACTTTTCAGGGACCAAACACTGGGATCAGTTGAATGTGATCTCTCCTCAGAACTGCAAAAGGCAACATAATTCATCTCAGCATTGAACAACAATGATTATGTGCTTCCAAGTAAAGTCAATGTTGTCAACATTTGTTAAGGAAAATACTGTATTATTTGAAAGCAAAATTTTTGTTTTATCTCACAATATTGCCAAAATAATCAAAGCTACATCACATAAAAATAGCTCTATTTACCTCTGATCAAACAGAGAATCTCTGTTTTTTAACTGAATTGGTATTTTCATTGATTTGTCACTTTTCATGGACAAAACACTGGGGACAGCTGATCTCTCCAGAGACCTGAAAAACAACAACCTTTTTCTCGAAAGTTAAAGATTATGTTCTTGTCAACAAAAAAAATTTGTTTCATTAATCTATGTCTCTCAAAACTTGAATATTATGTTCAAGTAAATTAAAATGTGGTTTCATTAATCTTTTTTAATGAAAGGTTATTTGCAAAGAAAACATTATTTTTGTCTTGCTACTATAGGATAAAAAGCAACACAGCTATTCTAAGCCATATGCAAACATAAATATAATTGGATTTACCCTTGCTTAAACTGAGAATCTTCAGCTTTTAACTGAATTGGTATTTTCATTGATTTGTCGCTCTTCATGGATAAAACACTGGGGACAGGTGAATGTGATCTTTCCCGCTGAACACTGTCAGATACAACACAATCCATCTTCAGAGTTCAGAGCAATTCAACATCTCTTTCACTCAGATTATATTAATATTGTCAATGCCTTTTGTAATAAAAAATATAATGAACTGTGCTAGGTTATATCAGTATGATTTAATATTTAATTTTAAACTGAGTTGGTTTGAACTGAATTTGTTTTGATCTTTAACTTAAGCATATAAATATAAAGAATATGCTTCTTTAAAATATTAATTTATATTTGATTTATATCTATATAAATATGATATACATGTACAAGTAATAAAAAAATATATATATTTCTCTAACCTTTTCTCTCCATCACAAGTGTGATAATCAGTGTCTTCTTCAGCATTCATTATGGTGTTTGTGTTTTCCTAAATGCTGAACAATTTTTTTCTAAAGTCTGTGTCCATCATAATCAAAAAAGACAAATAAATAAAAAACATTCTTTTAGTCTCTCAAATACGTTATGAAACAAATGACTGAGAAAGAGGAAGAAAAGCAATGAAAGGCACAAACAGAAGCCGGATTGACTGGTTTATGAGTTGTCTGTAAAGATATTTCCTGGTTTAGTTATATAGTTCACATACGTTCATGTTGTGTAAGGCTTTGACTGTTTCACAGTGTCTGACTAAAAATAAATACACACACTTTGTGATCATAAAATTAGATTGTTGTAGTGGAAGCATGGCGTTTATTTTGTGCTTGTAATAACACTTATAATAATACGTTTAATAATAACTTGAATGCATTCTGCAAATAATAAAACTGAAAATCTTCAGATTAGACAGTGTCAAATGTATTTTAGTCTTTACTCTTTAACTCAAAATGATTTATCCTGCCTAATATAATCTATCCAACATTGTTCTCTCAGTCTATGCAGTTGTACTTACCATGTGTGCTCTGGATTCCACTCACTGTCTTGATGAAACAACAGAATGATTGTGTTTTCTGTTTTCTCACTGCTTACCTGCCCTGTGAAGGCGGAGCTACTGTAAATCTTGAAATGAACAGGTTTGTGATTCATCAGCCTAACAGATGGAGCAGATAATGGGCAACTGTATAAATATGAACCATTTTACCAAGTGGCAGATGAATATGCACCAAAATACTGTTAAGTTTGATTGAAAACCACTGCTATAAAACATTAAGGCCCGTTTTCCCAGTTTAGATTAAGTCAGGATTAGGCCTTAGTTCAGTTGGGACATTTCATTTTTTATAAACGTGCCTTAGAAAAAGAAACATTACTGATGTGCATCTTGAGACAAAACAATGGCCATATAGCCTACAGTATTAAACAAGTTTGATTATTGTTGTTTGCCTTTTGATAATTCTATTTGATTTATTTTTTAAAAAGATGTTTTAGCAGCATTCTCTTAATTTCTCTTAAAACTGATTTATATTTGCTGTGTTAATATAATCTTTATGAACTCACTGCCCGCTGAACTTGACTGAACAAAGACAGTGTTTTTCCAAACAAATCTTGTATAGAAAAACAGGGATTTGCTCATGACAGATTTTATGTTATCTTAAAAGATAATCAGCCACACTTCGGTAAGTCTTTTAAGATCTAAATTAAGGGTAGACCTCTGTGAGTCCTAGTCATGTACATTTTCAGAGACTGCATAGTCAGTGTGTTTTGATTAATTTTTGTTTTGCTGTTTTAAAAATCTTGTGTATTGTGCTGTAATTAATCTTGCGACCATTGTTTCCAATCTATTTCGCGTTTGAAGGATGTTTGTGGCGTGCAAAAGCATTTGTTGTCATGATAGTAGTTATTGCAGCATTGTTTCGCTTAAAGGGGGGGTGTAATGCTATTTCATGTATTCTAACTTATTTACACTGTTAAAGAGTTGGATTCTCATGCTAAACATGGCCAAAGTTTCAAAACACGAGTTGGACGAATGACGGAGTATTACTGTGCCAAAAAATCTCTTCCAAATCCTTACAGGATTCGGGATCTTTTTTTCGAGTATGTGCCTGAGTGATGTCAACAAGGTCGGTGTTCCTTGTACAGGCACTTCTTCCAGAAGAAACTGATAGTTGCAATCTCTTTTTTATTGGTTAAAATGAATGGAGAGTATCTCGTGTTTTTCCGTGGCTGCTCAAGCCCTTAGGATCGGCGCTTATGGTTTCATAAACACGGCCCAGTTCAGCGCTGGATTTACAGATCGTTTGAAACTAAAAGATGGAGCAGTCACGGCGATAATGATCCTGGTCATGAGTTGGAATGGCAGGTGGTGAGTAAAACTGCTTCAAATGTCTGTTTTTTGGCAATAGGTGCCTAAGTGCATATAATGTAAACAATACGAACGTAGTGAATTCATAAATTCGTTATTCATCATTCATACACTATATATATGTAACACAGTTCGTATATAGAGGAAAAAGGAGGCGGGAACCGGCGAACATCAAACAAAACTTTAATTCGAAATAAACAAATACAAAATGAAAGTAATGCCGGCAGACCCTCGCGGACGTCTGCCGGCCACCCAAACATAAAGAAACATAAAATAATATCCAGGCCTGGTCCTCTCTCGTCCTTCACTGTCGTCGCTCCTCCTTTTATGCTCCCGGAGCTCCTCCGTGAGGGACTCGAGGCCGGTGCGCCTCACAGGTGGAGCTCATTAACACTCGCGTCACCGGCCTCGCGCCGTTCCCTCACGGCTCTCGCCCGCCCTGCTCGTCACATACCCCCATGGCCCCTCGCAGGCCAGGGGGTACTCCCGCGACTGCGCTTACTCCCCCCCGGGGCCTGTCTCGGCGGCCGCAGCACCTGGGGGTAAGGACAGACGAGACGAGAGAAAGGAGACGGAAGCAAGGGGAGCGACAGAACAAGAGAGGGGAGAGAGGAAAAAAAAAATTTAAAATTCTTGGTCTGGTTCCCAGACACACTGCCGCTCGGTCCTCAGCCAGCCGAGAGGTTCCTCCTCGCGGTGCCATGCGATGGCACTGGACGCTCCTTGGACGGCCCGATCCTCGACCGCCTCCTGGCGGCTGGCGATGGCTCCTCCGGCTGAGGGCAGCCGGCAGCGAGTCCCCCGTCCCCTGCTCCTCCCCTTCATGGCGGACGGTAGCAGGCTCCGGCCCACGGCGGACGGCGGCGACTCCTCCGCTCCCTCCAGGACGGCAGCCACCCCACCTCGTCCCAGGAGCACGGCATCCGGGTATCCGTCCCACCTTTCACAAGGCTCCAGTACCACCGCCTCGGGCAGCCTCTCGCGGTCTTCACACTCCCGCGCTGCCCGAACTCCGCAGCACCGCGATCCCCCTCAGCAGCGAGGGCTCTCAGACAGCATGTCCCTCCTTCCTCCCGGGTTTCGGCACCAATGTAACACTGTTCGTATATGTGGGAAGAAGGAGGCGGGAACCGGTGAACATTCAAACAAAACTTTAATCTCAAAGAACAAAACGAAAGTAACGCCGGCAGATGTCCGCGAGGGTCTGCCGGCGTTACTTTCGTTTTGTTCTTTGAGATTAAAGTTTTGTTTGAATGTTTTGGCCACACAAACATAATAAAACATAAAATAATATCCAGGCCTGGTCCTCTCTCCCCCTTCACTGTCGTCGCTCCTCCTTTTATGCTCCCGGAGCTCCTCCGTGAGGGACTCGAGGCCGGTGCGCCTCACAGGTGGAGCTCATTAACACTCGCGTCACCGGCCTCGCGCCGTTCCCTCACGGCTCTCGCCCGCCCTGCTCGTCACAATATATTATAGTGA
The DNA here is from genome assembly GCA_003731715.1 of Anabarilius grahami. Classification (NCBI taxonomy): domain Eukaryota; kingdom Metazoa; phylum Chordata; class Actinopteri; order Cypriniformes; family Xenocyprididae; genus Anabarilius; species Anabarilius grahami. The sequence continues at coordinate 126,783 of RJVU01024579.1, forward strand.
TTCAAAATGTATCCAGGGATAATGTGATGGTGTATTGTGTGTGTTTAAATTTGTTTAGCTGACCAATGATAGCTTGCAGCCGATCTCTACACAACGTGACCGCTCACAACGACACGCCTCCAGGCACTCGGCTGATTTCGGAAAGACTCGGTACAGTGTATGTATCTTTCATAAATATGTTAAAACTAAAGACTTTTCGGCGATATGAAGGATGCTATACTACTCTATAGGTACTCAAGATTAACATGAGATTAGAAGAAACTGTGTGTGATACCCCCCCCTTTAAAAAATTTTTATTTCGTTCACAATTGTTACTGTCTTCCTGGAGAAAGCTGTTTTCGTGCACGAAACTCGTACATAAACACATACATTAGTTTATATCGTTAAAAATAATAAGTTAAGCTCAATATACCTCAATATGTTTTCGTAATAAAACTGGAAAAAGGTCTTTTGAATATGTTGATGTAGAGTGTTTGCTGATGATAATGATTGTTAAAGACAATCCCAAGCTCTCTCCCAGTCCCAAGTGTGAATGGGCCTTACATTTCATGTTTGTTTACAGTGTGTATATGTCTGCTGTATTTTCACTCTTTATGAATTATAGACAGTAGTTTTGGTTAATTAAATTTTTTTGTTTATTTGACTACTGATACTCATTTGAATTTTACACATCAGTCGGGGCTCATTCATGTTTATTGCGCTAGTTTCTTCAGATGTCCGTATTCATCATCTTGGTGACAGAGGCATGAGATCATCTCAATGATGTAATAATTCTCTCAGAATTTCCAACATTTTAATGCAAATAAGCTTCTAGTAATGGTGTCATGAATATGCAGATGAATTTCCAGAAAAGTGTAACAAATTTTTCACTCCTGCAAACATAAATTAATACATTATAATTCAATTAAAGCCATTTGTAATATTTTATTAGGATTTTAAGCAAATATTTATACAGCTATAAAATGTGGTCTTAAATTATAGCTTCAGGCTTCGTCCTTAAAGTATAATTTATAAGCCTCTATCAAAACCCAAATTAAGAAGAAACATTTGTGCACTTTGAGACATCCTCCTGAAACACGTCACACTCATATTTCATCTCTCCACAGGTCACTGCAGCGCCCTGCGGTTCTCCCCTGCAGAACCGTAATCCTGTTAGAACCAACGAGCAGCCAGGCGTACTGGAATGTGCCGTGACAAGGAGAGATCAGGTGGTTGAGTATTTGATTTTTCTCTCTTTTTAAAACAGTCAGTTTGATAAACATTTGCATAATCCATAAATGTGAGGAACAGCAGGTGCATTCATGACAAATAAAGAGTGCAGCCAAAATGAGTGACTGTGTTTGTGAATGTGTGAGCTGATGTACTGTCGTCCACTGTTAGTGTGTTAACTGTGCTTTCATGAGCTGGCTGAGAGTTGTAATTTGTCCACATTCACTCCTGCAGAATGTCAGTCCAACATTTATAACACCAAACAATCCATAGACAAATAACAAATAAATAAACGAGCATCTTCACCGCCAGAACAGGAAATGATCTTGAATTAATCTTTGTAATGGTGGGATTTATAGGGTTGATGACCTTTAATGTTATCAGAGGTACTTATCCTTCATTTAAAAAAAAAAATCTTGAAGAAAATTTATGAGATATTAAGTAAATTTAATGAGGTTAAACAAGTAAAACTATTTGCCTTGGCCGTCAGATGAATAAAGCTGTTTACCCTTTGAATTAAGTTCATTTTTCAAACCCCACTGGCAATTTTTTTATTATTATTATTATTTTTTAGCAAAACCTTATTACATTTTTTTTCTGTAAACAATGTCATATCTCATGCTATTTCCTTCTCAAGTAAATATATCTTGTTTTATGCATGTTTGTAGTAGAAAACAAGACCGATTATTTTGTTGCTGTGTTTATTCTGTAGGCCTTGCGACTTTATAGTCAACATTAAACAGCATTTGCAGCTCATTTTACTTCCGTTGAAATTTTTCTGAGCATAACAGGATGTTCAGTGATTTTATCCATCAGAAATGGGGAATCATCCACATTAAGAGCAGAAACATGTTTTTCTGATTTTGTGGAAGGTATATAGGCAACTCTACTGTAGATATAGATGTGCATTGTTTTAAAACACACACACACACACACAACAGTCTGCTCTGTTGTGTCCTGTACGACCTGCTGGTTTTCAGTGGTCACATGCAAAATGTGTTGATTAGAGAAGAGAGGAGAATGCCAGATATACCACCGTGACACACACTACTCCGTGTTGTCTTTGGCTTTATTGTGAAAAACTGAATCACTGTTTCAGAGCTGGACTCGATTTAATCTCAGAGGAGACAGCTGTGATCATCTCTCTATTTTGAGTTCTTGGCACATATGTTGTTCACTCCAACTTTCAACAGAATTCGGTTACTTTATTTCTGGTTCTGGCTCTTATAATCTCTCAAATATACCGTTGACAGGAGTGGAAGTCCTGACCGAGTGAGCAGACTGACCTTTGACATTCCAAAGAAACTTTTAAGTGTAAGAACTTACTGTGAAGAGGAAAACATCATGTCTGTGTGGTGAATGTTCTTTTCATCTTTTATGTCACATAGTACTCCAGCCAGGTAAGTATTAGTAGCCTCAGATGGCAAATCTATTGAGTGTGTGGTGCAACACAAAAATGGCAAGAGTTCTCCCATAACCATGAGTTCCAAAATTATTGGAGCCTTACCTATTTTCCGAAAGTCGAAGTGCACTTTTCACTCAGTTTTAAACGGTACTAGAGCGCTTCAATTAGATAAAAGAAGAGCTTGTTGATTGTTTAATCAAAGGTTTGTACCATTGCACCATACCTTAAGATGTATTTAGACACTAAGGAATAGTTCACTTCTGAATTAAAATTTCCTGATAATTTACTCAGCCCCATGTCATCCAAGATGTTCATGTCTTTCTTTCTTCAGTCGAAAAGAAATGAAGGTTTTTGAGGAAAACATTCCAGTATTTTTCTCCATATAGTGGACTTCACTGGGTACAACGGGTTGAAGGTCCAAATTGCAGTTTCAGTGCAGCTTCAAAGAGCTCTACACGATCCCAGGCGAGGAATAAGAGTCTTATCTAGTAAAATGATTGGTCATTTTCTAAAAAAAATAAAAATTAGATACTTTTTAACCACAAATGCTCGTCTTGCACTGCTCTGCGATCCACCGTGCATTACGTTAGAAAGGTCAAGCGTGACACAAAAAATTCCATCAAATTTTTTCCTCCAACCTTAAAATCGTCCGACATCGTTATTTTACCCTTTTTTTTTGTAAAGGGCGTTTGGCTTAGTCTTTGGACGTTCGCTTTGTAGACACTGGATCGGTACTTCCGCCTACCTCACGCGTGACCTTTCCAACATGACTATGTCATGCGTGGTGCATTGCATCAAAGTGCAAGATGAAGAATGTTTTTGTTTTTTGTTTTTTTTAGAAAAATGACAGATCATTTCACTAGACAAGACTCTTATTCCTTGTCTGGGATCGTGTAGAGCTCTTTGAAGCTGCACTGAAACTGCAATTTGGACCTTCAACCTGTTGAACCCCAGTGAAGTCCAATATATGGAGAAAAATCCTCAAAAACCTTAATTTCTTTTCAACTAAAGAGAGAAAGAAAAACATCTTGGATGGCATGGGGGTGAGTAAATTGTCAGGAAATTTTAATTCAGGTTAGAAAGTGAACTATTCCTTTAAGCTACACTAAAAATATATTGATTGCATTATATTAAATTATAAAATATAAAGTAATGGGGCATTTATTGCAAAGAAAGTCATTTTACATTTAAACATTTCATAATACGACGTTCAGTTTTGAAAGCCAATAATCTTTCACTTTCAGATCAACCTATGCCAAAACATCACATACTAATAGTGAACTTCTAGTCAGTGACTTCACATAATGTGAAAATGGGTGGTTCTAATGCTGGTTGTCTGGCTAGATGTGAATAGGTAAGTACAGCTGGGTCTGTTTATGAATATTGACTGTATATGAATTCCTCAGCCTTCTTAAATGTCTTCAAAACATGTCTTCATGTCCACGTCATCAAAATACCCATGAACACAAACCACTGGTGTACTTCCAGAGAGTGTGAGAGCGAGAGAAAGACATTGCAGAGTGGTGTTCCTCGTCAATTTCCTCTCTAATCCCTCCATAATTCCTTCAGAGTAATAAAATATCAGTCGAGACAGCTTTTCCTCCTCTTCTGGAAAAATTCCCGACTGACTTTCGTGAGAGAGGGATTTGGGAGATTAAGGAGTAGTATGTAAATGACATGAGAGGGAAGGATTTAGGAAGAAGGACCATCACATTCCAGAAGCAGACTGAGATGGGAAGACAGAGAATAGATCCAGGGAATTTCCCTTGGTATTTTTGCTATTGCACGAAAAAGCTGCGGTCTGTTATTGTGCAGTAGAGATTTGACATTTAGTGTAAGAGCCGTCAGGTTGCAGGACGCGAGAGCGCTGGTGACCACAGCAGATCTCTGTGAGTCGTGTGACCGCTTGAGGGCAGCGTAGCAGGACACAGGGAAGATATTTAGCACCAAATGAAACACAAATATGGACTTTTATATGAACCAGCTGTTCAGAATCCTTGTTGCCTTTTTTGGTAAGACTGCTCAAAATGCTTTGATCAGTGTCAAAGTTCTTGATCAGACCCTGAATAAAACTACAAATGAAACACTTTCAAATAAATTGGTCAGTTTCTGGCATGACGAGTCTGCGTGTCTGGAACATATTTCACCCCAAATTTAAAAGAAGAAATTCATGTTTTGCTTAAAGTTATGAAAGCTATTTCTAGGACCATTAAGAGTCATTTAACAATTTGATTCAATTTTAATAACAATTAAAGGGATAGTTCACCCAAAAATGATAATTTGATGTTCATCTGCTTACCCCCAGGGCATCCAAGATGTAGGTGACTTTGTTTCTTCAGTAGAACACAAATGATGATTTTTAACTCCAACCGTTGCGATCTGTCAGTCGTATAATGCATGTCAATGGTAACACAATCTATGAGAGTAAAAAAAAACATGCACAGACAAATCCAAATTAAACCCTGCGGCTCGTGACGACACATTGATGTCCTAAGACACGAAACGATCGGTTTGTGTGAGAAGCCGAACAGTATTTATATAATTTTTTACCTCTAAAACACCACTATGTCCAACTGCCCTGCGCATCCGGTTGGTGAGGTCTGAAAACGCGTTCTGATGACGGAAGTGATCTCTCGCTCTTTGCTTCAATGAGTGCGAGACATCACTTCCGTTGTCAGAGCGCGATCAGACCTAAACAACCGGAAGCTCAAGACAGTTGGACATAGTGGTGTATTAGAGGTAAAAAATTATATAAATACTGTTCGGTTTCTCACACAAACTGATTGTTTCGTGTCTTAGGACATCAAAACCGCAGGGTTTAATTTGGATTTGTCTGTGCATGTTTTTTTGACTCTCATAGATTGTGTTCCCATTGACATGCATTATACGGCTGACAGACCGCAACGGTTTTGAGTTCATCAAATCATCATTTGTGTTCTACTGAAGAAACAAAGTCACCTACATCTTGGATGCCGTGGGGATAAGCAGATAAACATATATTTTGGGGCGAACTATCACTTTAAGCACATTATACCTTCCGATGCTCATTACTGTAACCGACAAAATTAAGTTCATTTAAGTACAAAAAGTTAAATTTTAAATAAAAATTTTTTAAAATCATTGTACTGTAATATATTATTTTTACTGTATTTTAGTAATGAGAATAATGTAAATAATGACATTTAAATGGGGAAAATGCCATGAAAATATCACATTGCAAAAAAAAAAGTATTGATGTCTCTAAAACAGGCTTCATTTTCTGTAAGCATTTTTTTTTTCTTTTGAATTTGGGTTTGAAATGTGGCCTGTATATGTTTTTATAATATTCATTCTGACATTTTTTCATTCATTGAAACATCATTTTTTGATTCTGTAGCTTTCGTTGATATAAATATTAAGGCCAGCGATCAACTAAACTCACTCATCTGGTAGTACAGTATGTACACGAGCGTAGCACATGTTGGGACCCTCTCTGGCTCTTTCTTCTCCTCATCTCTCTCACTCTTTCTTTCCTCTCCTAATTTCTCTCTTTCTTCACGGTATAGAGTTTTAATCAGTCCCAGCTGTGTGATATTGCACGGCCAATTAACGAAAACCATTTGGCTCAGTCTCAAATGAGACGACCACATGTACCCCCTTTTCTCTTGTTCACACACAAATTTTTACTCCAGATTTCAAATGTAACTTTGTTCATTTTCTCTATGTGATCATCTGTCTTACAAGATGCAGATAATTAACAAGCGTAACTGACATATTCTTTATTGCAGATGCAGTGAAATTGAACACAGAAACAAAGCAAGAAGCAAGCTCATGAAAAATCCACACCATCTTCCTCAATTCAAAAGTTCAACATCCCTGAGTAACGGAGTAACCGCCCCAGACACGTGAACACTGCCGTCTGATGAAAGACCTCATTTAGGAGCCAAGACCTTTGCAGTTTCCTGTTGATAGTGGATCACAGCTGGCGGTCAAAGGTCATCTGTATGTGTGTGTATCTGTGTCACCTAACACTCTGACAAAGTGTTCCTCATTTTTCATACTGTCCAACATCCCTGATTATACTCTAAACAGACCTTTTTACAGGAGAGCTGAAGAGCGATATTTACTGACTGTCAAACCATTTTTATCAAAACATATTTTAATCCTTATGACTTTATTCATGTTTTTTCCCTTGCCTTTTGTGACAATGTCACAGCATCATAAATAAGATTAGCCAGTGAAACTGCACAAAAACATGAAGATTAAAGGGTTAGTTCAAATGAAAATTCTGTCATTAATTGTTCACCCTCATGCTGTTCCACACCCGTAAGACCTTCGTTGATCTTCAGAAACACAAATTAAGATATTTTTGATGAAATCCAACAGCTCTCTGAATTGTCCATAGACAGCAATTTAACCACCACTTTCAAGGTCCAGAAAGGTACTAAAGACATTGTTAAAACACTTTAGTAAAATACTTTACTATTAAACACTTGTTAGGCACTTTATTTCAACGTTTCAGATATTTTCTTCATTTTTATTGAATATAAATGCCTTTCCGATCTGATTTGTGCTGGCAAAAGGCGGATTCGAACCCGGGTCGATCACGTCAAAAGCCTACACCACTACAGATGTTATGTGGAACACGTCTTTTTATCTTTTAACTAAAAATATTCAATGGCTAAATTACAGCATAGGTACATTAAATTGGACATCTGTTGGTATTTTAAGCATTAAATTAGGTAAATTCCCTGTTTTGGGTTGACACATGGCAACTTACCAGTGTAAAAAGATACAAGTTTACGCTCCTTTTCTTCGCTCCACTGCCTGAGAGGCCGCCATCTTGTTTGAATTTTTTCTGAAATCTCCAAGCCGTTCACGTGATCAACTGCTAGCATTCTGATTGGAGGATTTCAAAAAATTGCCCATGACCGATCTAAAGTATCCAGATAGAAATTTGTTGCTCATTCCCAATGGGAAAGTGCCCAAGCAACATTGCTTTAAAAAGTTGTCCCGTGTATCATCACCTTCAGAAGAGAAGTAATGAAGCGACAAGAATTTTGTTTTGTTTTATTGTTGAATAAAGTCGTAATTACTTTTTGTGTGCAAAAACAAAACAAAATTCTTGTCGCTTCATAACATTAGGGTTGAACCACTGCAGTCACGTCGACTGTTTTAACAATGTCTTTAGTACCACTCTGGACATTGAAAGTGTTGATTATATTTCTGTCTATGGAGGAGTTATATACCTCTCGGATTTCATCGAAAATATCTTAATTTGTGTTCTGAAGATGAACGAAGGACTTACGGGTTTGGAACGACATGAGGGTGAGTAATTAATGACATACTTTTCAGTTTTGGGTGAACTAACCCTTTAAAGCAGCTTATTTTCATTTTGGTGGCTTAATGTGAGGAGTTTTCTACATGTCACCACATTAATTTCTAGAGAAAAGAAACATTTGGTATCGTAGATAATATATAAAGTTTTTCACTGAAGTAAACGCTGTAATTAGACTTCAACTACTTAAGTTTTTAAAAGTAAAGGCCAATTTATTTATACTCAGCAAAGCCAATTTCACTTGCTGAATGTTAATTTTGGAGCATGTTTGAGCTCCACAGGTAGGCCTGTACAAATGATTTCCAGCATTGCTCCTTTTATACACTGAAATCATAAAGTACAAAGCCCATAAAATGACTTCAGTTTCATAGAATGTTCTTACGAACTTCAGCCAAAAAAAATCAGCTGGTTTGTGGTTTCAATTCACTTTGTCCTTTCAAGTTTGCCAGTGATCCAATAACAGAGGTGAATCTACATCAGAGTGCTTGATTGTCTTGTCATATCACGGGAATAACGCAAATGCGTTTTAACATCTTTCAGACTGATGGAGAAGTTCAGCGTGGATCTGAAAATGTGGGGGAGGTGAAGGAGTATGTCAGGGAGTCTTCACGTGACTTTAGTCTACTCATGTTAATCAAGTTCAGTAACACAAGCACACTACGGCCTGGATCACATTGGACACGCAGATAATGTAAAGAATGAAACCAGTAGGGGTGAAGCAGAAGAAAAGAGCGAGATCAAAGAGAGTATGACAGATTCCTCCCCCTTATGTTTGTCAGTGAAGAGACATGATGGACTGTAAAGAAAGAGAAGAAGGTGCTGGAGGACATTTTGTGTTTGATGAATTTGTGTAAGTTAATGCTCTTTCTCTCTTGCTATTTCTGATTGTTTCTGTCTTGCAGACATACAGTGGAATCCAAAAGCATTAGACCACTGGTAAAAACTCCTAATTTTGTATTTAAAACAAAAATACTCATATGTCAACATAATATGCAGAGATGACTTTAACTCTTTTCCCCATCATTTCCACAGACTGGTATTTTAGGCTACTGTCATTTTAAGACTTAATGTTTGGATACAGACTCATATCCAGTTGTCACCGAGCTTTTTATGTTCACTGAAGCCATTATTGACTGTATTCATGTGAGACACTCCACATGATGACCATTTTTACAACTGTGTCTGAATAAAGAGAACTGAATCTGGGATCACGTGCTGTCTGAGAGAGCGCTTCTGGTGTCATTCAGCGCGATAACACATCGAGTTCTTTTGTGTGCCTAATAACTTGATAAACTCTTTTTGAAGATTCTTGTTAAATTGCCATCTTCGCATCTGACTTGATCTCCTCCACGCTCTCTAATATCCCACCTTCACTTACTGCAAGTTAATCGAAAATGAATTGGGATTCGATGGTAATTTTGTTCTCCATAATATACTATAACGAGACTGGAATTTTCCGATAATCCATGTTTCACTGTTGCTTATATAAAAAACTGGCGAGGAAATTAAGCCAATTGTGACTGGCATTTTTAAAACGTAAGATTTTATAGTATCTTAGCCTGACACAGTAACATTGACCAATAGCATCTGTTTAGCTGACCAATGGAACAGGGAGGAGTGTTTGGAAACCTGCTCGATAACAACCAGCATCTGCTTGATCATGTTAATGGTGCAGAAATTACAATTTTCATGGCATTAAAGGATGAGTTCACTTTAAAATGAAAATTACCCCAAGCTTTACTCACCCTCAAGCCATCCTAGGTGTATATGACTTTCTTCTTTCTGATGAACACAATCAGAGTTATATTCATAAATATCCTGACGCATCCAAGCTTTAATAATGGCAGTGAGTGGGATCAACGAGTATGAAGCTCAAGAAAGTGCATCCATCAATCATAAACGTACTCCACACGGCTCCAAAGGGTTAATAAAGGCCTTCTGAAGCAAAGCATCGTGTTTGTGTAAGAAAAATATCCATATTTAACAAGTTATAAAGTAAAATATCTAGCTTCCGCCAGATCCCCTTCTGTATTAAACTTACGAAGAAAGTGTAATGCCTCTCGCACTTCAAAGCGCTTACACTACATCCTGCACCTTCCCTATTCAACTTACGGAAAAATTCACGTCAGTTACGTTTTTTTTGTAAGTTGAATACGGAAGGCGGTCTTGCGGAGCCGTTGTGGAGGGTGTTTATGATGGATGGATGCACTTTCTTAAGCTTTATACTCGTTGGTCCCGATATTTATTAAAGGTGCTAAAGAGGATGTTTTGTTTTATACATTTTTGCAATATTACTTGAAACTGTCTTTACTAACTGATCAAGGACTATTTATTAGGTGCACTGAAAGGAATAATATTAATATACTTCATCTGTGCACGAGGTAGGGCCTTAAAAACATCAGCCAATCATTTACGCGATCATCGCGTAAACGATCGGCCCTCTGGCTTGTCAATCACTGTCATGACGTTCCTTGTGAGAGACGCGCGCGGCTGCGCGCTCCAGTAACTTTCCACACTCCACAGGCGCCGCATGCAATGTTTTTGTCAGGAGACAGGAGTAACAACTGCAGATTATGAGTTACCTGAGGTGAGTCCGACATAATGAATCCACTAACATGACACAGCGAATGCCGGTGGTAAACTTGTGTTTTGGGAGGCGATCCCTCGAAATGAGCTGTGAAGGAGGGGGGTTGTTTTTACGCATGCGCTCATTTCAAAAACTCACTAACAGTCTTTGGTCTCTCAGTCGACGAAAAGATCCTCTGTAGCACCTTTAAAGGTGCCGTAGAACGTATTTTCAAAAGATGTAATATAAGTCTAAGGTGTCCCCTGAATGTGTCTGTGAAGTTTCAGCTCAAAATACCCCCTAGATTTTTTTAAATTCATTTTTTTAACTGCTTATTTTGGGGCATCATTAAATATGCGCAGATTCAGGCTGCGACCCCTTTAAATTCTCGTGCTCCCCGCCCCCGGAGCTCGCGCTTGCCTTAAACAGCATAAACAAAGTTCACACAGCTAATATAAACCTCAAAATGGATCTTTACAAAGTGTTCGTCATGCAGCATGTCTAATCGCGTAAGTATGGTATTTATTTGGATGTTTACATTTGATTCTGAATGAGTTTGATAGTATGCTCCGTGGCTAAAGCTAACATTACACACTGTTGGAGAGATTTATAAAGAATGAAGTTGTGTTTATGAATTATACAGACTGCAAGTGTTTAAAAATGAAAATAACGACAGTCTTGTCTCCGTGAATACAGTAAGAAACGATGGTAACTTTAACCACATTTAACAGTACATTAGCAACATGCTAACGAAACATTTAGAAAGACAATTTACAAATATCACTAAAAATATCATGTTATCATGGATCATGTCAGTTATTATTGCTCCATCTGCCATTTTTCGCTATTGTCCTTGCTTGCTTACCTAGTCTGATGATTCAGCTGTGCACATCCAGACGTCCTGCCCTTGTCTAATGCCTTGAACATGAGCTGGCATATGCAAATATTGGGGGTGTACATATTAATGATCCCGACTGTTACGTAACAGTCAGTGTTATGTTGAGATTTGCCTATTCTTCAGAGGTCTTTTAAACAAATGAGATTTATATAAGAAGGAGGAAACAATGGTGTTTGAGACTCACTGTATGTCATTTCCATGTACTGAACTCTTGTTATTCAACTATGCCAAGATAAATTAAATTTTTAATTCTAGGGCACCTTTAATATACCTCTGATTGTGTTCGTCAGAAAGAAGAAAGTCATATAGGATGGCTTAATTGTGAGTAAAGATTGGGCTAATTTTCATTTTAAAGTAAACTAATCCTTTCAGCTATCAGGATGACAATTTAAAGGAAAAGTTGAATTTAGAAATATGGGATGAATTTGAGAATTTTACTATTTGTATAGTATTTGAAATGTCCCCATTTTGTTTTATTGACAGCGGTACTGGAGCTGACAAGAACCTAATGGTCATATTCTCATAACTTGTATTTGTGTTAAATGTAAACATTTTTCAAATGTTTATTTTCAGGTTTATAATATGACCAGAGACTTTTAGACCCCACTGCCAAACCAAATGACATTTCATTGTTTTAACACCTCATCATCCAACTCTGGACCTGATGGAGCTCAGTCTCCCTCACGTTTGTCCTTTTCCTGTAGGATTTGCTCCAGGTTCTCTAATGACCATCACGTAAAGCTGAACTCTAGAAGGTCTGGTGTGGTTCGATGTGGTTTTCGATGTTTACTCGTGCGCTGAGCTGTTTCTGTGTCACCATGGCTGTTCGTGTGCTAGATCACAAACGCCAAAACCACATGATCTCACTCATCTTTACGACCCACTAACAACCCCACGACTTCAGCTGCAAACACACTGGAAACTATTAAGGCTTCACCACAATGTAACGCTTTATATGTGAAAACAGATTAATAACAGACAATGTTTCTCCAGCAGGCATGAGAGACGAGTCAGAAGTTTGGTTTCCTGATGCTAAAAGCAGCTTTCTTCAGGAGAGTGGACGCCCTGAGGGGACTGATGTCTGAAGTGCATAAAATTAGACGTCCTTAATGAACATCCATGCCACCGCAGTAAACCTTGCCAAGTGATTAAAATGCTACTAGCCCATTTTACAGTGCTGATTTTAAATCATCTGAAACAAATTTAGTCACATAAGAAGGGACTGTGACTCCTTGTTTTTCAGGAAACTGTAGAACTGATGGCTGTCTCATTCAGGATTGCCAGGCTTATGTTTTCCTCAACTATCTATCATTCTATCGTTCTAGCTATCTGTTCCATTCATTTTGTTCAATCTATCTATCAGTCAATTCTATCTATCTATCTATCTTGTTCAATGTCTATCTATCTATCTATCTATCTATCCATCCATCTTGCTCATTGTCTATCTATCTATCTATCTGTCTTGTTCATTGTCTATCTATCTTGTTCAATGTCTATCTATCTATCTTGTTCATTATCTATCTATCTATCGTTCTATCTATCGTTCTATCTATCGTTCTATCTATCTATCTATCTTTCTATCTATCTATCGTTCTGTCTGTCTATCTATCTATCTATCTATCTTGCTCATTGTCTATCTATCTATCTATCTATCTATCTATCTATCTATCTTGTTCAATGTCTATCTATCTATCTATCTATCTATATCTATCCATCTTGCTCATTGTCTATCTATCTATCTATCTATCCATCTTGCTCATTGTCTATCTATCTATCTTGTTCATTGTCTATCTATCTATCTATCTATCTTGCTCATTGTCTATCTATCTATCTATCTATCTATCTATCTATCTATCTATCTATCTATCTATCTATCCATCCATCTTGCTCATTGTCCATCTATCTATCTATCTTGTTCATTGTCTATCTATCTTGTTCAATGTCTATCTATCTATCTTGTTCATTATCTATCTATCTATCGTTCTATCTATCTATCTATCTATCTATCTATCTATCTATCTACCGTTCTATCTATCTATCGTTCTATCTATCTTGTTCATTATCTATCTATCTATCTTGTTCATTATCTATCTATCTATCTATCTTGTTCATTATCTATCTATCTATCTATCTATCTATCTATCTATCTATCTATCTATCTATCTATCTATCTATCTATCTATCTATCTATCTATCTATCATTCCTGCAGCCAGCAGCCATATCACCCTGTAGCCCAAGACTGGTTGCCCACTGAAGCTAAGCAGGGCTGAGCCTGGTTAGAACCTGGATGGGAGACCTCCTGGGAAAACCAGGTAGCTGCTGGAAGAGGTGTTAGTGAGGCCAGCAGGGGGTGCTCACCCTGTGGTCTGTGTGGGTCCTAATGCCCCAGTATAGTGACGAGGACACTGTACTGTATCAAGCACCGTCCTTCGGATGAGACATTAAACCAAGGTCTTGACTCTCTGTGGTCATTAAAAATCCCATGGCACTTCTCGTATAGAGTAGGTGTGTAACCCCGGTGTCCTGGCCAAATTCCCGCCATAGGCCCTTACCAGTCACGGCCTCCTAATAATCCCCATCCATTTCATTTCATCCAAGTGGAAGCTGCACACTGGTGGTGGATGAGGAGAGACCCCTGATATGATTGTAAAGCGCTTCGGGTGTACAGTTGTACATAGGAAAGTGCTATATAAGTGCCTCATTTATTCGTTCTATCTATCTATCCATCTATCTATCGTTCAATCTATCTATCTGTCTATCATCTATCTATTGTTCTGTATTGTTAGCTTTTTTCCATCCTATCAGTGATTTTTGTTTGTTTGTTTGTTTTTCTTCCCACTGTTTGCCTTCAGTTTCATGATGATGAATATATATAAAGCTAAAGGGAACCGAATTGGATATGAGCATTGCACACACGATTGAAAGCATTAATTAGATACACAATAGAAAGAGAAAGACAGGCTGGAGCATTCAGATGTTCTTTTGGCAGTACCTGTACGTTTAATTCAACAAACTCAAACTATAACACACATAAACACACATCTGTCTTTCTCTGGCATTGTTCAGTGATTAAGACTGGATTTCTGTGAACAAGGATTTAAACAATGGATGCAGGTTGATGCATTTTGAAAATGAAGATGCGAATGTTAAACCTTTAAATTTGTGTTGTGCTGCACATTCAATGCTGTAAAGTAGATTATTATATCTGCTCGCCCATGATCTCACCAATAATATTTCAACCAACATGCATTATTCTGCTCAATAAAACACATTGGAAAATAAATATCAATGACAAATGCTCCTCTGAGGGGCTTTTAAGATTGTGGATGTGTTTTCTGTCACATTGCTCTGAGTTATAGTGAACTACCAATGAGATACGGAGGCACTTTAAATGACCTACACACACATATACACAGTCTTCTTTTCAAGGCTTTTCCAGGCTTTTCCAGATGCCATAACCTCTTTTTGAAGCATTGGCAGTAAAAGGACTGTCTCTTCAATGTCTAACGTTAGCATTTTTTTCCAGGGGGAGGTATTTGAAGTCAAAGATGACAGCATGACGGCTTGTCTTGCAGGTAACTGACATTTTGATTCCTTTTGTTTTTGTTGGCTCACAGAAATGTTCAAAGTATGTCAGTGTGTAGGTCAGTCTTTCACAAAGAATCAACACACAGCCTTAACACTCAAGATACCACCATTCCTATACTAAATTCATCTTTATAATTACACCAAGTGAATGGAAGTATACAGTATATTAATTCTGTCAAACGGTTCTGGTTGAGCACAATCTCATGGGAACCCAAACATGCAATTAAACCTTCAACCTTTGAATTATGAGCTCAGAAGGCAACCAAAACTAACTAGTTAATTCATATTTAATCTCTTCAAAGACAATTTAAGACACGGTAACTCATAACCAGGATTGAACATGCAGTGGTATTTGCAACCTTAAATTATTAAATTGTAATGTTTTTTTTGTGTGTGTGTGTGTGTGTGTAATTCAGTGTGGTGTGTGCTTGTGTAACAAAACCTAAAACATTCTTAGTGTGTGACGTATATGTGTTGCAGAACAAAGACCATATTGTGTGAGAAATGTGAGTTTGCGCTATGGTATTCCCCTGTACATGTGCAATGTGTGTGCTAAAGTGATCTAATTGTGTGAGTAATGTGCTTTTTATAGTGTGTGATGCTTTCTTTCAATGATTTTGTGTCTCTCTGTGTGTGTGTAGTTCAGGTAAACCCTATGTTATGGGGATAAAACGTCCCACACAAAGATGGCAATATTCAAAATTCTTGTCTTTGTGGGAACATTTTTTGTCCCCATGAGGAAAACAGCTTATAAATCATACTAAGTGATGTTTTTTTGAAAATGTAACAATTCTGAGTTTTTTGTGATGGGTAGGTTTAGGGGTAGGGGATAGAATATAGTTTGTACAATATAAAAATCATTATGTCCCTATAAAAGCCCAACGTGTGTGTGTGTGTGTGTGCACACTTTCTGCGCACACTTTCTGAAAGCATTAGAAGAGTGTTTATCAAGTCGAGAATTCTCATCATGTGGTATTTATTATTCTCAGTGTGTGAGATGCATGTTAAAGTGTTTTCACAGTTTGTAAATATTATTTCTGTGAGATAATGTTGTATGTTCAGTCAAACACTGCTTAAACCTTGGACTTCGTCTGCTGTACTAATTAGGGGCCGAGCACTAAAGCTGAAATTATATGTTGGCAACGCCTTTGCGGAACGAAACAACATTTTGATCATTTTCACCATGCCTTTAGACACCATTTACTGGTTCAAAAAATATTCTATGACTAGGTCTGACAAATTTTAGATTAGATTTCCAAACATATCAAAAGATAATCTATTTTCCTGTGAATTGGACACAAATATAGAATCTACCTATCTTTGCCATAATTTTAATTATTCAAATGAAAGTTATGTGTGGAGAGTATCACAATAAATTACTGGACAATAAATTAATTGAAGAACCAGCTCTTTTTATGAAGTCCCAGGTGAAAAAAAAAGTACATTTCAATAATGTACTTAAAGTGCTCTATTTTCGCGCACAAATTTTTTACTTAATATACTAAAAATTCTTCTTTAGTACTTCTTAAGATAATCTTAAGAACATGTAAGTGTACTCAACTGTGCTATTTTGAGACACCATGAAATATGAACTAAAATGTGCTTTTAATATACTATCTAAATATATTTATTTACCACTTGTAGTACACTCTGGGTTCAAATGTATTATAAGTAGTATGTAAATACATTTTTTAAATACAGAGATAGTATATTAAAAGCACATTTTAGTTCATATTTCATGGTGTCTCAAAATAGCACAGTTGAGTATACTTAGATGTTCTTCAGATGATCTTAAGAAGTACTAAAGAAGAATTTTTAGTATATTAAGTACAAGATTAGTGAGTGAAAATAGAGCACTTTAAGTACATTATTGAAATGTACTTTTTTTTCACTTGGGGTGTGAAATTTATGCGCAACTACAGTTGCACCAAATGCAATTGCAAAAAACATCAACAAATGTTAAAAACAATAAGTCTTATTTTATCTGTAATATTAATTCATCAACCCAGGGTAATCTAGAACAGAAAAGGGGGAAAAAATAATAAAAATTTCACAGCTACCCCTGGATCCTTTCAGACGGATTTATTGCAGATTGGGAAGTCGTAGATCCTATGCCTTTCGATGTAGAATTATACACACAGAATGAAGGATATTTGACCTTATGCAATTTTCAGGTCGTTGGTTTTGCATCTTGCGTGTCTGCGTTGATACAACTGAACTCAGCCACCCCACAGTTTTAACCCACTCATACATGCACACACTTATATTCACAGATTTCTTCCAAAACACTGAATAATGAGTGAGATACAAATGTACCGACTGACTGACTGACTGTTTATTTGAGTGTTTGTGGGTCTCAAGCGGTTCGGTTAGTGATTGTGTTATTGTATTGCGATATGTGTGTGGATTTGTTCTGCCCTGGGGGTTCTGTGTCGTTTTGGCTCGGATCTGTTCCACCCATCTGGTTTTGGAGTACAAAACTGAGAGGATCAGACCCAGCCAGAAATATTTCACTCGCTCACACACACAGCGAAGAAACAAAGCACAAACTATTAGAAGTTTAATTATATAACAAACAATTTCTTTCCCATTAGAGTTTTCTAGTTTTTTGCTTTCTTTATTCTGTAATAACTTAAATTGAACCTTTTTACATTTTCGAATGACAATGCAAGTAGAACTCACAGTAGTTTCTGAGGTATTCTGGGTGTTTTTAGTGCATTGTTATTGTTATGGCTGGTTGCTAGGAGGTTGATTACTGGCCTTCTTTTTGTATTCTGGTCTATGTAAAAATTCTATGACAAAAAGGGGACGTTTAAAAATCAACCTTTAAACATAATAGCACACCTCTCTTTAACAAGACATGATTTGTGGTATTGTTCATTTTTCTGTAGTATACAACATGAGTTATACAACAGAGTTGGGGTAAGAGTTTTAAAACGGACATCAGTAAACATCTAAACAAATGTCATTCAGACACACAAGGAAATAGGCACATAAGGAGATCAGAGTAAAATTCAAAACAACTCTCTTCTTTATGTCTGTGTGTGTTTGTGTGTGTGTGTCCCTGCAGGAGGTGAGCTGGTACGACCTGCAGCTCAGTGTGGTGTTGAGGAACAGGTGGAGATGGAAGACACCACAGAGACTGACATGGGGGTGTTTGGGCTCAACCATGTCATACCTGTAAGAACAGCGTGAATTGAGTCTCTGTCACTGTCTATCATCATGCTAATAAGAAGTGCTAGGATGGTTCTAATCATTGCTAGGGTGTTGCATGGACATTGTTAGTGTGTTCAGGCAGTTGATATGAATGTTTTTAGGCAGTTGCTAGGGTAGGGTGTCATAGTACAAATGGCTCAGGATGCGTTAAGCCCAAAGTATACTTTGGTTTTAAGTTTAAATTTTAAATTTCGTCACCAGAATAGTACGCACGCCACACAATTTTTGTCGCACATGCGCATTGAATTTGCTTTGCACATATCAGTTGTTTCACAGTAGAAAACTAAACTAAAGAGATGGAACAACAACAAAATACCGGAGACCACAACAACAACAGATGCCCGCATTGACAAGTGCTTGTGTGAGGAGGTTATGAGAGCCAGAACTTTAGTTTAAAAGAGTACTAAGACATTTTTAGCAGTCATAACTTCTGGAGAAATTAGCGCAGACACCGGACAAAGCTGAAACTGTCTAGAAAGCATGTGTCGACCGTCTGTGTTCATGCACGCTATCAAATGGAGCATATTTTAAAAGGCTACACTTAAAAAAACGAAGTATTCTTTGGGATTAAAGGGATAGTTCACCCAAAAATATTTCACTCTCAAGTGGTTCCAAACCTGCATGGTAAACCCTAACTGAAAATAATTAATTGGTTTAAGTTGGACAAACTTATGTTAAACAAAGTGGTAACACTTTACAATAAGGTTCATTAGTTAAACATTAGTTAATGTACATTAACTAACATGAACTACCCATGAGCAATAAATTTGTTACTGTATTTACTAATCTTATTAACATTAGTTTTTTATTGTTTGTTCATGTTAGTTCACAGTGCATTAACTAATGTTAACAAGATTTAAAAAATGTAAATGTTGAAATTAACATTAACAAAGACTAATAAATGCTATAGAGGTGCAGTTCGTTATTAGTTCATGTTAACTAATGAACCTTATTGCAAAGTGTTACTAACAAATTAGTTCAGTCAAATTAACATTTATGAGTATTTTGCACTTTCTTTTTCTTTCAAGTTCACAAAACTGATATATTTTAAGTAAACTGAACTGTTTAATTGTTTTGAGTGTTATGAACTTATATCTTTTAATTTAGATAATTGCTCATGGCACTTAAAAGGGAGAGTAAATGCAAAAATTGTGTTATATAATGTTTTTTTGTGCAAGATTAAAGTTAAGTGGGAGATTTAGTAGTGATTAATGTTTCATTATGCTAATTAAGAAGAGTTTCTGTTAATGTGGGTTTTCTGGAGAGTGACCATCAAGGTGACAGTGGTGCATGCAGCAGGGATAGATGCTTTATATTTCTGCACTCATTCAGCAAGTGCTATTATACCATGCTAATGCTTACATGGTAGCAAATTAACATTTTCTGAATTGCCTTGTTACAGCTACCTAAGTTTACACTAATAAAATGTTTACATTGAGGTTACGTGATAATTTTAAGTTAAATGTATGAATCAGTCATTTCAAGTTAATTAAAATGTTTGAGTACAAAATAATCTGCCAATTCTGCTTACTTAAACTTTAAATTCCTTAACTTAAAAACTTTGAGGCAACTGATTGCCTCGAATTTTTTGAGTTTTGCCAACTTATTCAGGTTTGCAGTGTGTATGAATTTCTTTGTTCTGCTGAACATAAAAGAAGATATTTTGAAGAATATGGGTAGCCAAACAGTTGATTTTTCTTTTCTTTTTTTTCATACTATGATAGTCAGTGGTGCCCCACAACTGTCTGGTTGTTCATCCAGGTTTGGAACAACTTGAGGGTCAGTAAATGATGACAGAATTTTCATTTTTGGGTGAACTATCCCTTCAACATGCTAAATATCAGAACTGTAAATCTTTAGCTGTGTTTTGCGATAAGAACATGTTTATAGAAGCACATTCACACACATTTGTTTACTCATTGCATCTCGTCTAAAATATTCAGTCACTCTGTAAGCGTGTTGAGGGACGAATGGAGAGAGAAACACAACGTTTGGCCAGGCTGATGAACTGCGTCTGGCATGTGGAGGTCAGGATTTCTGAAACACTTCACGATCACTCGGCACCAGCATTCACTCGTCATTCTTTTCGTCACTCAATCACTCACTCTGACACGTACACACACACACGGAAAAACTCGAAGAGCGTTAATGTTCCATAGCTTTCTGCACCCTTTAAGTGTGTGTATGGAGACATATTCGTGTTTTAGGATCTGTTTTTGGAGGAGGAAACATCAGGTTGAAGAAAATGTTATGACAGAGCAGTGAGTGAAGCATCACAGATGTGACCACACACACATGCACAGAACTGAAAAAGCCTTTTATGAAGACACAGTCATGAAGGCAATCGTTTATTAATCTTACTGGAGACGTTGATGGTGCTGCTCTGAAGAGTTCACAGTAAAATATGGACGTCAATAAAATATTTCACTGATGCACTTTGCTCAGTTCCCCTTTATTATTCTGTTTGTCTATTTCACTTCATCTCTATTACTAATAATCAGATTTAACAATTAAAGGTAATGTTTTTCATAAACACTTGTTATACTGGTTGAAACTCTCTTCACATCCTCATAGCAATCAATAACAGAATTGGTCTAAATATTAAAATATGGAAAGCACTAGGAGGGGAGGGTGGGACCTTATACTTTCAAAGCTAGCTTGCTATTGCTAGCCTCCAAAAGTGCCTACTCTGCCTTAACCTCCATAGACATTGACAATGAACACGTATTTTGACTGTTGGTTGATTAAAAAGAGGTTGTGTTGAGTCCACCCTAAACTTTGGTTTGTCTTGGTTTGAACCACGTTTTCAGCAACATGTAGGTCTAACTTATCCACACTGAATTTAAAGGCAACACAATCACAACACATTTAAAATTGACTATAGTAGAGGCTACTGTAGGTTTTACACCAACAAGAAATCCTACTCATTTAACATACTGCTTTTTGCATACTATATACAGTAGTAGTATGCATATTTCAAAGAGACCTTGTGACCTCAGTTTGAACGGCTCATAACTCTTTTTGGAGATCCAAATGGGTCCATACGCACCAAAAACAAGCCATTTTTTGCATAATCGCTAAAGTAGGATTATGCAAAAGAAAGTGTTTTGTCTGGAAGCATAATCATTTCTGTATCATGCACAATTTGGAAAGTAAATCTCTGTACTATTTAAAAACTCACAGACACACAAATACAATCAGAAACACACACTCCAACTCTCTTTAATTAAGATCGATTTCTCTGTCCAAGCCAGTAAATGAATGATCTTTTCTTTGGCGAGGAAGGCAGCGGCTAATTAAAATCATCTCATAGAGATCACGAGGCCTCAGATTCCTTTACTTACATCCCAACACACACTCCTGGGGAAATTTTGGAGATTACTCTAGGACAGATTTTTGGCTGTTGAGATTGAGTTATTTGACAGGCAAGGCTAAAAACTAGTCTGCATGATTTGCAATCTCGTATTTAACAATAATGACTCAAAGCCAAAAAGGCTTTCTGCGTTTAGAAAATGTTTAATGCTGACCAATGAACTGATGCTTGTTCTATTTCTATAATGCTGACTCAATTGATTGAATTCTTACTCTCAGAGCCATGTGCAGCACCACAGACGAAAGTCTCCTGCCACCTTGTGGCCATTATGTGAAACGCAAAATCTAAGTTGAACTGGCCTAGTTTCTTTGGCCAGCAGTGTTGCCAAGTGTTCCCGCGGAATAGAGTACCTCAGGGATGACGTGTTTTTGTAGGCAAAACCCGGAAGCGAGTTAGCATTTTAGGACTTCCGGTTCCATCGCCCTAAAGTCAATGGGTTTTTTTAATGGGTTTTTGCTAAATCGCCTGAAATAAGGTCTGTGGTTAACTAAGCCTCTAAATATTTTCACGTTTTGATCTATGACATAAAACACACCAGGTTATAACCCGCTTGTCATTTTTTAAACCTTTATTGTGTCTTCAAAACGGCGGTTGCTAACAAGTTGCTAAAATGGACTACTTCCTTTGGCGGGAACTTTAGACGTCATCATGACAAACAGGACATTTGGACAGCATTTCTCATGAAAAAGTGGATAAGTATTCATACACAGCGCAGATCATAATCAGCGAGCAGGTTTTTAAATAAAGTTTGAGGAAGCTTAGTGGTGGTGACGTTGATCCGCGACCATGGTGTGCCGTTTATAGCCTACTGTTAGCTTTTTATATCTGACCACTTTATTTAGGCTTCAAAATGTATAAATGTTTTGTTAACTTGTAAAGATTATCTTGATAGACAAAACGTGTAAGTGTCATAACCTTTTGTTAAACACAGAGCTTATTCTTTGTGATTTTCCAAAAGTCTATGGGAAAAATGCATAGGCTTTCGATCGAAGGAACCCGTGCGCCGCTAACTTCCGGGTTGGCCTACAAAAACACGTCATCCCTGAGGTGCTCTATTGGGCTACTTTTTTGTTGCCGCGGTTAGTTTTTGTAGTCCGCGGGTTGAAGAGACCCCCCAACCCCGGAATGCGAACGGGCTAGTTTTGAATCGCAATTGGGCAGGTTTTGTTGTGCAGACCTGGCAACCCTTTATAGCCACTAAAATAGTTATGTAGCTAAAATGTATATGCTCATATGAGTGAAAAGTGTGACTGTATTTGCTAGCTCCAGTAGGATTTACTAGCTTTACACAACTTCAGGATCTCTGAAATCACCAGTCTTGCTGGAAAAAAAGGCCAGGTTTATACAATTATGAAGAAATAATTGATGTACCAAAGTTTGTGATGTTAGCGGCATGTTGTTTGATATCTTAATAGCCAGTAAACTAGATACGCCCATGGAGAATTGGGCAGCTGGTCTCATACCAACACTGTCAGACAATTATTTGAATAAATCTTTCCATGTTGGACTGTTGCCGTTTTATCAGGTATTTTAGATAAACCCATGCCTTATTGCCATGTAAATCAAAACAAACTGTGTTTGGACACTTTACATGTCAGTCAGATAATCTCTTCTGGTCTAAGTGGGTGGATCTTGAACAGAGTAGGATACGATTTGGCTGAAAGTCAAAATTATATGTATTTCTTCAGATAAACCACAGTGAAGTTTTTAGACAAAATGATTCATTTATTGAAAATGTGCTTTGAGGTTTGGAATGTGGCAGTACACACTGATCATAAGAACATTATTCATAATACAAAAGTTAATTTGAATCAATTTTACAGTACTCACAAATACTACCACTCCTTTTAACTTTGCGTTACACAAAAATAAAGTACTAAAAGAAATTAAAGCACACAGGGAGGAATGTGTCAGGACAACATGATTGCACCGAAAAGAAGAAATTCTGCTAATACTATTCAAGTGAGAACTCATCCGGGACATCAAACGGAAGGGACTTGAAATGTAAATAATATCCAATTCCCGATCACTGCAATAAAGTGGCGAAGTGCCCTATATCTAAAACAAATGTTTAAGAAATGTAGTCAAAAAATGACAGTTCAAACATTTTCTCTATTTAGCAAAACCATTAGGATTGTCATAATGACTGCTGGATTCCTAGATCACAGACTCAGAATAAAGGCAAGAGGTGTTTTAACAAGTGACTGTATGAGTGCTTGTCTGGATATAGGTGCTTTTGAAGGGACCTTGACGTCACATCGTCATCCAGATGTGCATATTCACTGCCATTTTTAAATTCTCAATCTCAATGATTGCTGTAAACCTCTTCAGTTTTTGTCAGTTGATTCCATGTGATTAGCAAAGTGTACAAAGTGTCGTGCAGGACAATTATTTGGTCCACAGACTTAACACTATATCAAAAAACATTAGTACACAGTCTTAAAGGAACAGTTCACCCAAAAATGAGGATTCTGTCATTTTCTCACCTTCACGTCATTCCAACAGAACATAAAAAAGGAGACATTTTGACAAATGTTCATGCTGCTTTTGATCCGTTAATTGAAAAAAATGCTGTGACAAGCACCTGGAAACTCCTTGGAATATAGTGCATAAGTTGTATGGAGATTTTTTTGCTTTTTTGGAGTCTCACTTCCTCAATTTTTCCTCAAAAAGTCTTATGGGTTTGAAACGACATGAAGCAAATGATGACAGAATTGTGCAGAATATTTGGGTAAACTATTCCTGTTTATCCTCCCTTGGCACTCGTTCTCATTTCTCATTCACATTCATATTTTACAGTACAATTTGGTGGCAGGCCTGCTGGTAACTCGTAGCATTGACTATATTGAACATATCCTTTCTCACAAAAGACAAGAAATTGCCCAGAGGGCACAGCGGCTGAGCAGAGCGTCGATTGTGGTCACGGCAGAAAGCTGTGTCAAAGGTCAAGTCCTCTCCGTTATAGAGAACACGGATAAACATGTTGTCCAACCACTTTCCTCGTTTTCTATCATTCTTTCTCTCTTTGTCTTCGGGGCTACTCCACAGCTCAAACACTAGGCGGGCCGCAAACTTCGGAAATCCCGCCCCTTCCAAACCGAGTGCGCTTAGCAATGGAGCCATTGTTACGTCATGAGCAGATGCTAAAGCGAAGGTTGCTTCTTCTTTACCTTTGCCCGTCTGGCTTTCTCTGGCGATCCTCTCCAATCGTGCTGCGGTACGGTTGAGGAACGGATGTGCCGCGAGCACAGCATAACGACGATAAAGCCCCGCCTTCCTACGCTCCAATTCGTCATCTTTCTGCTGCCGTCGAATCACAGCAAAGTGCTGTAGTGTAAGACACGCCCCCTCATCTAGAGCATTTGATGTAATCTGTGTGCTGGAGCATGGAAACGGAAGACCATGGCAAAAGTGACACAACAACGCATCCACCGGATTGGCCGCCCTCAGAGTCTTTGTGGCCACACCCAACGTCTTGGCCATGGTGACATACGTGCGTTCGAGCTCCGTGTCGGCGATCCTCTGCCGATACTGCCTGTGCTGCTCCTGGTCCAGGTACCGGTTGCGTGCGGGACAGTCGCACGAGGAACCACAGAACAGCGTACTCCACTGCTGTCTAACCGTCAACCGCGACCAATCGAAATGTGGCAGGAAGCCGAAGAGGAAGGCCAATCCGCTCTGTAAAGTGCGGGTTTTACCTGTAGTCTCCACCCACAACTGCCGCGGTGACCAAACAGCAGTAATCAGATTGTGACGCTTGATGTAGGCCTGGCGAAGATGATCACCGTTTTTTAAGTGCTGTACGACTCCTGATAGAGAAAAAAAAGAGAAAGAAATATTAGTAAGCATGGACAATAACCTTTTAATATCAGTGTTATTTTAGTATCTTTGAAATTATATTAGTTTTATTAATAATTTGAATGTTTTTATATTTTTTTAGTTGTTTTTATTTTAGTTTAAATTTGAGTAATTATGTTGTTTTTGTCATTTTTATTAGTTTTTTTATTATTATGTCTATAGTTTTTATTAGTTTTTATTCCAAATTTAGTTATTTTAATACTTAAACTAAATTTTAATACTTTTTTTTTTTTCCCAGTTAACGTTTATTTTATTTCGAGTAGCACATTTTTTTGTGATTTTAGTTTTAGTTGATGATAATAACCCCATTTCACGCCCAGAAAAAAAAATATATATATACATATTTCTTTGTTTGTTGATATGTATCATTAAGTAATCACTTATTCAAAATAAGTACCTGCTCAAGAGAGTATGCGATTTCGGACACAGCCTGTTGACTTGTTACCTGTCTGTGTAAGCTCTCCTATTTCACAGGTGCTGTGATTGGGTAATCGGGGCAGAGATCCCAGTGATGCGTCCCAGTGACCACGCCCACCGAGAGCCATGTGACTAATGAAGGAGGCCAAAAGGGGGTGAGAGGGCTTTCTGCAAAATTACCATGAAAGATGTGTTTTAGTACTTATTTTAAATCAGAAATATATTTGATGCAATACATTCATGAAACTTTTTTTTCCAGATAAACAGTCTAAACAAAACGGTATGCATCATAATGGCCAACAAGCAGCTCTGAGGATCCATCTGAGAGTGTCATTACAAGATATATCCACAAGGGGGAGACATGATAACATGTATGACATAAGCTAGAAAAGCCTTTAAAATTGACATGCTAATTTACATATGCATAAGGGACATCTTTATAGGGAAAAGTGCCTAATAAAAAGGTTGATTAGCCTTTTGGTTGATTATAAAAATCTAGATTTTTACTGTCAAGAGTAAGTCTTGGGTTAGTCTGTAGTAAAATGATTAACATTTAAACAAAAACAATAAAATTCCAGAGCAGAGGTCTGCTACCAGCTTTGTTCCCGAAACGAATGCAACTACAGTTACATGCATCATTTATATAATTTTTGCAAGGATTTAATGCGCGATCTAATGCAACTAAGGAGAAATCAAAACTAGTACTACATATAACATTTACATATTCAAAATATAAATAAAATTCTGCTCTGTCATTACTTTATGCACTGTATGCAATAGACTCTGAGGTAAAGTTGATCATTTTTAATAGACTTCTGTTCAATACAATTATTTTTTTTTTTAAGGAAACTGGAATTCAAGAAGATATTTAAATTACACTGTATGTTATGATATCGAACACACTGGGTATTATTTCCCTTTGCAGGCAGTTTTGAGCACACAGGAGATTTCTGAGCAGGGATTTCAGATGGATCACTCCATTTTATTATAATGCATCTTCATTTTTAAGTCAGAACCTGTCAGAGTATTATGGTCAGGTTGGGTCGGGTCACAAATCAGACCTCTGCATTTAGATAGCAAGGTTTGCGTGTAAGTGAAGAACTACGGCGTGATTAAGGGAAAAAGACAGCAGGATTTATGCTTGAGGATTACTTTGTAATACATAAATCTCAGACATCATGGGAATATTATGGGTTGCTGCGCGTGATTAATAATTCTTGCAATATTCTGAACAGCATTGGTCATGTCATTGGTTAGAATACTACGATGAAACCATGGAAACACAACAATGTTATTTTAGGTAGCATTAGAGTGACTGTTCAATGCTGCTGTAACCACGGGCGACACGGCTCAGGGATGGATAAAAGACAACGGCGGGAATGAAATATTAATCTGATAACGATTCAAAAACTCCATGACAAGCACTAAACCTGATAAACACACACACACACACACTAGACAAAACATATGCCCACATTTACACACCAGTGACAAGTGGATATCGGTTGTAAGATCAAAGAAAAAATACAACCTCCTAATATGATGGACCATGAAAACAGGCTGCATTTTAAAATGATGCATTCTGTGCCTTTTCAGTCATTTCATTATATAAGATAGATAGATAGATAGATAGATAGATAGATAGATAGATAGATAGATAGATAGATAGATAGATAGATAGATAGATAGATAGATAGATAGATTAGATAGATAGATAGATAGAT
>RJVU01024579.1:154386-180046 GCA_003731715.1 Anabarilius grahami
GATAGATAGATAGATAGATAGATAGATAGATAGATAGATAGATAGATAGATAGATAGATAGATAGATAGATAGATAGATAGATAGATAGATAGATAGATAGATAGATAGATAGATAGATTTGGTCAATCAGATCACAAGTAGACGAGGGAGACACATTCTCGTTTACACCCGTTGTTTTAGTCCGTCTCTTTTATCCACTTTCAACCACTTCTGTCCTGATTTCTTTGAGGGGAGGGTCTATGGGCAGGTAAATGTTTGAGCTTTTTCAGATCATTTGATCTAATGGATGAAATAAGCTCACGCAATTTACATACGAACGCGCCTGAAGACGCCGGAAAAACATACGGAGCAGCAGCTTTCATTTCTGCTCTGACAGCTGCGAGACCACACTGAACGCTGTGAGTGTGTGTTAAAAATCAGGAATGGAGAGAGAACATTGTGCTTGGTACATTTTTCGTCTTCAAACCAAACTTGGGTCTTCAGCTGATAAAGTTTAAATCCCGTCTGACTAGAGCTCTTCCCATAATGTTTAAGCATTAGGTCAGTAGGCGGAGAGTAAGTGGTCTTTGGCGCTGTTCAAACTAGTGATCGACCGATATTGATTTTTTAGAACGATACCGATAATTTGTGTGTTTATGTGCCCGATAACCGATATGCAGAACCTATATTTACTGTTTACTGTCTTTGACACGATTACAACACTACTGAACTGAATTTATACACCAATAAATTTTGTTAATTTTAATCTTCATATTACAAAAATAAATGTATTTATTAAAAGCATCAGCAGCAACACTAATGTTAACAATAAGCAAAATAAATGTAGAATGTCTAATGTTTTCAAATGGAAAAAATAAATTAAAGACAGGAGTCTTATCAACTTTGCAGACATGTAATATTTTTAAACTACAGTTTTAGTAGATTTATAAGCTGTTTAATAGGCTAAAGAGTGAAGAATAATTCGCTGGATAATGTTAAATAACTGAATAATATAACAAACAAAACATTGTATTTTATTGCATTTCTCAAATGGTATGTTATATCAGAATTATTAATAATGTTTTTGTTGATCTAGATTATGAAATATCTGCTGACAAAGCGCTGTTTATCTATGCATTTACACAGAACTATACTCAAACTGCGATCGCTCGCGGAGATAATAAATAATTTCCATAGAGCTGTTTTTACTCGGATATTAGCGAATTAATGATTATATAGTAAATGTTTATATAATTACGGTGTTTTAAACAAGTCAATCTTGCGGTGGGCGGACTTGACGGATTACCTTACGTGGCTCCGTGAGCTTGTCTCTATTTCTTAGAGACAAGCTACATAAACTAGTTATATTGGCATTTATGTAACACATCTAATTTGTGCATTAATGGCTGTAGTGTTAAATAAAGTTTACTAATTACAGCAAAGCAGGTTAGTATACTTCACCTGTGCACGCCGTTGTCTCGTCTCCCCTCAGATGAGCTGTAATGGCGATCCTGCGCGCAATTCTCAAAACACCCACGAGATGGTGGCGTTTATCGGTAAATTAGATAAAGCAAAACCGATATCCGATTATGGTAAAATGCTTAAATATCAGGGCAAATATCGGTAAATCGATATATATCGGTCGATCTCTAGTTCAAACGCATTCGACCACATGAGCATTTACACTACGAAAGCAATCCGGTCGAATGCGTATTTAGCGGCATCCACTTGTGATCCGATCGACCAAAACGCATCTTAATACCAGGTGTAAACAGGACCATACAAAGACAGACAGACAGACAGACAGACAGACAGATAGACAGATAGACAGATAGACAGATAGACAGATAGACAGATAGATAGATAGATAGATAGATAGATAGATAGATAGATAGATAGAGTGGGTCATCAGATCATTTACATTTGAATTTGTACCTCTTTTCTGATAGGGTGCAATCTATGGCGGGTTTCTTGGTTTTGGGGATGGAGTACAAAGGGAAACGGTCTCCATGCCGAATCATTACCTGGACCGACAGCAGCCTGTAGTCAGCCGGACTGTGACCTACGACACGCAAATACGTCACCACGCATCTGAGAGAGTCTTCAGGTGTGTGAGAAGGTAAAGGTGTGTTTCTTACCCTCCCAGCCGTGCTCGGTGAGGTTGGGGTAATTGCAGTACTGGTGAGTGTCTCTGATGGGGTCTGGGGCGGGAGGATCCGTATGGAGGACTGGATTCACACGCTTTCTGCTTTTACCAAGTGACCTTTGCTCTGCCACCGGATTGGTTGGAATGAGATGCACTATGGAAAGAAAGAAGGGAGTCATTAAGCACAAGCGCACACACTATTTCCAGCTTTCTCAGTTCTGACCTCATAGAACAAACATTGAGTCTCCACAGTGCTGTGGATTGTTGAATTTTAGGAATTGCCATGGTGATGTGGGCAGAGGGAGGAGTCTGACAGGATATTAGCCACTGATTGACAGCTACCAGAAATCCTTTGAATGTGACGCATAGAAAAAAACAAGGCCAACATCTGGATGTTTTTTTAAATTTGAGCAACATATTTGCACTTTAGGTACACATAAACAATTACAGCAACTCACAAAAAGGGAAAGAGTAAACTGTACTATGAAAACATACTCTACCAATTTATTAAAGCAGTCCAAGAGCATTTATACCAACTAACCTGTTTCACCCACATTATGAACAATTAAGCCATGCATTGCTAACATTTTTAATTATTCCTCTTATATAACAATACAATTTCGGCATAAATTAAAGAATAGGCACTCTAAAGCACTTCTGGTAATCCGTTCCTTTTATTCCATTCACATTGGAAAATATTTATGCAACATTATAAAAAAAATAATAATTCACATAGAAACATTAACTAAACGGTTCAATAAAGCTAAACACAAAATTAATGATTGAATGGCATAGGGCTAAACAATAAACACTTTATTAAAAACTATTCGGAAACCAGCATTTCCAACTACTGATGTAACCAACCAGGAGTTAAACTCACCAGACAGAAGTATAACGGTTAGCTGGTTTATACGCACAGCGACGGACATTGTGGAGATGTGAACGCGAGCATGTGTGTGTGTGTGTGTTTGTGCACCACATTCTGATTTTAATTCAGCATCAAACCCCCTCTGACTTATTCCCTCCTGTAAAAGCAGTCTGACCAATCACATGTTAGCTCCAAACTCTCGGCCAATCACAGAACAGCTCTGTGTAGGCGCCGGCCACACAAAGAGCTCTTTGTAGCGGAGTATAGTGTACAAGAAAAATCACACACACCTAAGCACAAATACAATAGACACAAATCAAACAGGACAGACAGTGTTTATATTGCCGTTCAAGGCTGATATTGTGTGTTGTTGACATTGTGTACTTCAGCGATGAAGCAATGCTGACAGAAACCCACAATTCACCGGGATGAGAACCAGTCCTCTTTCATCCTTCTCTCTTTCTCATTTTCAATGTATAGCTTCTTTCTCTCCGTCTGCTTGTTAGTCTCTACAGACCTGGAGCCTCTTTCTTTAAAAGTGCATCAGTCATGCTTGAGTGAACTGAAGTGAAGAGAGAGAGGATAATCTAAGACTCGGTTCTGTCCTACATTCAGACAGCTTTCAGCTCTTGTTGGAGACACCACAAAGAAGGGAATGAATTAGTAATGACCTCACACAGGGTGAAGGAAACAGGCAACGTGAGGAAGGCAGGATGACAAACGTAATGACAACCCATATCAGACCAAAAAATTTATTTGCATGTCATTGCAATAGATGAGCTAAGACTAAGCAACTGGTCTCAAGGTGGATGTATAACATGGTACGTTTTATGGTGTGTTCACGCTTGTAGTTTGGTTCGCTTGGTTCTTTTGGTCATGACCAAAAAAAGAAAATGATACATTTAGTCCTGGTTCACTTAGCGTTCACACAGTCTAGAGCTGCACGATTCTGGATAAAATGAGAATCACGATTTTTTGGTTTCAAATAGAGATCACGATTCTCCCACGATTCTGAATATACAACCAAACAAAATAACATGTAATTTACTAGAGGTTCTGATCAACAAAATATAAATCGCTGACTCTAATTGCTGGAAAATGTTTGAATGAATTATTTAAAAAATGGTTTTGAATGAATTCAATGACTCATTAATAAATACTTGTTTCATTGCTGGATGAATCAGTGTTTTTGAACGAATCTTTTGAATGAATGATTCAATGTCAAATAAATTTTTTAACAGTCAGTTGTCGCCAACTAGTGGAATTAGATATAATTGATACAACCGTTATGACGTGTTAAGTTCGTTTCAAAAGGTAGTTTGCTCAATTTTGATCGCCATCATAGACATCGGTGTTTAAATACTAACTTAAAACTTATATCTCAGTACTTCTGTGATAATGTGAATATTTGTAACACAGAAATAACTAATGTGTGATTCAAAACGTCTCTCTCTGGTTCTGGCAGCACGAGCACAGATTTGAACGTTCAGGTATAATTTTGTCAAAGGTTTAATAGACGCGGGAGAATCGTTGTCATTACCAAAGTAGGATCGCGTGGGTGCTTGAATCGAGATCGCAATCTTTTTACGATTAATCGTGCAGCTCTAACACAGTCATTTCCGAACCTAAAGATACAAAAAAAAAAGAAAAAAAGGAAAAAAAAAAAAGTATTTTATTACATATATTTTGCAACAGAACTTGTTGAACATCCAACACAATGTTGTGTGCTGGGCTAAATCCGATCGCTGTATGTACGTACATATGATGGTATATGATGGAGCTGACAACTCGTGAAGAGCTTATAAAATGTGTAANTTCTGACAAAATATAAATTGCTGACTCTAATTGCTGGAAAATGTTTGAATGAATTATCAAAAAAATGGTTTTGAATGAATTCAATGACTCATTAATAAATACTTGTTTCATTGCTGGATTGAATGTTTTTGAACAAATCTTTTGAATGAACGGTTCAATGACAAATAAATTTAACAGTCAGTTGTCACCAACTAGTGGAATTAGATATAATTGATACAACCGTTATTTGACATGATAAGTTCGTTTCAAAAGGTAGTTTGCTCAATTTTGATCGCCATCATAGACATCGGTGTTTAAATACTAACTTAAAACTTATATCTCAGTACTTCTGTGATAATGTGAATATTTGTAACACAGAAATAACTAATGTGTGATTCAAAACGTCTCTCTCTGGTTCTGGCAGCACGAGCACAGATTTGAACGTTCAGGTATAATTTTGTCAAAGGTTTAATAGACGCGGGAGAATCGTTGTCATTACTAAAGTAGGATTGCGTGGGTGCTTGAATCGAGATCGCGATCTTTTTACGATTAATCGTGCAGCTCTAACACAGTCATTTACGAACCTAAAGATACAAAAAAAAAGGAAGAAAAAAAAAGTATTTTATTACATATATTTTGCAACAGAACTTGTTGAACATCCAACACAATGTTGTGTGCTGGGCTAAATCCGATCGCTGTATGTACGTACATATGATGGTATATGATGGAGCTGACAACTCGTGAAGAGCTTATAAAATGTGTAAAGGAGTCAAAACGGTGGCAGGAATCCCTCCGTCAGACACACGGATCTGCTGTGAGGAGATGTGATTCTGACGCCTGTATCGAACTGTGATGGACAACACTGCAACTATGACGAGAAAAAACAGGTATGCTTGAGCATTCTGTCTTTTTTAGGGTCGCATCTTCTGACATCATGTCCTGTTTTTGGTTTGTTTACATGTCTTTGGTCCGTGTTGCATTCATATTTCAGTTGAACCGCACCAGAGTTCGTCTGGAAGCGAACCGAGACCCATCTTTTTAGGTGTCTCGGTCCGCTTGTTTGGTGCGCACCAGGGTTCGGATGGCAGCGTTCACACTTATTCAAATGAAAAGCATTAACAGAGCAATCACACCAATGTCCTACGCTTTCCCTATTCAACTTACAGAACGAACGCAGCGCCAGTTCCTTTTTTCCGTAAGTAGAATAGGGAAGGCGTAGGACATACAGCGTAAGCTTTTTGAAGAATACGGAAAGCGGAAGCATGTGCAAGGCGATCATTTGTGTTTATAAAGCATATACAGTTTATCCCTTATTCCTCGTCTGGTATCGTTTAAAGCCCTTTGAAGCTGCACTGAAACTAATTTGGACCTTCAACCGTCTGGAGGCCATTGAAGTCCACTATAAGGAGAATAATCCTGGAATGTTTTCATCAAAAACCTCAATTTCTTTTCAACCGGAGAAAGAAAGACATGAACATTTTGGATGACATGGGGGTGAGTAAATTATCAGGAAAATTTTATTTGAAAGTTAACTAATCATTTAAAGTACGCCAGAGTGCGTACACGCCTCACGCACCGGATGCCGTGCGCACACTCAAGGCAGTTGGAAAAAATGATATAAAAAATGATATAAATACTGTTCGGTTTCTCACACAAACCGATCGTTTCGTGTCTTAGGACATCAATGTGTCGTCACGAGCCGCAGGTTTTAATTTGGATTTGTCTGTGCATGTTTTTTTGACTCTTATAGGTTGTGTTCCCATTGGCATGCCTTATACGACTCACAGACCGCAACTGTTGGAGGTAAAAATCATCATTTGAGTTCTACTGAAGAAATAAAAGTAACCTACATCTTGGATGCCCTGGGGGTAAGCAGATAAACATCAAATTTTCATTATTGGGTGAACTATCCCTTTAAGGACAGAGAGAGACTGTAGCATGCCAAAAGCCAATTCTTTCATGTCTGAACACAACAAAAACTTGGTTCTCGTATACTGTCCAGGTATATCCTGTTGTTCAGACTGACTTGTGATTGGCTGTGGGATGCAGAAGGAGGATATTTAGAGGATCACTGACCAATCCCTGCTCACCTTGTCCACAAAAAAAAGTCATGTTTGGTTTCATTTGAGCTGGCTTTGCAAATTCTTACCATCTGTGCTGTTAAATGACTAAATTAGCAGGATTTCCCTGTAGCTGTCACTGTGACATGAACTGTTTAATCTGTGGGGCTGGTTTCTAAGTTACAGATAACCACAGTCCTCGGTGAAAGAGGATTTTCAGTCAAGGACATGGGACACTGGGGTCTAATCTGGGAATAATCTGTCTCAAAATCCAATCTAACTGACCCTTATATTATAAAGATACATAAACATTTCTCTACTGCAAATAATTCTCTCAATAATGACATTAGGACCTCGAGGTTTGTTGACTGCTCGGTTTCAGGTTTTAAAAATATATCATGTAAACATGATATGATTCCAGGGACTGCATTTAGACTGTCTAAACCAACCGTCAGTGAAGTATCATCCACGTGTCAGCTAGCGGCCCCAACTTCTGCTGGGTTAGTATATAAACAGTTGCTATTTAGCTCTCATTAGAGAGAATCATTCAAGCTACAAGAGAATCAGCATTCTGTAAGTGTGTTTTTGTTGTTTATAGTTCGATTTCAGTGCTGTATTTGAGAGGAAGTTTGTTTACTGTGGTCACGTGACAATTCGCGTGCATTCTCGTTTCGCTGAGTGTGGAAGGCGTGGTCAAAGCCAGTTTTAGTATATAAACAGTTGCTATTTAGCTCTCATTAGAGAGAATCATTCAAGCTACAAGAGAATCAGCATTCTGTAAGTGTGTTTTTGTTGTTTATAGTTCGATTTCAGTGCTGTATTTGAGAGGAAGTTTGTTTACTGTGGTCACGTGACAATTCGCGTGCATTCTCGTTTCGCTGAGTGTGGAAGGCGTGGTCAAAGCCAGTTTTAGTATNTTGTCTGTGTTTGTTCTGGAGATTCTGTACTCAATCAGAAGATGTGTAATAGCGCCCCCTACCGTATAACAGTAAAAACATGGGTTGCTGGAAAATTATGTCATAAAATTACGGAACATTCTGTAAATGGCGGGAAAGCATTGGGACATAAATAATGGAAAATTCCGTCAATGGCAGGGAAGTGTGTCATAAATAACGGAAAATTCCATCAATGGCGGAGAAGCGTTGTCATAAATTATGGAAAATTTCGTCAATGCCGGGGAAGTGTTGTGTCATAAAGGACAGAAAATTCTGTAAATGGCGGGAAAGCATTGTGACATAAATAATGGAAAATCCCACCAATGTCGGGGAAGTGTTGAGTCATAAATGAAGGAAATTTCTGTAAATGGCGGGAAAGCATTGTGACATAAGTGATGGAAAATTCCATCAATAGCGGGAAAGCATTGTGTCATAAATGATGGAAAATTTCATAAATGGCGGGAAAACGTTGTGTCATAAATGACAGAAAATTTTGTCAATGGCGGGAAAGCATTCTCATAAATGACGGAAAATTACGTAAATGGCAGGAAAGCGTTGTGTCGTAAATTAACGGAAAATTCCGTAAATGGCGGGAAAACGTTGTGTCATAAATGACAGAAAATTCTGTCAATGGCAGGGAAGCTTAGTGTCATAAATGTCGGAAAATTACGTAAATGGCGGGAAAGCATTGTGACATAAGTGATGGAAAATTACGTAAATGGCGGGAAAACGTTGTGTCATAAATGATGGAAAATTTCATAAATGGCGGGAAAACGTTGTGTCATAAATGACAGAAAATTCTGTCAATGGCGGGAAAGCATTCTCATAAATGACGGAAAATTATGTAAATGGCAGGAAAGCGTTGTGTCGTAAATTAACGGAAAATTACATAAATGGCGGGAAAACGTTGTGTCATAAATGACAGAAAATTCTGTCAATGGCAGGGAAGCTTAGTGTCATAAATGTCGGAAAATTACGTAAATGGCGGGAAAGCATTGGGTCATAAATGTCGGAAAATTACGTAAATGGCGGGAAAACGTTGTGTCATAAATGATGGGAAATTCCATCATTGGCGGAAAAGCTTTGTGTTAGAAATGACGGGAAATTCCATTAAAAACCAATTAATCAATTAAAAATCAATTTGATCAATTAATCAATCAAAAAAGTGTGAAAGTGTTAATCAAAATGTCATAACTGGACCTTCCGATGAAAAGGCACACTTCTCTCTGATGATGTATGCAGGACTTCTCCAAACATTTAGTCTGATTTAACCCCACCCTTTCAGTTCTGCTTTTATCTACCTCCAATTTTAACATCCTCAACATAGAATCAACAACTGGTGCACAGAACCAAGTCCTCGTCCTACTTGTTTTTCTTTACGATAATCTGTTACACTTGGATGTACGTTATAATACATAAGAAAATATTTTTTCGCTTCTTCCATTTCATTGTGACTTTAATATTGTTTGACATATATTTCTGAGCAGTGTATCAGGCATAAGCCCTTTCATTTAATGTGAGGCTTTCTTCTATACAGTGGAAGAAAAGATCTTAGCTTAGTGGTTCCCAGAATGTTTGTTGGACAAGCACCATCATGTACCCTGGAGTGAATTTAAGTACCATGGTATATTTCAAAATACCACCACGGTACTTTTTTGTAGATGTTTAAGAATTTGTTATTGAAAAACCCATATTGATTGACCAAAAATCAGAATATTGAGGGTGTTCATGGTGGCCTAGCATGGTAATACCATGGTATTCAACCAAAGTATCAAGGTATTTCTATAGTGCTGCCACCGTACAGTTTTGTAAGTGTAGACACTCTTTGTATTTTTTATTGATTTTATTGGTTAATTAAAAAAATGATTCCTTAAAATTGTGTTCTACTGAAAAAGGGAAAAATCCTGATATATATAGCACGTCTTCAAGGGAAATGCCTTTGTTTAGTGTGGTGAATGCAGTCTAATTGAGACCATATTCCCACTGGAATTACAAAACACACACAAGCACATAACAAGAATGTAAATACAATCCAGCGGCGGTTATATCCCCACCTGACACACTAAACATACAAACACCACAGTCCCCAGGGAAACCTTAGAGTATGTATGAATAGCTGTAAGTTTATACAGAGGAAACGTGACTGAAATCAGACATTGTGGTTCACTTACAATACTGCAAGCTGAAACTCAGCACCGCCAGCAGCGCACCCACCACCAGCACCATGATGAAACGGCTCCGTGCCAGCATTGTCCTGTGATTGGTTCGGACACCTGTCCATCAGCCATACATGCACAGCTTCCTTGCTGTCACCTGGGAAATCAAGAAAATCATTAAACACTTAATATTGCACACATACAAATAACAGCATTACTAGGAGTTGCATTGTTTAACAAAAGACCTTTAACATGTCTGAGATGTTACAAGGACTCAAAACAAATACAGTAATGAAACCTCCACAGTGCTGGTTTCCCTTTTATAAACGTATTGCAGACACATAGGACAACCAAAGTCTGTTGAAACCAACTGACAACACTACATACAGCACCAGCAAACAACGTGTAATTTACCCGTCGCAGAAAGCAGAAACTGTTATTAACTCTAAATACAGATAATAGCTGTGCCTTTGAATTCATTCCTACAACAAGCTTTTTGACCAAATCTGAAGTACACACACAAACACACACATCTGATGAACTGAGCAGATGTTTTAAAGCCATCATAGGCCACATCATGAAAGCATTAAACCACGCTTCCTCGACTACACCCTTCACTCCTCTGCAGCGGACATGAAAACAAATATGCATTGACATTTGCAAAGTGTTACAAGTTTCCGGCTGCAGCTTGGGTTTGTCACCTTTTTTTTTCTTCTTTAAATAAAACTGCAAACCCCTGTGAATCTAATGACAAGCATTGCGAGCAGTCTCTTGCAGTGTGACATGCCATACTCCATCTAAAACTAGTTTAAGTTTTGTGTAATTATTATTCATGTCATTTTATGACCCCGTTTTAAAGAAGAGAGGACATATTCATACTTTCAAAATTTGTCACACAACCCACGCAGGATTATTGAAATGAAATAGTGAAGGCTAAAATGATTCAAAAATGCAATTCATACAGAGAAAGACTTGAATACACCCTCTTTTATAATGAACATCTTTTCAGTTTCTGAAATAAAAGGAACCGTTCTGTCATGTGACAAGAAAACTATAAAACAAGACCCTCAGTGACTCAAGGTCATCGAGCTCATTATATAAAAAGAAATGCTTTGTTCAAGCGATAGTGATATTCGTGACTCAAAGATTCACATTAAAACACAATTTCTATATCCTAATTATTGTTAATGTAATTCATTTTTCCAGGAGCTCATTGCTTCTACCTTCAGTTAAACTGCTAACAGTGATTGTAAATTAATTGCCCTAAATTATTACATTAGTTGCTAACTGCATTCTTTAAATTGTAATGTTGACATGCATTCTCTGTAAAGCTGCTTTGAAATATGTATCATGAAAAGCGCTATACAAATAAACGCGAATTGAATTGAATTGAATATGCTATATAAAAATCATAAAAAAAAATATTATTTTGTGCCTTATTATACCACTTTTTTATGTTGTTTTTAAATGTATGAACCCAACAATGTTGGGTGTGCTTAATAAGTAATCTAATTACTGTAATTTAATTACTTTTCCCTTGAAAAAGTAAGGGATTACTCTTAATTTTCCTATAATTTAATTAGTTACTTGTGATATAATTGCATTAAATACTGTATAGACTATACACCAAAAACAATAGTGCAGTTAACATCAAAATTTAATGTTAAAAAATGTATGTTTTTAATGTAACCTCCCTTTATGCACTTTGGTCAGTTCAATAATAATTTAAGAAACTATGTATTATTTATTTGAAAGAATCAGAGCAGTTTCATGTCTATGATTGTATTGTTTAACTGGTAGATTGATATGGGATTTATAAAGTAACAAGTAATCCAATACTTTTTAGAAAGAGTAATCTAATTACACGGTTTAAGATGTAATAAAGAGGCTACACAAGTTCAATTTAACCTATAATCTTGATACTGAAAAAACAAAGCCCATGTTATTTGGCATCTACTCAAGTCAAGTAACGTTATATAGAGAAGTATTTTAGATGACAGCTCGCCTTTAATAACGCAGTTTTCGCAATAAATGTCTCTGTCTGAAAGTGTTTCAAATTCCGACAAGGCTGGAAGGACAGTTTACCTTCAAATAATGTCCATCTGTCGTGTCATGCGAGTGAAGATGGTCAGTTTATGATCTTAAAAGAGTCTTCAGAAGGGAAAAAAATGAGAAGAATGCGTATGGAAAAGTGCATAAGGAATAATGAATCTGTAAGCAGCAAAATCAGCTGCAGCATATCAAACACATGTACAGACACGTCACGACACGAGAAGAGGGAAACCCGCTTTACCTGACCGAACAGAGACCAGTTATTCCGTTCAGAGGAGTCGATCCGAACGATAATCCATCTGTCCGTAACGAACGACAGACTCAACCCTGCTGCGACCCTCTCTGCTGCTCTCCTAACAATATAAACCCAGTATGTGTGTGTGTGTGTGTCAGACATTTTTGTTGAGTTTTACTGCTCCCTCTGTTGGTCATAGAAGGTGAAAAACGTTGTTGTGTGTCCATGTCTAGGTCTATCTATCTGTCTGTCTGTGCCTTGAATGTGTGTACAGATGCAGTGAGGGCCTGATTTCCTCACTAATATAGTGAAGTGATACATTATAAAAAACAATTTGTGATGACATATAAGGTTTTTGATTGAAAAAGAAGAAAAATTGTTATGTTTAGGAGTAGAGCAAGGAGAATATCCTTAAAGCTGCAGTAGGTAACTTTTGTAAAAAATTATTTTTTACATATTTGTTAAACCTGTCGTTATGTCCTGACAGTAGAATATGAGACAGATAATCTGTGAAAAAATCAAGCTCCTCTGGCTCCTCCCAGTGGTCCTATTGCCATTTGCAGAAATACACCGCTCCCGGTAAGAAACAACCAATCAGAGCCAGGAGGAGTGTCTTAGCAGTGTCAATCAAGCTCGTGTGCGCGCTGATCACACCCCTTTCATGCACGGCGCGTACAGGCGTTCAAATTCAAGATTATCGGTGTGCCGCAGCTTTGCTTATGGCGGACAAACAATCCAAACTGCCAATTCCTCGAGTGGCACCTGCACATAAAATAAAAACGGGTAAACGGAAAAAGACAGATGACAATGATAAAAAAGCTAAAAAGAAAGAATTAGATAGAGCCCGAAATAAAACGAGGGTAAATATCGGAGCGGCTTTTCCGAGGTGGAGGGAGCTACGTGTCCTGAAAGGATTAAAAACCGATGCAGAGTTAGCCACATTTCTGCATGACAAGTATCCCTGCTTGATTTGTTTCATTTTTTAAGAACTACACAACTAAGATAATTTCAAAACAGGCCTGACAATTTATGTATGGCATGGTTTCTTGTAGATTTCAGGGTGGTCCTTTGCATACTGTAACGTTAGTTACCGTTATATTATCTTACTAGCTATTTATTACTTATAGAAATAGTGCAACGTCATATAGTTACATTATATGTATTGCAAAATACGCAATGTTTTGAGGACCAAGTTTGTAGTCAAGGTATGGGCAGGCCATAGTCAACCTAAATCATATTGTTGATGTTTAGTCCGTATCAGTGAATGTGCCATAACTGTTTATCCGCCGTCATCGGTGGCCCTGCTTGATTACTAGCCTGCGCGTTCACGGCAAGCTCCGTTGTGATGGGGGAGGAGCTGTGGAGGGAGGGCTGTAGCGCAGCAGAGAGCAAGGGGGAGTGACCTGTGAGTTGTGCTTGTTCAAATTTTCAGGCTAAGTCAACGTTTTCTAAAAACTCCCTACTGCAGCTTTAATGGAACTCAGGTGAAAAAATACTATAGTAATTTATAGCAAATACTATAGTGTTTTTAAACCATACTAAAGTAAAGTACTTGAATTAATTTATTGTGGTAATTCTATAGTTGCTGTGATAATATAACAAAAATAGTAATATAAACAAATTATATTACCCAATATTGTAAGTTTTCTACAACTTTAGGGTATATTATACTACAATATACACTATAGTTTACTGTAGTAAAAACTAAAGTATACTACAGTATTTATAACAGTTTATCAGTTCACTGTAGTTAATACTACAGTATGCTGTAGCATTCATTAACGAAGTGTTGTGAATACTATAATATACAGTATACTACAATTTGGTATGCTTCAAAAACACTATAGTATTTACTATAGTATTTTTTCACCTGGAAAACACTCAACTTTTTTTGAAAATAGGCTCATTTTTCAACTCCCCTAGAGTTAAACAGTTGAGTTTTACCGTTTTCGAATCCATTCTGCCGATCTCCGGTTCTGGCGGTACCACTTTTAGCATAGCTTAGCATAGTTCATTGAATCTGATTAGACCGTTAGCATCTCGCTCAAATAATGACCAGAGTTTCGATATTTTTCCTATTTAAAACTTGACTCTTCTGTAGTTACATCCTGTACTAAGACCGACGGAAAATGAAAAGTTGCGATTTTCTAGGCCGATATGGCATTTTTTTGAGCGAGATGCTAACGGTCTAATCAGATTCAATGAACTATGCTAAGCTATGCTAAAAGTGGTACCGCCAGACCCGGAGATTGAGATGGTCCTCACTGCAGAACACAAGATCCAGGGGGTGGGGTTGTAGATCCAACTCCTCCCACTTTACATATCCCTAAACCTACCCGTCTCCGCACCCTGGATCTAAACCTACCCATCTCCACCCCCTGGATCTGGATCCAACTCCTCCCACTTTACATATCCCTTAATCTACCCGACTCTGCCCCCTGGATCTCGAGTGTTCTGTAGTGAGGGGCTACCTGGGAGTTCAGCTGAATGGATTCGAAAACAGTAAAACTCAACTGTTTAACTCTAGGGGAGTTGGAAAATGAGTGTTCCTTTAACCTGCTACAAAAACAATGGATAAGTAGGCCTATGTCCCCAGTACTATAGTCAAACAAATGCTAACGTGGGTGTGTGTGCACTTGTGAACTTTGATCTGAAAACTATCAATGATCTACCACAGGGCTTCTGGTTTAGCTTCAGGAACCAGATGCTTATCAAGGGTTCATTATCTTAAATTTTGGATGGTTTCATGCTTGTGGCAAAGCCGACCACATGTCAGCAAACCATGTTTATCCTTGCAGATGAACCCATATTTACTCCTCCCTTTTAAAGTATAGTAGTAATAATAGTAAGCCTATTTATTTTGCAAGTATGCACAATTATATGGTTAGTTGCACTGTGTTATTTGCATTTAGCATTGTTTTTTCTTTGCCGTCTGCGACCCAGTCAGAACAAACCTGCAATTTTTGTGTCGGTGTGTGTCATTGGCCTGTTCAAGTGTCATTGGCTGACCCTTTACAGTACTAGATCGCTCTGTGGTGATCAGTGTTGCCAAGTCCGCGGTTTTCCCGTGGAATTGGCCTACTTTAACACTGTTGCCATAGGTTTACCAGGGGAACTCCACCAAAAACGCAGATTTTACCTGCCGGAACGTCATTTTGGCTAGTTTTGGGCTAGTTTTGAATAGCAATTGGGCAGGTTTTGTTGTGAAAACCTGGCAACCCTGGTGACAAGGCTGTTCAGTGTTGCCAAGTCCACGGTTTTCCTGCAGAATTGGGCAACTTTAACACTGTTGCCGCGGATTGTTTTTCATGTCTGCGGGATGAAGCGACCCCAGATAACATGATATTTAGTCCCCGGAATGCAAATTTTAACAGGGGGACCCCGCCAAAAATGCAGATTTTATCCACTGGAATGCCGTTTTTACCGGGGGACCCCCCTGGAATGCGATTGGGCTAGTTTTGAATAGTAATTGGGTGGGTTTTGTTGTGAAGACCTGGCAACCCTGGTGGCGAGAGCGCTGTGTGGCGATCAGTGTTGCCAAGTGTTGAACGCAGATTTTACCTGCCGGAATGTCATTTTGGCTAGTTTTGGGCTAGTTTTGAATAGCAATTTGGTGGGTTTTGTTGTGAAAACCTGGCAGCCCTAGTGGTCAGGCTGTTCAGTGTTGCCAAGTCCGTGGTTTTCCTGTGGAATTGGGCTACTTTAACACTGTTGCCGTGGATTGTTTTTCATGTCCGCTGGTTGAAGCGACCCCTGATAACATGATTTTTAGTCCCTGGAATGCAA
Source organism: Anabarilius grahami (assembly GCA_003731715.1). Taxonomy (NCBI): domain Eukaryota; kingdom Metazoa; phylum Chordata; class Actinopteri; order Cypriniformes; family Xenocyprididae; genus Anabarilius; species Anabarilius grahami. The sequence goes on from RJVU01024579.1 coordinate 170,399, forward strand.
ATTTTACCAGGGGAACCCCACCAAAAATGCAGATAATACCCTCCGGCGCGCCATTTTTACTGTGGGTGGGTTTTGTTGTGAAAACCTGGCAACCCTGATGGTGTTGCACACTTTGATATTTTGTTGCATGTTTGTACCCGTTGAACTCATTCCAGGGCTTAAGGTGGAGCTGTGTCAGCAATTACAGATTGCATATTGCATATTATCACATTTTCATATGTTGGCGAATGAAGAAACTGCAAAGTGAAAAGTAAGAGATCAGTTGGATAAACCAGTTAGTGAACTACACTAATTAACCACAAAAATAGTGGTTTCCACCCTTTCATGCTTGCACACACACACACACACACACTTTCTTGTACATCTGTCTTTGTGAGGACATTTATAGGACATTAAAGCATGAAGTTAAAGCATGTTTGACACTGACACATATGACTTATATAATTGAAGCCACACATACACCCACAAAGATTGAATCACTGTAAATATAGATCTACCTGTTTACACAGAAAACACACAGTTCAAAGAGCCACTGTCTTCTGAAGCACAGATGTGATAATGCTGTGTGTCTTCATCTCATCCTGAGTTTTTTTTATCTCTCTTGAACACACTCACAGAAACGGTAGCCCGCAAATGTCTTCCAGCTGATTATTTTGTTTGAATGTTAGTTTGTCAATTGTATTTTTACATATCGGATAAAGGTTAGTGTTGATTTAATTTAAGGTAGGAACTACAGCATAAGTTTTGTCTTAGTTTGAAGACACGTGACTACCATTTTGGTAAAATGATGTCCTACAAAACAGTCAAAGGATTAGTTCACTTTCAAATTAAATTTTCCTGATAATTTACTCACCCCCATGTCATCCAAGATGTTCATGTCTTTTTTTCTTCAGTGGAAAAGAAATTAATGTTTTTTTTGAAAACATTCCAGGATTTTTCTCCTTATAGTGGACTTCAATGGCCTCCAACCGGCTGAAGGTCAAAATTACAGTTTCAGTGCAGCTTCAAAGGGCTTTAAACGATACCAGACGAGGAATAAGGGTCTTATCTGGTGAAACCATCACTAATTTTCAAAAAAAAAATTATACATTTGAACCATAAATGCTCATCTTGAACTAGCTCTCTTCTTCATCTTCTTCTTCTCTATTTGAATTCCAGGAGTGTAGACACTGCTTAGTGTATTACTGCCCTCCACAGGTCAAAGTTTGAACTAAATTTTCATATACAATATGCTAGTGCAAGTATAAAACAATTAGTTCAAACTTTGACCTGTGGAGGGCAGTTCTCTTCGACTGAAGAGAAAAGGACATGGACATCTTGGATGACATGGGGGTGAGTAAATTATCAGGAAAATTTTATTTGAAAGTGAACTAATCCTTTAACCATTCGCACACCATATCTGCAATAATTCTCCTTTATGTTTACTACTTTATAATACAGTTCAGATATAATTCCACAGTCAGACAAAAAGAAACTAAAATATGTAATTATGATTTCTTGTCCATTTTCAGTAATCTGTCCAGGGAAAGAGTAAACTATGCTTTTAATTTGTTTTGGAAGACATACAATGTCAACAAAAGAGTGTGTTTTGTGCACAAAGTTATTGTTTGCTCTCAAAGTACAGCTCAAGATTTTCCGTTTTGAGTTTGACAGCATTTTTGTCCTCCCATTTGCAGATGCCAAAAGAAACAAAGTAAGGGTCTGAAAACACAACGGCAGAAAATCAACTTAAAATAATAATAAATGCTTAATAAATAATACAAAAGTAATAAAGAAGTTTTTTCCTAAAAAGATACCTGACATATACTACATCATCCAGGGTAAAAAAAAAAAGAAAAAAGAAAGGAAAAAATTATAATAAAAAAGAAAGAAAAATAAACACTATGGGATCGAGGAGTGCAGAGGCTAGTTATATTGAGATGTGTTTATTTATTAATATTAATAGGCCTACGTGAAATATTGTGAGTCAATGAAGAACAAAAGAGCAGAGCAGCTATTAAAATTACAATATTTTGTAATAAAATTACAAATTTTGCCAGAAATATGTAAACCAGCATTTATTTTATATCTAAAGAAATATTTAAACCAGCATTTATATTATATCTAGTACTTTAGATATAAAATAAATGCTGGTTTACATATTTCTGGCAAAATTTGTAATTTTATTATTTTAATTTGATTATATCTTTCACCGTAACCTTATGAATGTCATTGTTATGTGAAAGACACAAGTGATCACGTGAAAGAAGCCTGATGGAGGCGGGCTCCGGTGACGCAAAACTAACATCGACCAATAGACGTTTCTGTTTTGCGCCCTCTGATTGGTCGATCGACTGAGTGAACCGTGAGCGCGTTAACGTCCCAGAAGTGAGTGAACACGAGCGAAGAAGGTGAACTGCGTACGGGGGAAACGTGCACGTTTTTAACCCCCTGATCTGACCTGCCACTTGGATTTTGACCCAGATCAGTGATATGTAGTCACCCCTTCACCACAGACTCACTTTCAGACCCACTATCGAAGAAGCGCTGAACGTGGATCGATTTGTTGTTGGAGGCGAAGCCGCGCTGAGACGCTTTGAGGTCGGGTAAAGTGGTCTCACACCCACCCGCATGAGCTCCACGCGGACGCGGACTTTGACACTGCTGCCCAGTGAGCATGAGCCGAGATGAGCCAGAGAGACACACTGGTGCATCTGTTCGCTGGAGGGTAAGAGCTTTACTCATCAAGACTCTTGACACGTACACAAACATACCGATTAAAACTAAAATAGCTGGAGACTTCTTTTTAACAATAATAGTAGTAGTAGTAATGCTACTAATGATAGTTGAGTGTTTAAACAGATTTATATTTATTATATAAGAATAATTTATATTGTTATTGTTGTTAATTTGTATGAAAATGCTTTAAAAAGAGCTATTGTGTTACTTTTTCTTATTTTTGAGAGATGAAGGGATAGTTCACCTATAAATGAAAATCTTGAAAATTGAGTAACGTTAAATGATGACAGAATTTTCATTTTTGAGTGAATTATCCCTTGTATTATGTGTTTGATTTGTGCCATGACTTCTTAATTCCCCTTATTTTATAAAAAAAAATTTTTTACTGTACCCTGTGCTGCTGGTTGCATTATCATCACACCAACCATTTTAGATTGGTTTTTGTTTGGTTATGAAATGAGAAGCAACAGCAAATCCGTCTAGGACGAAAGATTGAGAGTTCAGATTTTGGATATTCTTAGAGTAGCTTTGTGTCATTTAGCAAATGAATCGGTAATTTTATTTCAGAATCAATCAAAATCAAGTTAATTAGGCCACACTTTAGATTAGGGTTCAATTCTCAATATTTACTAACTATGACTTTTCCTCAGTAAACTCCTATTTACTGCTTATTAAAGGGTTAGTTCACCCAAAAATGAAAACTCTTTCATTTATTACTTACCCTCATGCCGTTCCACACCCGTAAGACCTTTGTTAATCTTCGGAACACAAATTAAGATATTTTAGTTGAAATCCGATGGCTACGTGAGGCCTCCATAGGGAGCAATGACATTTCCTCTCTCAAGATCCATAAAGGTACTAAAAACATATTTAAATCAGTTCATGTGAGTACAGTGGTTCAATATTAATATTATAAAGCGACGAGAATATTTTTGGAGCGCCAAAAAAACAAAATAACGACTTATTTAGTGATGGCCGATTTCAAAACACTGCTTCATGAAGCTTCGGAGCATTAAAGGTGGTACAGAGGATCTTTTCGTCGACTGAGTTTTTGAAATGAGCGCATGCGTAAGAACAACCCCCCTCCTTCACAGCTCTTTTCTTGGGAACGCCTCCCAAAACTCATGCACGACTATTGGAACACGAGTGTTTACCACCGGCATTCGCTGTGTTATTAAGCCGGGCACACATTTAACGACTAGCTAAAACATTCTAAGACTGTGTTCAACATACAGTGATTGTTTCCTGTTCCTGAAGCAGATTTATATACTTTCACATGGAATTTGAACACCGACTGTAATCGCAGACTGAACGCAACTGGCTCTGACTGGACGCGTTTGAGCGCGATCAGTCATAAGTATCAATTTACATTCATAATCGGCCTTACAATCGACTTAAAGCCGCGCACACACTTAGTGGATTCATTATGTCGGACTCACCGCAGGTAACTCATAATCTGCAGTTGTTACTCCTGTCTCCTGACAAAAACATTGCATGCGGCGCCTGTGGAGTGTGGAAAGTTACTGGAGCGCGCAGCCGCGCGTCTCTCACAAGGAACGTCATGGCAGTGATTGACAAGCCAGAGGGCCAATCGTTTACGCGATGATCGCGTAAACGATTGGCTGATGTTTTTAAGGCCCTACCTCGTGCACAGATGATGTATATTAATAATATTCCTTTCAGTGCACCTAATAAATAGTCTTTTATCAGTTAGAAAGACAGTTTCAAGTAATATTGCAAAAATGTATAAAACAAAACATCCTATTTAGCACTTTTATTGAATCAGTGTATCGAATCATGATTCGGATCACGTGTCAAACTGCCAACGGCTGAAATCACGTGACTTTGGCGCTACAAACAGCAGATCCGATACGCTGATTCATCTGTGCTCTGATGCTTCCTGAAGCAGTGTTTTGAAATCGGCCATCACTAAATAAGTCGTTATTTTGTTTTTTTTGGCGCACCAAAAATATTCTCGTCGCTTTATAATATTAATATTGAACCACTGTACTCACATGAACTGATTTAAATATGTTTTTAGTACCTTTATGGATCTTGAGAGAGGAAATGTCGTTGCTCCCTATGCAGGCCTCACGGAGCCATCGGATTTCAACTAAAATATCTTAATTTGTGTTCCGAAGATTAACGAAGGTCTTACGGGTGTGGAACGGCATGAGGGTTAGTAATAAATGACAGGATTTTCATTTTTGGGTGAACTAACCCTTTAATAGTTAGTAAGGTAGTTGTTAAGTTTAGGTATTGGGTAGGATTAAGGATGTAGAAAATGGTCATGTGAAATAAAGGGTTAGTTCACCCAAAAATACAAATTCTGTCATCATTTACTCACCCTCAAGTTGTTCCAAACCTGTATAAATTTCTTTGTTCTGTTGAACACAAATGAAGATATTTTGAAGAAGGTTTGTAACTAGGCTGCTTTGGGGCACCATTGACTTCCATAGTAGAAAAAAAAATACTATATGGAAGTCAATGGTGCCCCAAAACAGTCCCACATTCTTCAAAATATCTTCCTTTGTTGTTAAGCAGAATAACATTTATACAGGTTTGGAACAACCTGAGGGTGAGTAAATGATGACAGAATTTTCATTTTTGTTGGAACTATCCCTTAAGGCATTAATATGTGCTTTATAAGTACTAATAAACTGCCAATATCCAAGTAATATGCATGCTAACAAGCAACTAGTTAATAGTGAGGATTGGACCCTAAACTAAAGTGTTACTGTTAAGTAGGTGCTAGTTAACTTTTTGGGTTTACTAAGTCAAAATCTATTTCAAATGTTTTCAAAAACTGTAAAAATTTCATTATTGTGTCACACACAATATTCCAAAAAACACTTGAAGCTCAAATAAGCCTGTCATCAGATCTCTTTTTTTTCTTTACAAGACTTGAATATTTTAGCATATGTTTGATGCAGTATAGTTTACATTAATAATATGTTTACATTCCATATACTCACACATATATACATATACACATACTGTACACATAGCAAATGAGGTCTGATTGCTCCACACTGCTGAAATCTTTGCATTTCCACAGGAAGAATAAATCTGATGTAACAGAGGAACAAACCGCTGGGCTGATAATGACTCTGAAAATGATACTTACTTTCAACACAACCTTCGCTTTACTCAATAAATCACTGATATATGTGTCCAGACACTCAGCTTGATTCTGAAATGCACAGAAAATCAACAAGTACAAACATACCTAAATATAAACAGCGCACTGTGGTTTTCAGTATGACTATGCATAATTTAGCACCACCATCCCTAGAGATCTTGAATTCAGCCTCACTGATGTTTATATTACAGTCTATATATAGAGAGAAACCTCAAGATATTTGTGCTCGTATTCTTTAAGATATTTCCAGATATTATAAAGAAAAATTAAAATAGTTTTAATCTGTAACACTTTAATAGCAAGAATGTGTTTTTGTAAGTGACAGTTGTAGTTTTCAGGAACTGATCTGATCCGTAACTGGCATGAGGGAATCATTATTCCTGGCATTGATATTCTCATTTAGTGATTGTAGCGTGTGCTATATATATCTGGCCTCAGATAAACTGGCACGGTGTTTGAAACAGGACTATTGACGAGCACTCTCATTAACTCTCTGTCTACAGTACATGGCACTGTCAAAAGAACAGGCTTTTTATTGCATCTTTTTGTCCCATCTACTCATGTTATTAGGAACTGTTTTTGCACAACCATGGTATTTTTAAGTACATTTTTTTAACATAAATTGCACCATTGTTTGGTTTATTATCTCTGTCTCATAAATGGTTCCTCAACATTTCTGTAGCTTTAGATTCGTATCACATGTATCACATCTCTCTCAGATGCCTTTTTCCATCACAAAATACAGATAGCATGTTGTTCCCGGCTCGTGAGGGATGGTTTGGGTTACTGTTTTGGCTGACCCACATTTTTGGAGATGTTTTGGAGATGATTAAGGGCAACTCACCTTTCACATTAGAGTTGAAATTCTATCGCCCTCATTTCCTCTTAATCTGTTGTGAAGATGTTTGACTGAAGTCATGGCATGACTGACCCACATTGTGCGGTCAAACTTTCAACTGTTATTGGTCGAATTTGGCCATTTCTTCAGCTTGAGTTCTTATGATTTTCTATGTCTCTCTTTTTTCACTATATGTCTGTCTTTCGCTCTCTGTTTCTCTCAGATGTGGAGGCACGGTGGGTGCGATCTTGACGTGTCCATTAGAGGTGGTGAAGACGAGGCTTCAGTCTTCCTCAGTAACGCTCTGCATCTCTGAGGTGCATTTGAGCACAGTTAATGGAGCCAGCGTGGCACGTGTGGCCCCTCCAGGGCCCGTTCACTGCCTCAGGTACGCATATCAACAAGTTAAACCCTTTTCAGTAGTGCATACAGTATGTACACAATTTCTTCTTTAATTCTTTAAAGGATTAGTTCACTTCAGAATTAACATTTCCTGATAATTTACTCACTCCCATGTCATCCAAGATGTTTGTCTTTCTTTCTTTAGTTGAAAAGAAATTAAGGTTTTTGAGGAAAATATTCCAGCATTTGTCTCCATATAGTGGACTTCACTGGGGTTCAATGGGTTGAAGGTCCAAATGTCAGTTTCAGTGCAGCTTCAAAGGGCTCTACATGATCCCAGACGAGGAATAAGGGTCTTATCTAGAGAAACACAAATGCTCATCTTGCACTAACTCTACGATGCACCATGCATTACGTAATCACACTGGAAAGGTCACGCGTGACGTAGGCGGAAGTAACGATCCAGTGTCTACAAAGCGAACGTGCAAAGACTAAGTCAAATGGCCTTTACTAAAAAAGGTAAAAACAACGATGTTGGATGATTTTTACGTTTTTCGCCCTACTGCGGTACTTCCACCTACATGACCTTTTCAACATGATTACATAATACGTGGCACATCGCAGAGCAGTGCAAGATGAGCTTTTTTTTTTTTTAGAAAATGACTGATCGTTTCGCTAGATAAGACCCTTATTTCTCGTCTGGGATCGTGTAGAGCCCTTTGAAGATCCACTGAAACTGCAATTTGGAAACTTTGCAATTTTGATTCGCGTTGAAGTCCACTATATGGAGAGAAATCCTGGAATGTTTTCCTCAAAGAAAGAAAGACATGAACATCTTGGATGACATGGGGGTGAGTAAATTATCAGGAAGTATACGAACAAAAAAATACCAAAGATACTATGAAATTACCATGTTTTTTTGGACATGAACCATGTTAATACCATGATATTCTTTGAATTGCATTGGACTACCATACTGTGGTGCATGAATATATTATTCAGTATATATATTTAATTGCATAAGGACGTAGGTTTGTCCAGTATATATGTGTCCGATCAGAGGCTCGATCATCCTTCAATACCCACAAACCCAAGCTCTGAGCGTCTGTACTGTATATTTGAGTTTTAGTAAAGACGAGAATATTTACTCTTCTGATTTAACATGTCGGTTTTAGTTCTGGATACAGGCAACACCCTGTACTGGAATAGTGCGAATGTTGCATCTGCGTTGTGAGAGCGTTGAGTCTGCGTTGCATTAGCTCAGAGTTTTGTAAACATTTGCTCTATGGTTTGTGGGCCTAAAACCGTGTGTCTGTCTTCTCTGCCAGAGGAGACGCCCCCTTTCTGTTGTCTCTTTCCAAAAATGTGGTCATATTTCTTCACTGCTCCACCAAATGTGTCTAAATAAAGTCAGAAGACAAGACGAAATAGGGAGTGTTGGTTTGCCATCTAAGAATTTGTTTATTTTAGTTCTGTCATGGTCAGTTCCATGAATGTAACATTTAAGTATATACATTACCAAGGCAGAGCTACTGAGTTTACACACACAGCGCATATTGCATAAAGTCTATAATCCCCTCTCTTTGCCACTTTCTTTCTGTTTTCTTTATAATGAAACTATTCTCAGTGGTTTCCACTCCCCCTTACCCAACCAATCACTGCCCTCACACTAAAACGCTTCGTCCTGGAGTTTGGCTCTCGGATGAAGTGTGTGTGTGTGTGTGTCTGACTCATTGGTTCAGAGAATGGGCCCCTTCACTGAAAGTTACTAAAATACTAAAGAACAAAGACATGTAGAGACTTTGGTCTCTTATCAAAGTAATAATAAAATCAGTATACACTTACTCATTGTTTATGGCTTGTTATGCAACCTGTCCATGTTGGCATCTGTCTATTGGCTTTTTGTCACCTCAAAAAATTGCATCTAAGTACTGTAGACTTTGATTGGATGCTATGCCTTGGAATGAAGCATTTTAGCCACCTTTCCTTTGTAAAAGTTGACAAGTCTGTTTATTTCGCTGTCCCAACTATGCCCAATTACGCCCAGTTATATGCATAGTTGCATTTTATTATTTCCTTTTTAGCATAGTTTTTTTTTATAATATTGTATAATATTTTTTTATATTGTTCCAAAATGTCTTTACAAAGAACAAAAATTTTATCTCATTTAAAATCTCATTACTGTAATACAGCTTTAATACAGTTCATCCTGTCTCAGGGCGTCAGACATCGACCAAATGGCCGCATTTTGTGACCATTTTTTGTAGGCCTATTTGTGTGAAAGGGGGAGCGTCCGGGAGTGTCTAGTCAACTGCGTGGGTCACTCACGAGTCATCGGTGTGTCTCGCTGACAGCGCGTCTAACGTCACAGCTCAGTCAAAAATGGCGAAACGAACCATTGACTAATTTTTCTCACCAGAGCCAGGCCCTCTACTGTGGAAGCTTGTTTCCATCACTGAAAATAAAAATAAAAAAGGTAATTATGACTTTTTATCTCACAATTCTGACTTTATGTCTCACAACTCTTGCTTACTTTCTCAGAACTGCGTGATATAAACTCACAATTCTGACTTTTTTTCTCAGAATTGCAAGATATAAACTCGGAAAT
>RJVU01024579.1:188616-229713 GCA_003731715.1 Anabarilius grahami
CATTTCTGCAAAAGGATTCCCGACCAAGTATTGAGTGCATAACTGAACATAATTATTTGAAGGTTGACTTTTTTTGTATTAAAAACACTTTTCTTTTATTGGTCGGATCTGCTAGATTCCTATTCCGATAGGAATTTTGGGTTTTCATGAGCTGTATGCCAAAATCATCAGTATTAAAACAATAAAAGACCTGAAATATTTCAGTTGGTGTGCAATGAATCTAAAATATATGAAAGTTTAATTTTTATCATTACATTATGGAAAATAATGAACTTTTATCACAATATGCTTATTTTTTGAGAAGGACCTGTATATGTATATATATGTGTATATGTATATGTGAGCCTTATCAGTGCTCAAGCACACGCATAAAGCTTGCAGCAGCACACCAGCAAACGTAATGATTATGAATGTGGGATGAAAAAACAGAAGGAGACTGTATGAACATTTTAATAATTAATTGATAAACTACAGTTTTCTGTGTTTTCGGCTGCAGAGATGAACTCGACGATGCTGACTCGTCATCTCCCCAGTAGTGGACGCGCATATATGCACGTTTCATATGGATAATCTGAGAATATTTGTTTTAGATTTGAATCTGTTAATTTAAAAGTAGACATTTCAAACTTTCCATAGATATATTTTGTTTTGGTTCATTTTTGTGACACGCTCAAGTTCACTTGAGACCGAGATGCCAGAAAGCACATCCTGTTTGTTTTCATTATTTTATAAAAGCGCAACGTTTTGTTGTTATTGTGAAGTTTATTCATTGACGAAAATGTCAATAGATTTTCATCATATTTTTTTTGTCATTCATAACTATTTTTTATTTAGTTATCGTCTTGTTTTCATCAGTGAAAAAATGAACACTGCTTGAATTGCGTGATTGCACATGGTTTGAAACCAATTCTGAGTGTTTTTGTTTTTCTCTGTTCGGTTTTGCAGAGGTCATCCGTACACGGCTCAGGGAAGAAGGTAACAAGTACCGCGCGTTTTTCCAGAGTCTCAACCTAGTGATCAGAGAGGAAAGCTATCGAGCTCTTTACCGAGGACTCACCACACACCTGGTCAGACAGATCCCCAACACGGCCATCATGATGTGCACCTACGAGTTCGTCGTCTACCTGCTCGATGGCTAACCTTTGACCCGAGGTGCCTCAGTACTCATGGACAAAAAGTTATGTGATTTTATTCACCTTGTCAAATGGTGTGTGTTCTGGGAGGAAGGTGTTAGGAGAAACAGGGTAATGACTAAAAAGTTGGTGTCTAGAAAGAAGCTTTTCCTTCCCTTTCGCTCTTTTAATGTTGTTTAAAATGATGCTGCTTCTAAAAAGCCTTGACATACCTGACTAAAGATGGCAGTCGGATGGAGTGTGTTACATTAACATCAGCACCAGTTCACCTTTAACCTCTCAGAGTTTGGCTTTCCATCTCAAACAGCACTTCACGTCAAATTGATCTTGAATGTGGTTTCATCAGTTTAGTTCTGTCGGAGAAGCTGTTCTTGTGTTGGCAGGTCATTGAGGGTTTTGTCTGCCCCATTTCTGGACTATGATGGGGATTTTCTCAAGCTCTAAGCTGGAAAGGCATTGGAGGGCACCCAAACAGAGGCTCACTTCCTGTCTGGAAACGGCCAATCAGGTTGCTCTTACACCATGCAGTGCAAAAACAGGAAGATCCTACGTAGATTCACATACCTGACACTGTGCGCGCACGTAAAAAAATAAATAAAAATGTCTAAGAGAGCGTTTTGTTGTTTTGACACTGTACAGGTGTGTGTGTGCTAGTCTCAAGAGTGTCATATTTGTGCGTTTATACATGTTGCCCATATTTGACCTTAACACATGAATGTAACAATCAGTGCAGCCAAAGTAGGTTTTTAGCACAAAAAATATTTAATAAATATATGTTCTGTTCTCAACAGAAAAATTACTAATGAAAGAAGGAATAATAATTTAAATTTGTAAAAAGAATTAAGTATTATGCAAAAAAAATCCACTGCACTGTAACACAAAGTAAGTTTAATTTTTGGTGGATATGTTGTGCCCCCCACCCCAAACACACAAAAAAAATCAGAGAGTGTGTGGCTGCTCTGCTAAATGCCATAGAAAAATTCCTCATGCCGCAAAATAAAACATTAGCAATTTATCATTTTTGTCTTGTTTTGCAGTCAAAATACCTAGGCGTCCTTTGAACAAGATCCATTTACTCGAAAACCAAAATTGCATTATATATTAAGGCTTTTTCAGACAATATTGAATTTAATTATTATTATTATTGTATTAAATTTAATAATAATAACCTCAAGAAAAAGCAAATACTTAATTTTTGTTAGATTTATACTTAACAAAAAAGACATTTGCCAATGAGTTGAGACAAATAAACCTAATTCAGTGTATATTTACTGAAAATGTCTTTTTGTTTCTTAATTTCAAGTGAATTGATTTTGTTTTAAGGATGTTTTAGATCCTTTTTTCCAGGAAAACAAGACAAAAATACTGTTAAAGAAAATTTTTTTTGCAGTGTGGACAAAGAAAAACATGTTATTAAAATAAAAAAATATAGACAAGCTTTCAAAACGCATGTTTTCTCTTTATGATGCAGTTTTGTATCTGGTTCTCTCACTTTTATGTCTTTATGATTTGACATGACTCAACCCCCTCACCCCCAGTGTTTTGTTGTTGTTTACAGTCAGTTTGGTGTGAAAGGTGAAATAACCTGCTCTGTTGTCACTGTTCATTATGACATTAATATTCAGCAGTTGATCTTATGGAAAAAATAAATGCATATGAGAAAACAAAGAAGGATTTGTTTATTTTGGGTTGGGTGGAGTTGCTGGATGTTTCTCGCTGAAGTAAATGTACAATGTGAAGTGTTGTAAATTTCTGAAATGTGATTTTTCTCTGTTTAGACATTCACACTCACTTTCTTTGCTTTAATTTTACTTTCACACATGCACCAAGAGATTGTGTGCACATGAAACCAGGAAATATGTGTGGATTCCAGTAAAGCAAAAATTCCTTTTAACTTGTTACACGAGTGATTCAGCATTTACAGGTCCATACTGCTGTAGTTTGGTCAAATCTACACAGGAGAAAACAAGTTTAGTTGTCAAAGCAGGTAAAAATTCACTGAATAAGAAGCTAATATTTTATTATTATTATTTGCCTGTGTAGAAAAAAGAATGGTTATATGTAAACTAGTAAACACGTGCTTCTTAGTTCATTTTGGTAACGAGTTAGACATAGGGTTATGTTTTTATATAAATAAATTAACAAAAAGTAAAGTATACTGGAAAAATTTAGTTTTCATGAATAAATTGTCAGTAAATTTCAGATAATTGCAAAGAATGGGTAAGGAACACACTGAATTTAAGTCACTATGAAATCAAAATGGACCATATTGTATAATGGAATATTGCTGTGTTTATTATAAGTTATTTATCCCTGCACGTAATTATTTTTACATGTATGTGCCCTCACAATCTTTAATTAAAATAATACATAATTCCCCACTCTTTGAAAATAAATCACATTTCTGATGACGTGTTTATTGGCGCGAAACAGACGTCACTTTCCCGCCTGAACGCGCTCCCTCAGCTGGACTGAGTGGCAAAAGAACCTGCTGCATGACTGGATTTAATAGGGGAAACTGCGAAAATGCGAGTAAAACAAACAAATTACACTAAAGGTTTGGCTCGAAAGTGTTTCTTACAACTTGTCAAATAAACCTAATCCATGGATATTGACATGCAGCCAGGAGACGTTCCTGATATGTGCCTGATTTCGGAGGCAGTGCAAACGTGATTGACGTAACGTGAGGTCGAATTTATTTTTTAACGTGCGAAAATTTCGCATGAGAATTTCTGACTCAGTGTGCAAAGGCCTTTATTCTTTGACATCGATGCAGAGCTAGTTACCGCAAAAACGGAAGTTCAAAAACAATATAAAGATGGCGGCACAGTTGTTTCTCTGGCGAATAAGGTAATCAACGTCAAATCTGATTTAATTATTATATATACAGGTCCTTCTCAAAAAATTAGCATATTGTGATTAAGTTCATTATTTTCCATAATGTAATGATAAAAATTAAACTTTCATATATTTTAGATTCATTGCACACCAACTGAAATATTTCAGGTCTTTTATTGTTTTAATACTGATGATTTTGGCATACAGCTCATGAAAACCCAAAATTCCTATCTCAAAAAATTAGCATATCATGAAAAGGTTCTCTAAACGAGCTATTAACCTAATCATCTGAATCAACTAATTAACTCTAAACACCTGCAAAAGATTCCTGAGGCTTTTAAAAACTCCCAGCCTGGTTCATTACTCAAAACCGCAATCATGGGTAAGACTGCCGACCTGACTGCTGTCCAGAAGGCCATCATTGACACCCTCAAGCGAGAGGGTAAGACACAGAAAGAAATTTCTGAACGAATAGGCTGTTCCCAGAGTGCTGTATCAAGGCACCTCAGTGGGAAGTCTGTGGGAAGGTAAAAGTGTGGCAAAAAACGCTGCACAACGAGAAGAGGTGACCGGACCCTGAGGAAGATTGTGGAGAAGGACCGATTCCAGACCTTGGGGGACCTGCGGAAGCAGTGGACTGAGTCTGGAGTAGAAACATCCAGAGCCACCGTGCACAGGCGTGTGCAGGAAATGGGCTACAGGTGCCGCATTCCCCAGGTCAAGCCACTTTTGAACCAGAAACAGCGGCAGAAGCGCCTGACCTGGGCTACAGAGAAGCAGCACTGGACTGTTGCTCAGTGGTCCAAAGTCATTCGGAAATCAAGGTGCCAGAGTCTGGAGGAAGACTGGGGAGAAGGAAATGCCAAAATGCCTGAAGTCCAGTGTCAAGTTCCCACAGTCAGTGATGGTCTGGGGTGCCATGTCAGCTGCTGGTGTTGGTCCACTGTGTTTTATCAAGGGCAGGGTCAATGCAGCTAGCTATCAGGAGATTTTGGAGCACTTCATGCTTCCATCTGCTGAAAAGCTTTATGGAGATGAAGATTTCGTTTTTCAGCACGACCTGGCACCTGCTCACAGTGCCAAAACCACTGGTAAATGGTTTACTGACCATGGTATTACTGTGCTCAATTGGCCTGCCAACTCTCCTGACCTGAACCCCATAGAGAATCTGTGGGATATTGTGAAGAGAAAGTTGAGAGACGCAAGACCCAACACTCTGGATGAGCTTAAGGCCGCTATCGAAGCATCCTGGGCCTCCATAACACCTCAGCAGTGCCACAGGCTGATTGCCTCCATGCCACGCCGCATTGAAGCAGTCATTTCTGCAAAAGGATTCCCGACCAAGTATTGAGTGCATAACTGAACATAATTATTTGAAGGTTGACTTTTTTTGTATTAAAAACACTTTTCTTTTATTGGTCGGATGAAATATGCTAATTTTTTGAGATAGGAATTTTGGGTTTTCATGAGCTGTATGCCAAAATCATCAGTATTAAAACAATAAAAGACCTGAAATATTTCAGTTGGTGTGCAATGAATCTAAAATATATGAAAGTTTAATTTTTATCATTACATTATGGAAAATAATGAACTTTATCACAATATGCTAATTGTTTGAGAAGGACCTGTATGTATATATATATATATATATATATATATACAGTATAAACTGTAATAAACACGTGCTTCTTAGTTCATTTTGGTAACGAGTTAGACATAGGGTTATGTTTTTATATAAATAAATTCACAAAAAGTAAAGTATACTGGAAAAATTTACAGTTTTCATGCATAAATTGTGAGTAAATTTCAGATAATTGCAAAGAATGGGTAAGTAACACATTGAATTTAAGTCACTATGAAATCAAAATGGACCATATTGTATAATGGAATATTGCTGTGTTTATTATAAATTATTTATCCCTGCACGTAACTATTTTTACATGTATGTGCCCTCACAATCTTTAGTCATAATACATCATAATCCCCACTCTTTGAAAAGAAATCTAATTTCTGATGACGTGTGTACTGGCGCGAAACAGACGTCACTTTCCCGCCAGAAAGTGCGACTGAGTGGCAAAAGAACCTGCTGCATGACTGGATTTAAAGGGTTAGTTCACCCAAAAATGAAAATTCTGTAATTTATTACTTACCCTCATGCCGTTCCACACCCGTAAGACCTCCGTTAATCTTCGGAACACAAATTTAGATATTTTTGTTGAAATCCGATGGCTCAGTGAGGCCTCCATAGGAAGCAATGACATTTCCTCTTTCAAGATCCATTAATGTACTAAAAACATATGTAAATCAGTTCATGTGAGTACAGTGGTTCAATATTAATATTATAAAGCGACGAGAATATTTTTGGTGTGCCAAAAAAAACTAAATAACGAATTATTTAGTGGCCGATTTCAAAACATACCTTCATGAAGCTTCGGAGCGTTATGAATCAGCGTGTCGAAACATGATTCGGATCACTTGTCAAACCGCCAAACTCCTGAAATCACGTGACTTTGGCGCTTTGAACCGCTGATTGGACACACTGA
This sequence comes from Anabarilius grahami, assembly GCA_003731715.1. Lineage (NCBI taxonomy): Eukaryota > Metazoa > Chordata > Actinopteri > Cypriniformes > Xenocyprididae > Anabarilius > Anabarilius grahami. The sequence continues at coordinate 195,131 of RJVU01024579.1, forward strand.
TTCATTATGCTCCGAATCTTCCTGAAGCAGTGTTTTGAAATCGGCCATCACTATATAAGTAGTTATTTTTTGGCGCACCAAAATATTCTCGAGCTAATCAACGTAAAAATGTATTTAATAATTTTATGTATATATTATGACATAATTATTAATAACTCCCATTTTACAGAAAAAGTGTTTACAGAATAATGTTAGTGTTAAAATATTGGCAATTCTAACATCGCGCTCATAGTTTTGATTAAAATACATTATATCCGGTTGGCCGGTCGCGTACGGTCTAGCCGCAGAAGTTCAAATATTTCAACGCATCCAAAGCTCAAATATGATCCGAAATTTTCGCATTCGCATATGATCGGAACTCCACGCAGCCCCCGTACTACTCTCCATTGGAAATGAATGACTTCCGGTCCAACGGCTGTCGTTTGTCGTTTGTCGTGTGCAGTGGAAAGGCGGCTTCAGTCAGGTTTGACGCCATACTTAATTTAACACGGATGAAAACAAGGTCTTTACAATGGTATGCGCCATTTAAAGCAGAACTAAGTAACTTTTTTACCTTCATAAATAGTTTTCTAAGTCCTTACGATGGTTGATTGACTTGTAGTGGTGAGTTTGAGGCGAGCACTAACCCCCTCTGGCACTTCTACGCCAAAAAAACAGCACTTGCAAGTTGAGCTGCGCCGACCCGACACAATCTCGCCTCATGTTCACGTTCACGCGAGAGTGACAAAATGCTTTACTGTAATTCAAAAACAATGTATATATTATGACTTTATAAGACGATTTCGAAAATTACCCACATCCATCGAGATTTCTTGTACTGTATTTACAAAACTACTGCGCTGGTGAGCGTTGTAGTCGTTGTAGTCCAGAGCTGCGCTTGGAGTATTTACGACAGTGTGATTCACTGAAGGAACCTGTAGGGGGAGCTTCGCAAATCTTACCGAGTTCCGCTTTAAATGTGTAGGTCACATAATTTTCACAACTCGCAACTTTCAAAACTGCTTTAGACCTTATTCACAGCAGCGCCATCTTTGATTTTTAACGGGAATGAAAGCAAGGCTGTGAGGGATAGACATCTCTTCATTGGGTTGTACAATTATTTAATATGTTTTTTGATTGTTCTGCTTACGAAACACTTTAAAAGAAATTTGGGTAGACAAAAAACTCCAAACTACAGCTTTTTACAGCAGATGCCACTAAAAACACAGTAAGTATATCCCTCACAGCCTTGCTTTCTTGCCTGTAATGGCACTACTCTGAATAACGTTTTTGTCTAAGTCAGTTTTTTTCTTCTTCCTCTTTTTTTCCCAGAAAGACAGTTTGTCAGCTGATCAGTAGGCTTTGCTGTTAAACAACAATTAGTGAAGCTGTGGAGTCTTTTAAAGTGAGTATCAGAAGATGTCAGTGTTTTATAGTGCTTAACAGAGGAAAAAATAGAATAAAATGAATGCAATGCAACGTATTATTACAGGACCCTATGAGAACCTACGGAGCCTGGGAAGTCACCTGTAGGAGAAAAAAAAACAAGATCCGCAAAAAAACACAGTTTCCCTTCTCACAGTTCCTATGGTTTAACAAAGAAACAAAGAAGGACTTGTTTATTTTGAGTTGGGTGGAGTTGCTGGGTGTTTGACTCTCACTGAAGAAAATGATTTCTGAATTGTGATTTTCTGTCAAATTTTATTTTCATATATGCACCAAGAGATTTTGTGTGCACATGAAACCAGGAAATGTATGTGGATTCCAGAAAAGCAAAAATTCCTTTTAACTTGTCACATGAGTGATTCAGCATTTACAGGTCCATACTGCTGTAGTTTGGTCAAATCTACAGAGGAGAAAACAAGTGGTTTAGTTGTCAAAGCAGGTAAGAAATTCACTGAATATGAAGCTAATGTTTTATTACAATTATTATCATTAATATTATTATTATTTGCCTGTCTAAAAAGTTATTAAGCTAAAGAACGCTTATATGTGAACTGTAGTAAACACGTGTTTAGACTTAGGGTTATGTTTTTATATATATAATAAATTCACAAAAAGTAAAGTATTTTTGTACACTGAAAAAAAAATGGCGTAAAATAGTTTACACTCAGAAATTGTTAGTAAATTCCACAGATAATTACAAAGAATGGGAAAGTAACGCATTGAATTTAAGTCACTATGAAATCAAAATGGACCATTCTTATTGTTTAATGGAATATTGCTGTGTTTATTAATTATTTGTGCAAGTAATTATTTTTTAATTCATAATCTTTAATCAAAATAATAAATAATTAGCCTTCTAATTTCTGGTGATGTATTCACTGCCGCGATGCTCGTGTAAACGTCAAAATAGACCGCGTCGTGTCCGAATGTCGTGTGCAGTGGAATGGCGGCTTCAGAATTTAACACGGATGGAATCGAGGTCTTTACAACGGTACGCGCCATTTAAATGTGTAGGTCACATAATTTTCAAAACTGCTTTATAGACCTTATTCACAGCAGCGCCATCTTTGATTTTTAATGGGAATGAAAGCGAGGCTGTGAGGGTTAGACATCTCTTAAGTGGGTTGTACTATTATTTAATATGTTTTTTGGATTGTTCTGCTTACGAAACAGTCAAAAAAATCTTTCAAAGAAATTTGGGTAGACAAAAAACTCCAAACTACAGCTTTTTACAGACGATGCCACTAAAAACACGGTAAGTATATCCCTCACAGCCTTGCTTTCTTACCTGTAATGGCACTGCTTTAAATAAGGTTGTTGTCTAAGTCCGTTTTTTTTCTTCTTCCTCTTTTTTTTCCAGAAAGACAGTTTGTCAGCTGATCAGTATGTTGCTAAACAACAATCCATTGAACCCACTGTACGTCTATCACTCCCTTCATTCCAGTCAAAAATTAGTTTGGAGCTACCCTGACTAAAGTCTATAGGATCGCACCCTTCATGCCGACATTAAAAAAATGTAAAATTTTGAAGTAGAAAGGCTAAAATATAGTATTTTCTTGTAAAACATGTTACAATAATCATTTTATTTACAGCTTCAGTCAGAGACCTCTACTGAAGAAGAACACTCTGATAGCTGAGATGATGGAGACGCTGCAGAAGACGTCCCTACAAACGGCTGCTGTGGAGTGTGATGTTTGCACTACAGAGAAGAACAGAGCTGTAAAGTCCTGTCTGCAGTGCTTGGCCTCCTTCTGTCAAACTCACCTGCAGCTTCACTATGAATCTCCTGCGTTTATGAAGCACAAACTAGTCGAAGCTTCCAGAAACATTCAGGAGAACATCTGCCTCAGTCATGGGAATCTTCAGGAGATTTACTGCCAGTATGATCGTCAATGCATTTGTTGTTTGTGTGTGACTGACAATCATAAAAACCACAATGTGGTGTCTATGGGTTCAGAATGGACTTGTAAAAAGGTAATCAATGCTTATAATTTCAGGTAGTTGTCATTTTTTCCTGAGTTGATACTATTCATCAAAGTCATTTATTTTTTAATACTAACTTAAATTACTGGAATAACCTGGCTTACCTCATCATTATCTTACTAATCTCAGAATTTTTGGCTTTTATATTTAAAGACTGCAAGATGCGAATGGCAAGATGTATATATCTACTTATATTATTTAATGATTTTGTATGTCAACATCTTCAGAAAGAGTTAAAGAAGGTAAAGGTGTCGTGTCAGAAGCTGATCCAGGAGCGAGAGAGAGGTCAGCAGGAAATTAGTGAAGCTGTGAAGTCTTTTAAAGTGAGTATCAGAAGATGCCAGTGATTTTTACAGTGTTTCTAAACGTGTTCAGCATGAGGATAAAAACGGAGAAAAAATAGTATACAATAAATGCAACACAACGTATTATTACAGGACCCTAGAACCTACAGAGCCCAGGAAGTCACCTGTAGGAGAAAACAAAAAACAAACAAGACCTGCAAATCCATCCCCTCAGTTTATAAACCGTACTCACAGTTCCCAAGGTTTAACAAATCGTGACCCATGGCAATCTGTGCCCTCAGATTTGTAAACCATACCTTTGGTTTTTCAATCTGTACCATCAAATTCCTAATCCGTGCCCACACTTTCGCAATCTGTTCCCAGGGTTTGCAATCTATACTGGAACTGGAAATTCATGGGTATGGTTTATTAATCTGTGGGCACGATTTTTGTTAAACCGAGGTAACAATTTATGAATACGTGAGTAAGTCACTTTCGTGCTTTGTAGTTATAGCCTAGTGCATGTTTGTGAAAAATGGGAAAACTAATTGTCTATAAACAGGCAACTTTTTTTATTTTACTAGATTTATGATAATGGAATAATACATTTAATTGAAATTGGTCACATAAATACAGTATTTAGGCTGTTGTTCCTGTCCAACAGTGTTCAGCTCTAGAGACCATGGAGGACATTGAGAAGGTCTTCACTGAGCTCATCTGCTCTCTTGAGAAGAAACGCTCTGAGATTAAAGAGCAGATCAGAGCTCAGGAGAAGACTGAGAGAGATCGAGCAGAGGAACTTCACAAACATCTGGATCAAGAGCTGACAGAACTCAGAAAAAGACAAGCAGAGATTGAAAAACTTCTGAATACTGATGATCAGATCCATTGTGTGAAGGTAATGATGCAAAAATGTTGAGAACCGTCCATAAAATGAAATATCATGCTTGTTTTGTTTATTTTAGAAAATATTGGTTGTGTTTTACAGCTTATTTGAATACTGTCTCATTTCAGAGCTGTCAGTCTGTGTGTGTTTTACCTTCATTTGAAGACGTTCCCAGCTTCACTCAACACACTCATCTGTCTTTTAAAGACATTTCAATCTCAGCGTTTAAGGAGGTTTTGGAGGACGTCTATCAACAACATACAGCCAGAATATCTCGAGAAGGTCTGAATTTTTTAATATGTTGGTATTGCCATTCATACTCTGCAGAATTAAACCAACAATTTAACTGTACACTTGTTTTGGTTTTTCAGTGTCAAATGTCTCTGTTGTAAAGCCTCCAGAACCAAAGACTCAAAATGATTTTTTGCAGTGTAAGTTGAACTGTGGTTTCTTCAAGGCAAACACTCATTAATTATTAAGTATCAGTGGATATGATCTGTTACAATGTGATCATTTTGAAACCGAAGTTTACTTTGTTCAATATGTTTTTTTTTTTTTTCCTCCTCCTCAGATTTCTGTGAACTTCACTTGGATCCAAACACTGCAAACAAAAACCTCAAACTGTCAGAAGAGAGCGGAAAAATATCATGCTCTGATAAAGTTAATCGATATCATGATCACCCAGAGCGATTTGATGAGTTTCCGTACATCTTGTGTCGAGAGGGTTTGTACGGTCGCTGTTACTGGGAGGTCGAGTGCAGTGGCAAAAATTGGGCTGTAGCAGTTTGCTACAGAGGAATTGGACGTAAAGGAAGAAGTGATGAATCCAAACTTGGGTTGAACAAAATATCTTGGAGATTGGGCTATTATCTGCAGAATTTCAGTTTCATTCATGATAAAGCACAGGTCCGTATCCCTGTTGTCTCTAGAATAGGAGTGTATCTGGATCACAGAGCAGGAACTCTGTCCTTCTACAGCGTCTCTGACACAATGACTCTCCTTCACAGAGTCCAGACCACTTTCACTGAACCCTTATACCCTGCTTTTTTTGCTGCGCTGAGTTCGTCTGTCAGAATCATAGAGCATAGGAAAGTTTAAAAAGACCAAATGTAAAAGCAGAATTTAGAGCAAAGTTATAGAGTAAATTTCCCAAACTAATCACAGATGCAAAGGATCAGAATACATCATTTCAACACATTTATTGAATGGTTTTACTCTCATCGATCTTGATTTAATCATCTGAAAATCAACATTTGTATGATTTATTCCATCCGTTTTGAGGTTAAATTATCTGTTTAGATTTTTTTCATTTTGAATTGGTTATTTTTAGTGTGGGAGGAGAGATTTATTAAACATCAGTTGACTGGCCAGCAACGATATCAATGGCGACAGGTAGGGATATAGGTTTGTCATTGAGGTTGGGGTACTTGATGCGTTGCCTCTTAAGCTTTTTCACCCAGGGTGATTATCAATAGCTTTTTCACTCACTTTTGGGGAAGTGAGGCAGACAAATATTTACTGCTCATGTACCTTTTATGAGTTGGCGTCCGTATATCAGCTAAAGATTTTAGTTTAGATGCCATTGAATTTAACGAGGATGAAAATAAGGCTGTGAGGGCCAGACTTGCTGTCTTTACAATGGCACACACTGTATAAAGTTTTGTTGTCTACTGAAAGGTTTTTTTTTTTTTGGAAAGACGTTTCATCAGCTGAACAATCAGTGTGTTGTTAAACAACAAACCATTGAACCCACTGTACTTCTATCCCTCACAGACTCATATTCCTTTCAAAAAATACTGTAACTAAAGGCTAATAACATTCTTTGAGACCGACAAGGTTCCAAGCAATCCGTAAACAAATTTTTTTTTTTTTTACTGATGTGCCTAATATTTGTGCCCTAGTGTGGCCGTTTTTTGGGGATTGAGCATTGAGATTTTACAGCAGTAGCTCATTCATTAAAGTATATTTTGTTTGTTGGTTGTGTAAGGAATACACATTAAATTATTGCACAATAATGTTGTGGACATTACATTTTTTTTTTCGATAATTCAGTGGACCAGAATTAATTATTCTGCTTATGGTTAACATACCTCAAGACATTTGTCAGGTTTCTGTCCTTAATATGCTATTGTGTAAAGAACAAATTTTTTGCGCATCACATCCCAAGCCTCCATTTGTTAATACCAAAACCTCGTTTTAGAGCTATTAACATTTGAGCTATTGATATGCAATCTAATGCAGTTATTGGATATATATATATAGAGAGAGAGAGAGAGAGAGAGAGAGAGAGACAGAAAGTGTGCTTTCTATAAATAAAGGGTAATTTAGTGGAGAAACGTGTTTGTTTTTATCCTATTGTTTTTGTTTGCTTAGTGTCTGTGGGGTTTGGTGCATCTGTTGTTGTAGGCTGTAAGGAACTTTGGCACTGAAATCATATCGTGAAGTGATATAGAAATGTAAAGACATCGACAGACCTAGAACTACTAGCTGTGCGTTTATTGGAAAATAATTGCACACCTTAGAATCTTCGTCATCCAATCAGAATCAAGCAGTCAACTGGTGTCATTTATAATATTATACTGTGGGTTGTGTGGCTGGCAATTAATATGTATTGTGTTTTTTTTTAAGTGGGCAGAACAGCCACTGTTTCTTATTGTGTATTAAAATTTTATTTTGTTTGGTTTATTTTTGTTATATAGGTATTTAGGTCATGCTTTGAATATTGTTTGCTTTTTATCTTTGTTTTTGTTATTTGCAAGGTATTGCTCTCCTCTGTTTGTGTGTTACAGTGTGCCTAGTGGCTTTGTTCAGGGCCGGGCCTGCATTGACACTTTATCTCTGCTTGGACTGCTGATTCTTGTGGTCTGTCATGAAACTCTAGATGGCGCAGGATGATCCTTATCTCAATCTACTTGCAATCACTTAATTTTCTGTAGGGCAGAGCTGATTGGTTCCTGCTATATCAGAGGCCAATGAACTTGCTGCGCAACTTGGTCCGCGTTTGCTGTAGAAGTTTGCAACGCGCTTTCAGAAACCCTCCACCTTCCCCAGCTCCACCTGTATAGATCTGCTATGGGTAATTCATGTTTGCTACATTGTACAGCAGCAGAATGTCTTACTTGCTCACAGCAGGGTGTCAGGTATTGAAAATTGTTTTCTTTGTATCTTTGTTTTTGTTATTTGCAAGGTATTGCTCTCCTCTTTTTGTGTGTTACAGTGTGCCTAGTGGCTTTGTATAAGAGCCAGGCCTGCTTTGACATAATTATAATTAATCATAATTAAAGGTGAGATGCATACTGTGGGTTTTTTTTTCTTTTCTTTTCTTTATTTGTCCTTTACAGGTGGCAGTTTGAGGCATTGTGCGTAAGCAGGCCCAACCCTTCTTGCTGAGAGCTATACTCTCCTTTTATGAATTTTATTGACATACAAATGTTTCACTTGATCTTTTAATATAAGATCTGTGTTAGGATAATAAACTTTGCATTGATATTGTTCCAAATCTTAAGTTTATTGATTCTTTTAACCCTTGTGCTATGCTTAAAATCCTTTACCTGATTTGGTGTTCCCAGTCAAAAATGACTGGCCTTCAACAACATTGGTTATAAATCTCCTAAAATGCTATATTATCACCAAATCTTGGGTTAAATTTTTTGTCAACTTGTTTTCTTTCAATTAGCACTAGTAAATCACACACCCTGCAGAGTAGCATTCACATCTCTCGAACCTGCCAATCGTGCTTGCCCTAAACTTCGGCACTGTTTGTCACCGCTGTGAAAATAAACCACTATTAAAACATCTCAAAACAGCCATCCTAATTTAGGATTAAGCTTTAAAAGGTTAGTTCACTCAAAAATTTAAAATCTGTTATTAATTACTCACCCTTATGTCGTTCCACACCCGTAAGACCTTCGTTCATCTTCAGCAAGCTAGTCTGACTTTGTTGTAAAATAGTCAGAATTAATAAAAATAACCCTAAAGTTCCAGATATGATTTGCCCCCATTTCGTGTTGGAGTTCATGTTTATTAATAAATATTAAGCAATATCACACAAACAAGATCAACATTGTCACTTTTGACTGATTTTGCTCTATTTTGCCAATGAAAATAGTTCTAAACAAAGCAGAAAAGTTGTCTCCCAAGAACACACAGAGGTGTTTCATTCTTGAATGATTCAGCATTTTTTTTAATGAATCAGGTGAGTCAAACAGTTAATTCTGTCAGAAGAGAACAGAAAATTATTCTGATCGGCATTTTGATTTGTGTAATTACATCTTGTGTCGAGATGTACGTCACTGTTACTGGGAGTTTGACTGCAGTGGGGAAATTGGGCTGAAGCAGTTTGTTACAAAGGAATTAGTCGTAAAGGAAACGGTTATGATCACAGAGCAGGAACTCTGTCCTTCTACAGCGTCTCTGACACAATGACTCTCCTTCACAGAGTCCAGACCACTTTCACTGAACCCTTATACCCTGCTTTTCTTAATGGACAAGGTTCATCTGTCAGGTTCACAGAGCAGAAAAAAGCCTAATTATAAAAACCAGAATTTATTCCATAAATTACCTAAACTATTCACAAATGGAAAAGTTCAGCAAATGGTGTATATATAGAGTAGGACTTCAGGGTAAATTTCCACCACTTTTTTTCACACTAAAGTGATTATGCTGTCATTAATCATGATTTAATAATCTGAAAATTATTAAAAAAAAAATTGTCAGATACACTGATTTGTAATTTCTTTTTATGTTTGATATTAAAGATATCTTTATAGGGAATAACGTAATTAATGTAGATTTGAATGGACGTTGTTTTTATTTTGAAGTGAAATATATTGTGAGACTCTTGAGGTCAGAAGCCTAATTAATGCAGAAAACCCGTCAGTGGGCATGATGTTGCTTTTATTATTTAATTTTTGAATTATTATAATCATCGAATCATTATTTCATAATTCTTTGAATTAGATCCACATTCTGACATTTGTATTATTTATCATAACGTATAGGCCAGTTAGGTTCAGCCATTTTAATCTAAATTCATGGTTTATTACTGTTATGACATTGAGCTAAAAATACAGGTTTATGTATAATTTAGAGAACTGTAGAGTAATTCAGATATATTTCTTTGACTGAGATTCTGTCATTTAATTTGTATTTCATTATTCAATTATTGTCGAAATACATAGAATTACAGAAAATATTTAATTTAGTATTTTACATTATATCATCAAAAATGATATCAGACATATTTGACATATTCAGCAAAAATCAAATGTCAGCTGTGATAGTTTATCAGAAAAGTTTTTTTTTACCTCAGTAGAGGATCATTATCCCAGTAGTGGGCAAAATAAACTGCTTTCCATGATCTTTTTAAGTATAGAACTTAAACCATTGTAAATGTGAAAGTTTTAATAATTACAGTTTAATAATGTTCTGCAGTCGATCATTTGTGGAAAATAAACTTTTGTTGTTGTTGTTTTCTCTTTCTCTGCTCATCTCTCTCTCTCTCTCTCTCTCTCTCTTGGGAAAGTGGGACACAGAACACACGCCCAGTTTTGTTTTCGCGCTGAAATCCAGGAAGTTTTTGGAATTCTAGAGAAAAGAAACTTATTTCTCCACTACAAGTGATTCAATCTCTTTAATAGATCCACACTGCTGTTCTTTAGGGCAAAGTTGTGAAGCAAATTTGAGTTGTATTTCTGTCGAGGTAAGGACTTAATAAGATCCAAAGATCATGACTGATCGTTTTGTCTGCTTTAAAAAAGAAATCGCATGCAATTATGTATTTGTGTGTGTGTGTGTGTGTACAGTGTTTCTACTCCTACTTGTAAATAGAACTGGTTAAACAAAATTTTGCTTTGTACTTCATAACTTAACGATTATTTTTATATTTTGTTGTCTAATGAAAACGTTAGTACTTTTGAAACGGAATACTCGATTACATACTGAAGTGTTCTACAACACCTTATTTTCTACTATTTACAATTTCGATGATTCTTTAAAAATACAATCCTATTTCTGTGGTGATCATGACTAAAGAGAATATTCTGGATAAATACAAGTTAATCTCTATTGAAAACATGTGAACAGCATTTGATCAGCAGAGAACATATTGATTTTTCCTCAGTTAAAAAAACCTTGTGATCAGGCTTCTCTCAAACTTTTTTTTTTTTTTTGCTTAGACTTGCGTACTTGGACTTTGTAAAATCTTGACAGTATTCATATGTTCACTCAAGTATTTGTCAGATAACTTTGCTTTTCTTGGCAAAACGGCTCTTATTACAGGACAGAGACTGAGAATCTGTTCATCTTTGAACACTACAAAGAAATGTCCGAGTCTGCAGTGAGTCAGTATGAGGATCAGTTCAGCTGTTCAGTCTGTTTGGATCCTCTGAAGGAGCCGGTGACGATTCCCTGTGGACACAGTTACTGTATGAGCTGTATTACTGACTGCTGGGGCCAGAAGGAGCAGGGGCCGCCGTACCGCCGTACCGCTGTCCCCAATGCAGAGAGAGCTTCAGTCAGAGACCTCTACTGAAGAAGAACACTCTGATAGCTGAGATGATGGAGACGCTGCAGAAGACGTCCCTACAAACGGCTGCTGTGGAGTGTGATGTTTGCACTACAGAGAAGAACAGAGCTGTAAAGTCCTGTCTGCAGTGCTTGGCCTCCTTCTGTCAAACTCACCTGCAGCTTCACTATGAATCTCCTGCGTTTATGAAGCACAAACTAGTCGAAGCTTCCAGAAACATTCAGGAGAACATCTGCCTCAGTCATGGGAGACTTCTGGAGATTTACTGCCGGGATGATCGTCAATGCATTTGTTGTTTGTGTACTGATAATCATAATGGACACAGTGTGGTGTCTGTGGATTCAGAATGGGCTACTAAAAAGGTAACATCAACAATAATACAAAAGCATGCATAAACTGTTTTAATATTATTACCATATTGCATATATTTATAGGCTGTATATTAATCCACCTTGTTACACACCTCTTTNTGCCTCAGTCATGGGAAACTTCTGGAGATTTACTGCCGGGATGATCGTCAGTGCATTTGTTGTTTGTGTACTGATAATCATAAAGGACACAGTGTGGTGTCTGTGGATTCAGAATGGGCAACTAAAAAGGTAACATCAACAATAATACAAAAGCATGCATAAACTGTTTTAATATTATTACCATATTGCATATATTTATAGGCTGTATATTAATCCACCTTGTTACACACCTCTTTACTGTACTGGAAAGGTATTGTCTATTTTTGCCTATTGTTTATTATTATTTGTTTTGTATGTTAACATCCTCAGAAAGAGTTGAAGGAGATAAAGGTGTCGTGTCAGAAGCTGATCCAGGAGCGAGAGAGAGGTCAGCGGGAACTCAGAGAAGCTGTGAAGTCTTTTAAAGTGAGTATCAGTATGAAGACAACTGGTCAAATCACAAATACAACAGATATATGTTTTAATGTTTTAAATAGGCAACATTTTCATCAGACTGAAAGTATAATCACTTTGGATTTGAACAACATCTATGATAATGGAAATGGTCACATTAATGTATTATTTAAGCTGTTGTTGCTGTGTGTGATCAGATCTTTGTGTCTCCAACAGAGTTCAGCTCTAGAGACCATGGAGGACATTGAGAAGGTCTTCACTGAGCTCATCTGCTCTCTTGAGAAGAAACGCTCTGAGATTAAAGAGCAGATCAGAGCTCAGGAGAAGACTGAGATAGATCGAGCAGAGGAACTTCACAAACATCTGGATCAAGAGCTGACAGAACTCAGAAAAAGACAAGCAGAGATTGAGAAACTTCTGAATACTGATGATCAGATCCAGTGTCTGAAGGTAATGATGCAAAAACATTAAGAAATGATTGATTTTTATTTTTGGAAAAGATCTCACAAACTGTCTATATTATTATTCTCATTTCAGAGCTGTCAGTCTGTGTGTGTTTTACCTTCATTTGAAGACGTTCCCAGCTTCACTCAACACACTCATCTGTCTTTTAAAGACATTTCAATGTCAGCGTTTAAGGAGGTTTTGGAGGACGTCTGTCAACAGCAAACAGCCAGAATATCTCGAGAAGGTCTGAATGATTTTCCTTGGAAAATAAAATGTGTCATTCATGCTATGCAGGATTATAATTATTGACTTTATTGTTTCTTCTTGTCTTTTCAGTGTCAAATGTTCATGTTGCACAGACTCCAGAACCAAAGACTCCAAATACATTTTGGAAATGTAAGCTATTTTTCTCAAACACAAATACTTTTCATATTCATTTATACATTTTTGTCAAAAAATGCAAAGTGAAATATTAAGGTTATAATAATAAAGTTCATGATTCTGTTTGTGTCCCTCCATCCTCCTCAGATTTCTGTCAGCTGCAACTGGATCTGAATACTGCACATAAAGAAATCAAACTGACTAAAGACAACAGAAAAACATCATATTCAGATAAAGCTCAGAAATATCCAGATCACCCAGAGCGATTTAATGAGTTTCATTACATCTTGTGTCAAGAGGGTTTGTACGGTCGCTGTTACTGGGAGGTCGAGTGCAGTGGAGACATTTGGGCTGTATCAGTTTGTTACAAAGGAATTGGGCGTAAAGGAAGAAGTAATGACTGCAGACTTGGCGGCAACCAAAAATCATGGAGATTGTCCCGCTATCAACAGAATGTCTATTTCATACATAATAATATAGAAGTCTCAATCCCTGCTGTCTGCTCCTCTAGAATAGGAGTGTATCTGGATCACAGAGCAGGAACTCTGTCCTTCTACAGCGTCTCTGACACAATGACTCTCCTTCACAGAGTCCAGACCACTTTCACTGAACCCTTATACCCTGCTTTTCTAGCTGGAAAAGGTTCATCTGTCAGGATCATAAAGAGCAGAGTTTAAAAATATAATAGTACATTAAAAACTACATGACTGTATTGGACAGTTAAATTTACACATCAAACATTCATTTAACCCTTAAATGCATACCTCGGGTCTTTAGTGACCAGGGACGTCATTCACTACCCTCCTCCTCGTTCATTTTTTAAAGTTAGACATCAACCTTCTTGGTATTCCTCAATCAATTCATTATAAAGAATATAAAAGGAAAAAAACATAAAATTATAAAAGAATGCCTATTTTTGTATTAATTTTTTGTAAAAATTGTATAGGGTCGCTAACGACCCGAGGTGTGTATGAGTATATTTTTTCTGCACAACAATAATTTAATCTTTGATGACGGAATAAGTGCAATTAACCTTTATTCCACAAGGTAGCAATGTCTGATACGCAATGATGAAGTGACGACTCATTCAGACAAAAAAACGAAAGAATAAGCAAAACATGAAATGGCTCAGCGATTTACTGCAGAGCAAGTACTGAACGCAATCAAATATGACTGTAACTGTCACTGGATGGATCTGGTTGAAGCTGTTAGCGATCGAAATATTGATTTTGAAGATGTTGAAAATTATATAGTTTTGAGAATACGTTTGAGATCGCGAATGGGCTCATATTCGTGACCTCAAACATAAAACTAGCCAATTATTTGCTGAATTTACTGGGAAATGAGCTCTGACGAGGACAGTGATGATGGCATAAAACATCTGCTCAAACAGAGCCCTTTTCAAGCTCCAAAAGGTAACAAAATATGATTTATTTTATTCTTCTGTAATTGTTACTCTAATATCAGAGGAGTTTTATATTATCGCGACAGGTAGAGATCCTTCCGTGTTAGATATAGATCCGGGTCGCTAAAGACCCGAATATGTAAGAATGATTGGTGAAACAGTCATGCATTTAAGGGTTAAATGAAATAGTTCTGAATATGTAAAACATGTATATGTAAGACAGTTTACATAAATCAAAGTGTATTTTCTAGTGTGGTTGATGTAACAATGTTTAAGGCTCTGGGAAGAAGGAGGCGGGAACTGGAGAATGTTTCACGTAACTTTAATATCAAAATGAACAAATGCAAAACTAAAGTAAAGCAGCAGCCCCTCACGGATGATTGCCACATAAATCATAATAAGACAACACCATAAATGGTCCAGGCCTGGTTCTCTCATCCTCCACTGTTGTTGCTCCTCCTTTCATCCTCCCGGAGCTGCTCCATGAAAAAATCGAGGCTGGTGTGGAGTGCAGGTGATGCTCATTAGCTAATGGCGCCAACGGCTTCACTCCGTTCCCACGACTCTTGACCCCGCCCTGCTTGCCACAGTTGATTAAAGCAACGCTATCTCACGACCAATTCAAACGTATATGTAACGAGGTGGCTAATTCGTACGAATTTGTATGACATCACTCGTACGAGAACAGAAAAGTATCCTGATCGACCAGAACATTTTGATTTGTGTAATAACATTTTGTGTCAAGAGGATTTGTACGGTCACTGTTACTGGGAGTTTGAGTGCAGTGGGGAAATTGGGCTGTAGCAGTTTCTTACAATTTAGGAATTAGTCATAAAGGAAACGGTTATGACTGTAAATTTGGCTCAAACAAAGTATCCTGGAGATTGCCCTACGATAAACAGAATTTCCAGGAGTGTATCTGGATCACAGAGCACCAACTCTGTCCTTCTACAGCGTCTCTGACACAATGACTCTCCTTCACAGAGTCCAGACCACTTTCACTGAACCCTTATACCCTGCTTTTCTAGCTGGAATAGGTTCTTCTGTCATAGGAGAGCTCGGATAAAGATTTCCCAGAGTCAGATGTTACAGTGGGTCTTCATGTGTGTGTATTTCATCATCTTTAGCAAGGTTACTTTACTGCGGCTCATAATAATTGATGCAGTTCATCATCAAGCCACAAGATGTCAGAATTAGTTTGTGAAAATAATTGGCTGCAGAATGTTTCATCTCACTGTTGACCAAAAATTTGGATAACTGGGATGACTTCAGGATGAGGCCTGGTTTTGCTTGATTTTTACTGTTTCATATCTGACGGTGTTCACAAAAAGCTGAGAAACAGCTGTGAAACCTTTTAAAAGGAGATTAAGGCACATTCTTAAAATAATCCATGTACATAAAAGATTAATCTTTATGTTTGTTTGTTTTTATAGTTTAATATGTAATTAACAATGCTGTAATTTGTATCAAATAAAGAGAAAATCAAAGTGTGCATTTGTGTTAATAACATACTAGTGATCATTTAATTCATTTCAAAGTGGAATGGAAATGTGGCTGTTTTAGGAAATATTTTGTCTCAAAAATCCGTGTGATTGTTGTTTTTCTCGCCATTAATAGCTATTGCTCTTCTTGTGATCGAGAAGTATCACTTTTTAAAACAAGAAATGTTTTGATGCCAATAGCATTGTCCAGCCAACATCAAAAAATAAATGATTTAACCATTTCAGATGGCTGAACGTGTGTTAGCAGTTAAATACACATTTTCTGTCTGTTATTAGACAGCATTGGACTGGTCTGATAGCTTCAATAGTCGTTCCTAAAAATAAAAAATAAAAACTTTTGCATAAGCAACTTTCTCTGTTAACTTCGTGACGATGTGCAGGAGAATAGATATTTATCGTTACAACATTTTAGTCGTTTAGTCGTTACTACAGATAAGGTAAGTAAATGTTATGGTTTATTAGTCTTTACTTGCTCTCCATCTCGGCACACATGCGCACATCTGCACACTGAGAACCAGGAAGTGTGTGGATTCAAGAAAAACGGAACCGTTAGTCGGGTTAATATTTGACTTTTGTTTTCTGTCAAAGCAGGTGAGAATTTAATACTATCTTTAAATAACGTTTTTTCCCAATGTCTTTTTGCTTGCGTTGAAATAAAGAGCATTAAATTATTGCTGTATTGATAATTCTGTGTTAATCTTGATGTCGTATGTTTATTGTTTTGGTTATACTGATGTAGCATCTAGGATTAACTGTAAGCATTTTGTAGCTTTTTAAGTAATTTATGATTTACATGTGGATTTATGTACTTACTTTAATGATTTACTTCTGGCAGAGCAGTTCCTATTTGAGGACAGACTATCTGCAAAGAAATGTCTGAGTCTGCAGTGAGTCAGTATGTGGATCAGTTCAGCTGTCCAGTCTGTTTGGATCCTCTGAAGGAGCCGGTGACGATTCCCTGTGGACACAGTTACTGTATGAGCTGTATTACTGACTGCTGGGGCCAGAAGGAGCAGGGGCCGCCGTACCGCTGTCCCCAATGCAGAGAGAGCTTCAGTCAGAGACCTCTACTGAAGAAGAACACTCTGATAGCTGAGATGATGGAGACGCTGCAGAAGACGTCCCTACAAACGGCTGCTGTGGAGTGTGATGTTTGCACTACAGAGAAGAACAGAGCTGTAAAGTCCTGTCTGCAGTGCTTGGCCTCCTTCTGTCAAACTCACCTGCAGCTTCACTATGAATCTCCTGCGTTTATGAAGCACAAACTAGTCGAAGCTTCCAGAAACATTCAGGAGAACATCTGCCTCAGTCATGGGAAACTTCTGGAGATTTACTGTCAGGATGATAGTCAGTGCATTTGTTGTTTGTGTACTGATAATCACAAAGGACACAGTGTGGTGTCTGTGGATTCAGAATGGGCTACTAAAAAGGTAACATCAACAATAATAAAAAAACATGCTTAAGCTGTTTTAATATTATTACCATATTGCATATATTTATAGGCTGTAATTTCGATTCACCTTGTCACAAAGCCTTTTATCAGACTGGAAAGGTGTTGTGTCTATTCTTGCCCATTGTTTTATTATGTATGTTAACATCCTCAGAAAGAGTTGAAGGAGATAAAAGAGGAGTGTCAGAAGCTGATCCAGGAGCGAGAGAGAGGTCAGCAGGACCTCGGTGAAGCGGTAAAGCTTCTTAAAGTATGTTTCTTTATGTGTTCTTTAGTTTTAAAGTTTGTTTGACATGCAGAAAAGTTGATCTTTTAAAGTCAGTAAAAGTATATGATGACCAATGGGTTTTGAGCTTCAAAAATTGATTTAAAAACTGCTATAAGAATCATCACACAGTGTTCTTATTGAGACTTCTGACAATTTTGGAGCTTGACAGCCACTTATTTACTGTCTTACTGCATTGTTTTGAGTCACAGTAATGATCTGTATGATCAGATCTTTGTGTCTCCAACAGAGTTCAGCGCTAGAGACCATGGAGGACATTGAGAAGGTCTTCACTGAGCTCATCTGCTCTCTTGAGAAGAAACGCTCTGAGATTAAAGAGCAGATCAGAGCTCAGGAGAAGACTGAGATAGATCGAGCAGAGGAACTTCACAAACATCTGGATCAAGAGCTGACAGAACTCAGAAAAAGACAAGCAGAGATTGAGAAACTTCTGATCACTGAAGATCAGGTCATTTTTCTGAAGGTAATGAAAGTCCTTTAATCAATATACCAACATGTTTCTATACTTACTCTTTTACATAAGTAGTGTTGTATTTGTCTCATTTCAGAGCTGTCAGTCTGTGTGTGTTTTACCTTCATTTGAAGACGTTCCCATCACTCAACACACTCGTCTGTATTTTAAAGACATTTCAATCTCAGCGTTTAAGGAGGTTTTGGAGGACGTCTATCAACAACAAACAGCTAAAATATCACAAGAAGGTCTGAATATTTTGATATATTGTTTTGCCATTCATACTCTGTAAGATTAAACAACAAATTAATCACATTTGTTTTTTATTGTCTCTTCAGTGTCAAATGTCCATGTTGCAAAGACTCAAAATGATTTTTTGCAGTGTAAGTTGAACTGTGGTTTCTTTGAGTCAAACACCCATTAATTGATAAGTATCAGTGGATCTGTTGCAATGTGACCATTTTGGAACCAAAGTGTACTTTGTTCAATATTTGTTTTTTTGTCCATTCCTCCTCCTCAGATTTCTGTGAACTTCACCTGGATCCAAACACTGCAAACAATAAACTCAAAATGTCTGAAGACAACAGGAAAATATCATTTACATATAAAGACCAACAGTATCCTGATCACCCTGAGCGATTTGATAGATATGTGAATGTCTTGTGTCAAGAGGGTTTGTGTGATCGCTGTTACTGGGAGGTCGAGTGCAGTGGGAACAATTGGGCTGTAGCAGTTTGTTACAAAGGAATTGGACGTAAAGGAAGAAATTATGACTGTAGACTTGGCTCCAACAGAAAATCCTGGAGACTGTCCCGCTCTCAAAAGAACGTCTATTTCACACATGATAAAGCCCAAGTCTCAATCCCTGCTGTCTGCTCCTCTAGAATAGGAGTGTATCTGGATCACAGAGCAGGAACTCTGTCCTTCTACAGCGTCTCTGACACAATGACTCTCCTTCACAGAGTCCAGACCACTTTCACTGAACCCTTATACCCTGCTTTTTACTCTGGACAAGTTTCATCAGTCAGGATCATAGAAAAGCAGAGTTTAAAATACAATCTATCAAAAAATAATACAATAAAAACTACATAATTGTATTTGAGTTACATTTACACATCAAACACTGATTTAAATTAAATAGTAGTTCTGTGAACATGTGAAACAATTTACCTGAAGTGTAATTTGTAGTTTGGTTGATTGATGTCATGTACTTTCTTACTTAGCAGGAACTCTGTCCTTCTACAGCGTCTCTGACACAATGACTCTCCTTCACAGAGTCCAGACCACTTTCACTGAACCCTTATACCCTGCTTTAGGGGTTGGAGATTGTTCATCAGTCAGGATCATAGAGCAGAAAAAAGACCAATTATATAAAAAAAATATATATATAACTGAATTACCTGAACTATTTACAAATGCAAAAAGTCAGTATCTAGTGTATATATATATAGCACAAGGGAAATTTCCACCACATTTTCCATGCTTCTCAAAACATTTAATAAATGTTTATGCTCTCCTTAATCAGGATTTAAGAATCTAAAAATCAACATTTTTCATATTTATTACATCAGTTGTGAGGTTAATATATATTTTTTTGTCAATAGACAATTGCACGTTGAATATTAAAGATTTGTATGTATATATTTTTTAAATGTGTAGACAAAGTAATTGATGATGGTTGTTTTTATTTCAAAGAGAAATAAGAACAAATGTGATTTATGTTTCTTTGAGATTTTGTCATTTGTGTCATTATTAACTGATTTACATAGAATTTTTAATTTAGCATTTTACATTAAATCATCAAAAATGATATATGTATTTTCATATCTGCTAAAATCAAATGTCAGCTGTGATAAGTCGTTGAAAAAAAATAATGTCAGGTTTCTGAATGTTGATATAAATTATGTAGACTACTAATGTAGATAATGCAATATTTAGAAACGGGACAAAACACAGTGTTTACTGTATTATAGGCTACTGAAAAGTCTACAATAGGCTACACAAATAACATTACATCAATAAGTTACATCTGTTTCTGAACAAATAAAGTAGTAATTGATTTAATAAATACACAAGCCTGATTTTTGTCTTAATTGTCAGAATCTATCGTAGCCTAAATGATAAATAAAAAAAAAACATAATGCTTAGCTTAAAATGATAATTTAATGAATAATAATTCAGTAATATAGCCTATTTAGAGTTTATGTGATGTAATTTTATTTCAAATGAGGACAATAAAGTGGACTGAATCCAAGGAGCTCTAAAATAATTTTAGAATCGTTATCCCTTGATTTATTCACCCTCAAGCCATCCTAGGTATATATGACTATCTTCTTTCAGACAAACTTCTTTCAGACGAACATTAGAGTCCTGGCCTGAAGACATCTACATGGCAATATTCAGTTACAGTTATAGCGCCACCTGCGGGCGACAGGAAATGACTTGTTTTACCACTGTGATTAACTCCTCATAGAGATTTAACCAGAACAACATCATATATGGTCAGTCTAATCTTAAGGCCTTAGCGATGTTAAATGTAAAGATCTTGAGTTTTCACTCAAGGGCGTGTCCGTGGCAGCCTGACAAAGTCTGATGTTTCGCCATGAAAGAGGAAGCTGTTGTAACTTAGGCATACAGTGTCTGATCTGTCCCAGACTTAACATGTATGATAAGAGTCATGGCCTGAAGACATCCATATATTCAGTTAGTCATAGCGCCACCTGTTGGCAACAGAAAATGGCATGCTTTACACTGTAATTGACTACCTGAAACACATTTAAATATGCCATGAAGTACCAAACATGCTAGAAACACATTAAATCATGCAACACTTGGTTAAGTGCTAGTGTATGTGATTAATGCCACAAAACAGGAAGTAGTTGTTACTCAGGCATACAATGTCCAATCTGCCTCAAACTTCATGCCAAAATTTAGATATAGTCATATTGCCACCTGTTGGTAGCAGGAAGTGGGGCAAATACAAATGACTGACGTTGTCCTCTTAATATTTATATACTTAAATGCATATTGCCCACCGTGCTCTGTTTTCCTAAAGCCACCGGGTGGCGGTGGCACGTGTGTGAGGGCCCTTTCATCGCTGCTTGCAGCTTTAATTTTTTTTTCTTTTCTATTTCTCTCACTGTTTCATTATCACTGTCTGCTTTGAGACAGCCCCATTTTGTTTACGTACTCACTGAAAAACAGAAGTATTTGAAACGTATTTCCCCACTGGTGATTCAATCACTGTAATAGTACCACACGCTGTTCTTGTGGGCAAAGCAAATCATATTTGAGTAGTATTTCTGTCAAGGTAAGAACTTAATAAGATCCAAAAATTATGACTTTAACATGTTGTCTGCTTTGTATGTATTAGTTCATCTGTGTGTACAGAGTGTTTATATTCCTTTAACTTGTAATGGGCCTGGACTGTGTTTCTCAAAATCATTGTGAGCGAAGTCGATCATATGGAGTCCATTAGGTGGATAATGTTTCTTAAGCTTAAGCTTAAGTTTCTTAATGATGCTTTTGGGAAACCCATGAATGAACTGCCATTTTAAAGACTTCCCAGTCTACTGACTGTTATGACATCTGCTTCAAACATTACAATGCTCATGATAACTTTTGTTAACTCTACAATAAGTAAATTCACTTCACCAGCTAAAAGGGAAGCATTCACATGACTGGAAAGAAAGCTATGCTTCATGATTTTCTGAAAGCATGTGGTTTTTTCATCTCTTTATCGTGGAAGCAACACAAAGGAATTCAGGTGAAAGTGGAAGTGAAACCCGGTAACGTAATAAGCTTCAACAAAATGTAATATTTATAGATTCATAATATATTACAGATACATTAATATGCATTGAACTGCAAGCACTCACACCACACATAAGGAAGGAAAAACACATCTGGAAATGTTATTTGCTGCAGCTCGTTGAGATCTGAGTACCGGTGTTGTGGTGAATTCTGACCCTCTGCCATACTATTACCCCCCTTGTTGAAGTCGCTACTTGATTGCCTAATCCTAACCCCACCCCTACTTGTGTTTGTAGAGTATATGGAGCAGGAGTCTATGGAAGTAAACTAATGACAAATGTTTTTGAAATAAAAAAGCTTGTTGAATTGCACTAATTGAAAAAAAAAAACCATTGTATTAACCATATTTTTAGGGCTTGCATTTTTATGGGCTGAAATTCAACACAGTTGTATATTTACGCTGTGAATATTTCAATCAAAAACATTTCACACACTTTTTCATTATTAAAAATTAATTAATCAAATTTCACCTTTCAGATTTCATTCGTTCTGTTTAAAAATACAACCAATTCAACAGACAAGATTTGTTCCATTTTATTTCGCTTTACAAATTTGCTTCCACAAGTTCAGTGGTTCAAATTTGATAGAAAATACAACATTGCACATCCGGGAACTGCAGGAATAGCAGTACAGTACCGCATTTTTCAGTCCCAGGCAGTGTCCAGCAGGGTCGATTCCATTTTTGTAATTGGCTTCCCTGGAAGTTGTCCTGCTCTTATAAAGGCAGTGGATTTTGAGAATCCAGGCTTTGGAGGAGAGAGGGCATTGATGGTGGTTTTCCTTCCTTCTAGGATAATCGCCAATTCCTGTGCCTCCAGGTATAATGGTCTTGGGAAAGACTCGTTTTGCAGCTAACAAGGTTGTTGTGCCTTAGCGTTTCTAGGGTTTGACATAGAGGACATGATGAATCTTCTCCAATCCAAAGATCCTTCCAGGTGAGCTTTTGTTGCTCCAGGTTTTCCCAGTTAGTCCATTGTCCCTGTCTGGACTGCAAGACTGCCTTTGTACATCTGGCTCCTCTTGCTGTCAGACCTCAGCTACTACCAGCTGTTTTCTCTGGGTCGATGTTGCCTTGTATCATGTGGGTCAGCTTGTCTCATGTCCAAAACCCCCTCTTCCTTGCTGCACCTGTCCTACAATGTCTCCATGCCTGAGAGTGGAATTTGCTTGCTGTATGGCCTCAGTGGTGGTCCACTTCCTTTAAGTTGCCAGTCTGGGAGCAGCCTCTTGTATTATAGCATCTTGAGACTCAGTCAGGGTCATGTCCAGTCTCACTTTGGTGCATTTGTACTCTTCAGTGATGCTAGAGTGCCAGAGCACTTTTCCCATACAGGCCGATATTACAGAGAACACGTGGGAGTCCAAGACACTTCCTGGAGAGAGGACCAGGCCTGGACGTTACATTGTGTTTTGTTTAAGCAGGTGCACTTGGCAGTTGTCCATGAGGGGCTGCCGCTTTTTACTTTCGTTTTGTGATGTTTATTTATTAAAGTTATGTTTGAATGTTCGCCAATTCCCGCCTCCTTCTTCCCTGAACAACATACCATGTTACATTGGTGCCAAAACCTGGGAAGAAGGAGGACCGCACTGAAAAAGCCCTTGCTGCTGTGGAGAATCCACGTGCCATCGGGCAAGGCTGTGCAGAGTCTGCCTTCATGGACGCTCGAGGCAGTGGGCTGGAGTGAGTTGTCGGGGGGGACGAACAAACTCGCTGCCAGCAGACTGTGTTGTGGAGGGGCGGTTTCCACCCGTGAGGGAGCGGAGGAATCACCGCCATTTGCCTGAGGCCAGAGCCTGCTGCTGTCCCCCATGATGCAGAGGAGCAGGGAATGGTCAGGGACTCCTGCCGGCTGCCCGAGCCCGGAGGAGACACCGCCAGGCATCACGGACAAGTTCACCCAGCTGGTGGAGGACTGGATGGGAGTGCGTTTTGGGAACCGGACCAAGAATTTCCCTCTCTCATCTCTGTCTCTCCTCATCCTGCCGTTTCATTTTCTCTCGCATTGTCTGCGACCCCCAGCTGCTGCAGCCACTGTGACAGGTCCCCCTGAAGTAGAGCGCAGTCTCGATTGGGGTATGTGACGGGCAGGATGAGGCTTAGTCGTGAGAGCGGAACAAGGCCGGTGGCACAAGTGTTAATGAGTCTCAATTTTATGAATGTCAAAATTCATAGAAGATGTGTTCATCTGTGAAGATTACCATGATTAACAAAACGTGTATCATTAACTTTTGTTGATCACAGATCTTATTTTTTGCAATAACACAGTATCCTATGGAAAAATCCTATTGGGTTTTTGTCAAGGGAATTATTATTATTTTTTTATAAAAAGTGAAATATAATTAGATGTTTTAGTCATTTGAAACCTAATACTTATATTTAAAAGTGTAATCTGGCAATTTGTCTCAAATAAAATTCTGCTGTCGCTGGCACGCAAGGAATTTTTGGGTAGGCTAGGCCACAAAGGGTCCATCTGTTGGATCCGTCATAGCACGGGAAACAATAGATGCATTTTGACAACACATTTGAAGTAGCCTTCGAATTTGGACAGGCTTCGTTGCTGTGATTCATTCGGCCTTCGAACACTGCCTTCAAAGGATGCAGCCTCTGAATTGGGATGCAGCTACTGTTTGCTCCAGAGAGTCCTAAAATATGGCGAGCACTACACAGATTGCAATGTGCCATGATGTATTCCCAAGCTTCTCTCATGTTATTGTTGATTATATGTAAAATCTTGGCAGTATCCATACTTTCACTTCAGTGAAATTTGGCATTTGACAATTAATGTTGCTTTTCTTGGCAAAACAGCTCTTATTACAGAACAGAAGCAAAAATGGCAGATTCTGTAGCGAGACAGTATGCAGATCAGTTCAGCTGTCCAGTCTGTTTGGATGGGCTGAAGGAGCCGGTGACGATTCCCTGTGGACACAGTTACTGTATGAGCTGTATTACTGACTGCTGGGGCCAGAAGGAGCAGGGGCCGCCATACCGCTGTCCCCAATGCAGAGAGAGCTTCAGTCAGAGACCACTACTGAAGAAGAACACTCTGATAGCTGAGATGATGGAGACGCTGCAGAAGACGTCCCTACAAACGGCTGCTGTGGAGTGTGATGTTTGCACTACAGAGAAGAACAGAGCTGTAAAGTCCTGTCTGCAGTGCTTGGCCTCCTTCTGTCAAACTCACCTGCAGCCTCACTATGAATCTCCTGCGTTTATGAAGCACAAACTAGTCGAAGCTTCCAGAAACATTCAGGAGAACATCTGCCTCAGTCATGGGAAACTTCTGGAGATTTACTGTCAGGATGATCATCAGTGCATTTGTTGTTTGTGTACTGATAATCACAAAGGACACAGTGTGGTGTCTGTGGATTCAGAATGGACTAGTAAAAAGGTAATTTCAACAATAATAAAAATGCAAAAAATATTTTAATTATAATTGTTATTGTTATTATTTTTGTATTATAATGCTTTTATTTAGACAGTAATTTCAGTTCACCTTGTTATACCCATTTACCAGACTGGAAAGGTGTATATTTTTTGTCTATTAATGTTTTATTAATTTTGTATGTTAACATCCTCAGAAAGAGATAAAGGAGATAAAAGAGGAGTGTCAGAAGCTGATCCAGGAGCGAGAGAGAGGTCAGCGGGACCTCGGTGAAGCGGTGAAGCTTCTTACAGTATGTTTCTTTACGTCCTCTTTATGTTTAAAGTTTTTTGACACATAAAAGTAGATCTTTTAGATTTAGTAAAGATATACAGTGACCAATGGGTTTTAAGCTTCAAAAATGATTAAAAAATGCTAAAAAGTAGTGACATAGAAGTCATGGTGTTCTTATTGAGACTTCTATCCATTTTGGAACCTGACATACACTTGTTCCCTTTTGACACTACACTCCGTACTGCGTCGCGAGTCCACTGGAGCCCGCCAAAATGAGCTTTTATTGCTCCCGCGGGGTCTCGGGCTATATAAGCGGCTGTCTCGCCTTGGCAAACTGATTCATTCTCCTTCAGCGATGCAGATCACATCTCTTCGTTGATCCCAAGACTTGAAGCCAACTTCTTCCTGCAAGCAGCTGGAATTCGCCGTTGATCAGCTCGCCGCTCTGCAGCAGCAAGATCGGCTCGCCTCTCCTCTGCTCGCCGCTCTCAAGCAGTTCGTCACTCTCGAGCAGCTCACCGCCCTCAAGCAGCCCGCCGCTCTCAAGCAGCTTTACTTTCACTTTCAGCTCGCCGCTCTGCCAGCTCGCCGCTCTCATGCAGCCTTGATCAGCGAGCCGCCTCGTCAGCAGCTGGATCAGTTCGCCGCTCTCAAGCAGCCATGTCCTCCACGCCGCTCTCAAACAGCCTGGTCAGCGCTTCACACCCGAGCCGCCCACAGCGCCGAGCACAGGTCCAAGCCGTGTCACAACACGTTGACCCTCGCTGTACGGGCATACACATCGGCCGGCCAAGCAGATGTCTGAATTGGGCCCTAATAAAGCGTTTGTTCAAAATGATCACTTTGAAACAGATCTTCTCACAAATTCGCCCAGGTTCTTTTCCCTTTTGTCCTGACCCAGTCGTAGGCGGAGCTAGTGGCACACAGATCTCTCCTCCTCAGCCACTTGGAGTGCTTGGGGCTCAGGGTAAATTTTCCGAAGAGCTCTTTATCTCCCAGTCAACGTATCTCGTTCCTGCATGAGGGCCGTAGTCTCGCCAGAGCGATCCCTGGCCATTCAGCAGCTTGCGGAAACTTTCACACTCTGCATCTCAGAACGTTTCAGAGGATGCTAGGTCTGATGGGCTCAGCATCACCAGCCCTGCAGTTGGGCCTACTTCGTAATCACCAGCCCTGCAGTTGGGCCTACTTCGTATGCGCCCACTACAGTTCTGGCTGAAACCGCGGGTCCCGCCCCAAGCCTGGCAGCATGGTCGCTGCTTGCTCAAAGTGAATCAGGCATGGTCTGCAACCCTGGCTCCTTGGATGGACCCCTGCTGGTCCGAGCAGGGCGTGGATATAGGGAGGATGTGCAAGAGGAAAGTCGTTTTCACGGATGCTTCCAAAATCGGCTGGGGAGCACTGGAGGAGCCATGAAAGCAAGTTTCATATCAACCACCTGGAAATGATGGCGGTGTATCAAGCTCTCCAATCTTTCCTCCCTCTCCTGGTGGGACATTATGTCCTGGTCAGATCAGACAAAATGACAGTGGTGTCCTTCATAAATGGCCAGGGTGGGCTCTCATCCAAGCCCCTTTTCACCTTAGCAAGAACAATCCTAGAGTGGGCCCAGCACAACCTGCTCTCACTCAGAACAGTGCATGTCCAGGGCGTAATGAACAAAGGGGTGGACATGTTGTCCCGGAACAACCTTCCCTCTGAGGAATGGTCGCTCCACCCCCTCGCAGTTCAGGAAATTTGGGATGTCTTCGGGAGGGCAGAGGTCGACCTCTTCACCTCAGAAGACAACTTTCGTTGCCCAATTAACTTTTCGAAGACCAAGGTTGTGCTAGCCCATGACTGGCCCAGCCTCCTCATGTATGCTTTTCCCCTAGTCGCTCTGATTCCCCAGGTTATCAGACGAATCAGGGAAGGTGCCCACAGGGTCCTCCTGGTGGCTCCCCTATGGAGGAGCCAACCATGGTTCTCGGACCTGTCTCAGCTGTTGTCCATGGAGCCATGGCCAATACCCTTAAGACGAGACATTCTCTCCCAAGCGGGAGGGACAATTTGGTACCCCAAACCCGAGCTGTGGGATCTCCATGTATGGCTTCTAGACGGGAGCCTTCAAACCTCCCTGAAGATGTCCTGAACACTATCTCACAAGCCAGAGCTCTGTCAACAAGATGTCTCTACTCTCTAAAATGGTCAGGCTCAACGACTCAAAAGTTGTCCTGAAACCAAGACATGGATATGTCCCGAAGGTCCTATCCACATCCTTTAGGGCACAGATGGTCATTCTCTCTGCACTTCCTCCTTCCCAGGATGATCAGGAGTTGAACCTACTCTGTCCAGTCAGGGTCCTGAGGACTGAACAACTCTTTGTCTGCTTCGGTGGCCGTACGAAAGGTCTTCCAGTCACGAAGCCCAGATTATCCATATGGATAGTCGATGCTATAGTGCTTGCTTACTCCTCCTTGGGCCTACAATGCCCCATAGGTGTTAGAGCACACTCCACGAGGGGCATGGCCTCTTCTTGGGGCATGGTCCACTGGCGTGTCCATTGTGGAAATTTGTGAGGTGGCTGGCTGGGCCTTGCCGTCCACCTTTGTCAGATTTTATAATCTGGACGTCCCTGCATTACAAACGCAGGTTCTCTCTGCATAAGCCTCACCAATGTGACCAGCTTATGAGCACTCGTTTATGGCCCTGACCAAAGTCCGGGTAATAACATATTTTTCCCATTCCCTATATATGCTCTAGGCCAAAAGGGGCTGCCGTGCAGTTTTCACTGCGTGATTGAAAAAGGCTTCAGAATCGGTGAAAACAGGAGTTTCCCCATTGCGTCTTGCCTAAACGGCAGATGACGCAGTACTCCGTTCCGTATCTAAGGGAACCGAGGTTACGTTAGTAACCGAGTACGTTTACACCAAACAGAAACAGCTTAATTTGAATGCTTGAACATTTAGAGATCTTGCCAAAAAAAAAAAGAAAAAAGGAAGAATTGCTCACATAAATTGCATATATTTTGGATATTACACCAAATTAAGTCACAATGATCTGCATGATCACATCTTTCCATCTCCAACAGAGNCACTCGTTTATGGCCCTGACCAAAGTCCGGGTAATAACATATTTTTCCCATTCCCTATATATGCTCTAGGCCAAAAGGGGCTCCTAGAATACAGTGTCCTCAAGTCACCGATCTTCCATGATACATTATGTTATGTCCATACGTGCAAGCCCTCCTCAGTGCTCGGCTCGGATTCTCTGTCGTCCCCACTTCATAGCACGGCATGATTGTATAATCCCCGTTGCGTCTTGCCTAAACGGCAGATGACGCAATACGGAGTGTAGTATTGAAAGGGAACGTACTCGGTTACTAACATTACCTCAGTTCCCTTGGATACGGAACGGAGTACTACGTAATTTGCCGTGCTATTCGTAGGACGCCTCATGCCGTCGTTTCAGTCGAATTAAATCAGTTTGCTAAGGTGAGACGGGCGCTTATATAGCCAGAGACCCCGTCCATTTTGGCGGGCTCGAGCGGGCTCGCTCGCCATTGGCTCGTTTACTTAAACTCTGTGAACCAATGGCCGTGCAGTTTTCACTGCGTGATTGAAAAAGGCTTCAGAATTGGTGAAAACAGGAGTTTTCCCATTGCGTCTTGCCTAAACGGCAGGTGACGCAGTACTCCGTTCCGTATCTAAGGGAGCCGAGGTTACGTTAGTAACCGAGTACGTTTACACCAAACAGAAACAGCTTAATTTGAATGCTTGAACATTTAGAGATCTTGCCAAAAAAAAGGAAGAATTGCTCACATAAATTGCATATATTTTGGATATTACACCAAATTAAGTCACAATGATCTGCATGATCACATCTTTCCATCTCCAACAGAGTTCAGCGCTAGAGACCATGGAGGATGTTGAGGAGGTTTTCATTGAGCTCATCTGCTCTCTTGAGAAGAAACGCTCTGAGATTAAAGAGCAGATCAGAGCTCAGGAGAAGACTGAGATAGATCGAGCAGAGGAACTTCACAAACATCTGGATCAAGAGCTGACAGAACTCAGAAAAAGACAAACTAAGATTGAGAAACTTTTGATTTCTGATGATCAGGTCCATTGTCTGAAGGTAATAAAAGTAATTTCTAGGGCTGTTTCAATCAACATGACAACCGCCTCACCATAGTGTTCAAGTGGTACGCCAAAACACTTTTTTTTTTGAAGGTTAAAGGGTACATAACACACACAGTTTCTACCAATGTCATGTTAATCTTGAGTACCTGTAGAGTAGTATTGCATCCTTCATATCTCCGAAAAGTATTTATAAAAGATACATACGCTGTACTGACTCTTTCCGAAAAAAGCCGAGCTCCTGGAAGCGTGTCTGCCGTGGGCAGAGCTAAAGAGTCATGAGCACGCACAGCTTTTGCGTAGAGATCGTCTGATCTGCGATCTGCAAATCCAGCGTAGAACCAGCGTTGTTTACAAAGCATTCATCACCTAAATTCCGGGAACAAACAAACATACAGTGGGTACGGAAAGTATTCAGACCCGCTTAAATTTTTCACTCTTTGTTATATTGCAGCCATTTGCTAAAATCATTTAAGTTCATTTTTTCCCAATTAATGTACACACAGCACCCCATATTGACAGAAAAACAAAGAATTGTTGACATTTTTGCAGATTTATTAAAAAAGAAAAACTGAAATATCACATGGTCCTAAGTATTCAGACCCTTTGCTCAGTATTTAGTAGAAGCACCCTTTTGATCTAATACAGCCATGAGTCTTTTTGGGAAAGATGCAACAAGTTTTTCACACCTGGATTTGGGGATCCTCTGCCAGTCCTCCTTGCAGGTCCTCTCCAGTTCTGTCAGGTTGGATGGTAAACGTTGGTGGACAGCCATTTTTAGGTCTCTCCAGAGATGCTCAGTTGGGTTTAAGTCAGGGCTCTGGCTGGGCCATTCAAGAACAGTCACGGAGTTGTTGTGAAGCCACTCCTTCGTTATTTTAGCTGTGTGCTTAGGGTCATTGTCTTGTTGGAAGGTAAACCTTCGGCCCAGTCTGAGGTCCTGAGCACTCTGGAGAAGGTTTTCGTCCAGGATATCCCTGTACTTGGCCGCATTCATCTTTCCCTCGATTGCAACAAGTCGTCCTGTCCCTGCAGCTGAAAAACATCCCCACAGCATGATGCTGCCACCACCATGCTTCACTGTTGGGACTGTATTGGACAGGTGATGAGCAGTGCCTGGTTTTCTCCACACACACCGCTTAGAATTTGGGCCAAAAAGTTCTATCTTGGTCTCATCAGACCAGAGAATCTTATTTCTCACCATCTTAGCAAACTCCATGCGGGCTTTCATGTGTCTTGCACTGAGGAGAGGCTTCCGTCTGGCCACTCTGCCATAAAGCCCCGACTGGTGGAGGGCTGCAGTGATGGTTGACTCTCTACAACTTTCTCCCATCTCCCGACTGCATCTTTGGAGCTCAGCCACAGTGATCTTTGGGTTCTTCTTTACCTCTCTCACCAAGGCTCTTCTCCCCCGATAGCTCAGTTTGGCAGGACGGCCAGCTCTAGGAAGGGTTCTGGTTGTCCCAAACGTCTTCCATTTCAGGATTATGGAGGCCCCTGTGCTCTTAGGAACCTTAAGTGCAGCAGAAATGTTATTGTAACCTTGGCCAGATCTGTGCCTTGCCACAATTCTTTCTCTGATCTCTTCAGGCAGTTCCTTTGACCTCATGATTCTCATTTGCTCTGACATGCACTGTGAGCTGTAAGATCTTAAATAGACAGGTGTGTGGCTTTCCTAATCAAGTCCAGTCAGTATAATCAAACACAGCTGGACTCAAATGAAGGTGTAGAACCATCTCAAGGATGATCAGAAGAAATGGACAGCACCTGAGTTAAATATATGAGTGTCACAGCAAAGGGTCTGAATACTTAGGACCATGTGATATTTCAGTTTTTCTTTTTTAATAAATCTGCAAAAATGTCAACAATTCTGTGTTTTTCTGTCAATATGGGGTGCTGTGTGTACATTAATGAGGAAAAAAATGAACTTAAATGATTTTAGCAAATGGCTGCAATATAACAAAGAGTGAAAAATTTAAGGGGGTCTGAATACTTTCCGTACCCACTGTACATGCACAACTCCATTGCTGCCCCGGAAAAACAAACTTAATCCACTGTTTCCTTAACGCTGGGTTCTTTGGAAAGCTGAAAAAGGTAGTAATCTTTCCCTCACAACCAAAAACACCTTCCTTTGGTGACATTGTTGAAAAATCTCCGTAGAATCAAGGTCTCGCTCACACTCCCGCAGAGTCAATCACAAGCACATGCACCTGAACCTTTTTTGAGAAGCCTGACTGCTCCAGTTTTGATGTCTTCTGATTGCAGTACGACAAGAGGCTTGTTAAAATAAGATAAATACAACTACTAACCACAGATTAAAAGTAAAAGTGTAGTCTGGTGACAAAAAAAAGTCCATTGGTGCCTCAGTTTGCTCATGACGTCACACTCCTGTTTTTACAGCATCAAATAACTAACTAAAACCTAACATATTTTAAAAAAACTAACACTTGAACTTACATCAGTGTGATAAAAACTAAATGACAGAAAGTGGTGTAAATCTTTAGAAGTGTAATTTAATTGTTTAGTTTGTCCCTCATACCATTAGATTAGATGGAGAGGGCGGGGTTTATGACCTAAACTGGGTCCAGCCACCTGGGGGTGATCGAAACGTTTTAGCTTCACTTTTCAGGACTTGTGCGGCACATTTGTTCACAAGCTATAGTTGTGTTGTTTTACCGACAGACGTGCTAAAATAAACATGCTTGTTTGTTATGAAAGTAATGTTTGCCGACCACTGCACCACCATCACAGCCCTAGTCATTTTATCACTATATACCACGTTTCTATAATTACTCACTGTTTCACCTTTTTAAATCTCTTTTACATGTAGCACTGATCTCACTGGTCTCATTTCAGAGCTGTCAGTCTGTGTGTGTTTTACCCACATTTGAAGATAGCTTCACTCAACACTCTCATCTGTCTTTTAAAGACATTTCAATCTCAATGTTTAAGGAGGTTTTGGAGGACGTCTGTCAACAGCAAACAGCCAGAATATCCAGAGAAGGTCTGAATATTTTGATATGTTGTATTGTCATTTTTGCTTAATAGGAATCAACCAACAAATTAATTGTATGCTTGTTTTGTTTTGTCTCTTCAGTGTCAAATGTCTACGTTGCAAATCGTCCAGAACCAAAGACCCAGAATGATTTTTTGAAGTGTAAGTGGTTTCTTCAAGGCAAATCATTAATTGATAAGTATCATTTGTAACAATGTGACCATTTTGGAACCAAAGTTTACTTTGTTCAGTATTTGTAATTTGTTCATTCCTCCTCCTCAGATTCCTTTGAACTTCACCTGGATCTAAAAACTGCACACAAACACCTCAAACTGTCAGAAGAGAACAGAAAAATATCAGCTTCAGATAAAGCTCAGCAATATCCTGATCAACCTGAGCGATTTAATGAACGCCCCTACATCTTGTCTAGACAGGGTTTGTACGGTCGCTGTTACTGGGAGGTCGAGTGCAGTGGGGATGAATGGGCTGTAGGAGTTTGTTATAAGGGAATTGAACGTAAAGGAAGTTCTGATTACTGTGCACTTGGTTTTAACAAAATATCATGGAGACTGGGTTATTATCAGCATCATTTTGGTTTCATACATGCTAAAACAAAGGTCCGTATCCCTGTTGTCTCTAGAATAGGAGTGTATCTGGATCACAGAGCAGGAACTCTGTCCTTCTACAGCGTCTCTAACACAATGACTCTCCTTCACAGAGTCCAGACCACTTTCACTGAACCCTTATACCCTGCATTTAGGGTTGGAGGTGATTCATCTATCTGGATCATAGAGCATTTTTTATTATAAAAACATAATCTATATACCATAAATTACCTGAATTATTCACAAATGCAAGAAGTCAGTATGTAGAGTGTAGGACAGGGTAAATTTCCACCACTTTTTTCCACATTAAATCTCTTCTCTAACATTTATTTAATGGTTATGCTCTGATTAATCATAATTTAATCATCTAAAAATCAATATTTTTGACATTTAATCCATCAGTTTTGAGGTTAATTTTTTTTTAGATTGATAACTGATATGTACATTTGTTTTATGTTGGATATTAAAGATTTGTATGAGTATTTGTAGTCAAAATAATTTATTTAGATTTGAATGATGGTTGTTTTTATTTCAAAGTGAAGTGTTATTTTGAGATCCTTGAGGTAAGAAGCCTCATTTTAATTGGTGCAAAAAAAAAAAAAGTTTTTATAATTTATTATAATTCATGCAATCATTTGTTTATGGCACATTTCAGACATCTTTATGATTTATCTTAACATGTAGGCCAATTAAGTTCTGTCATTTTAATCTCAGTTTATAGTCTGTTATTGTTATGACATTCCTTCAGTTAAAATTTAGACCTGTGTATAATTTACAACAAAGCATAATTCAAATGTATTTTTTTGACTGAGATTTTGCCATTTAATTTGTCTGTATTCAATTATTTAACTAAATGTTACTTTAATTCTCATTAAATGTTCTAAATTTAATAATTACAATGTTCACCAGTCGATAATATGAGGAAAATAAACATTTTATTTCTCTTTCACTGTTTCTTTCTCTCTCTTCTTTATGACACGTCCATTTTGTTTATGTGTTGAGATCCAGGAAGTATTGGAATTCAAGAGAAATTAAACTTATTTCTCCACTACATAAGCGATTCAACCTCTGTAACAGATCCACTCTGCTGTTCAGCTGTAAAGAAAATCATTTTCAACAAAAATGTTTTCTGCTTTAAAAAAAAAAATGCATGCAATTATGTGTGTGTGTGTGTGTGTGTGTGTGTGTACAGAGTGTTTCTACTCCTGTAAGTTGTACAGGAGTAGAACTGGAGTTGTACAGGAGTAGAACACCACAGCACTAGCCAAGAAATCTCAACAACGTCTCTACTTCCTCCGCAAACTGAGGAGAGCCAGAGCCCCACCCCCCATCATGTGCATCTTCTACAGAGGCACCATCGAGAGCATTCTGACGAGCTGCATCACTGTGTGGTATGGCGCCTGCAATGCGTCCTGCCGGAAGACTCTGCAACGCATAGTGAGAGCAGCTGAGAAGATCATTGGTGTCTCTCTCCCCTCCCTCCAAGAAACTTACGGAACCCGTCTCACTC